>VZRN01004521.1:31430-42368 GCA_013397935.1 Dasyornis broadbenti | reverse complement strand
GGGGAAAAAAAAGGGGAAAAAAGTCACCACTTCCCCTCCCCTGAAGATTCCCAGCATTCCCACATTCCGGGAGCATCCCAGAAGGAAGAGCTGAATCCCAGTCTCAGTTTCCACAGGATTTATCCATCAAAACTCAGCGTGGTGCATGATTGCTCATCACTGACCATGGATTCAGCCCCTGGAATCCTGTCCCGAGGAATTTTTTCCAGGGTTTGTTTTTTTTTTTTTCCCCCTCCTCTCACCTCTTTGTCAAAGTTTGCTTTGGTGAATTCCAAAGAGTTCAGGAGTGCGTTGGTAGCTGCAAGCTTCACATTGTTGCTGGGCTCCTCCTTTCTCATTCCCTGGATAATGGCAGTCAGGATTTCATTGGATTTGTCCTGGAGCTGCTCTGGATCCTGGGGGAAAAAAAAAGGGGGAAAAAAAAAAAAGAAAAACAAAACAAAACAAAAAAAAAAGAGGAAAAAATAACTTATTCCTCATTTGAACAGATTTTTCTGTGCTTTCAAGCATCAGAATCTACAGATAAAAGGTGGGTTGTTTTTTTTTTTTCTTTCCAGAACCTACAAATAAAAGTTTTAGGACATTAAGGCCAGGAAATCCTGGAAAATCCGAGGATTTCCTACAGCACCTCTGCAGCTCCTGGGATGGGAAGGAGAAGCCTGAACTGAGCACAAATCCTCCAGAAATTCAAGTGGGAAATGGCAAATAAATCCCACTGGATCAAACAGCAACCAACCAGCTCCAGGATCTGATTTCATTCATCCCAAAAGTTTAAAAATGCTGATTTCCAAGTAATTTATGGATTGGGCAGAGCTCTCTCTGCTCCAGGTGAGAGTTTTAGTGGTAAATTTTCCAATCTTTTTTAGACACAGAATAAAAATTGCAGTGCCTGGCATTTTTAATATAAATATAAGGTGGAAAATACCCAAAAATCCAGAGATGAGCGACACATTCCACTCAAAAAAAATGGGAAAAAACACTCCAGAATTGCAGGGATTTGTCACAATCAGATTTCCCCTTTTATTTCACTTTTCTCCTAAATAAAACCAATCCCCTGAAGCCAAAAAAAAGTCCCAAACACAACATTTCCCTCCCTGTGTCTCCACACTGAGATTCCACCAGGGAATATTCAGTGGCACCCAAAAAAGCAGCTCCCAATTCCATTTTCCAGTGGCAGGTCAGAGTTTTCCAACAAAATTCACACCAAACTCTGCAAATCCCCGATAAACCCCACAGAGATTTTGAGGGAGGTACCTCAAAGACCAAAGATTTTCCCTCAAGAAGCAAAATATTTCCTCAAAGAGCAAAACAGTCCCTCAAAAAGTAAAACTGTTCCTCAAAAAGTAATATATTGCCTCAAAGAGTAAAATATTCCCTCAAAAACTAAAATATTCTCTCAAAGAGCAAAATATTCCCTCAAAAAGTAAACTATTCCCTCAAAGAATACAATATTCCCACAAAGAGCAAAATATTCCCTCAAAGAGCAAAATATTCCCTCAAAGAGCAAAATATTCCCTCAAAGAGCAAAATATTCCCTCAAAGAGCAAAATATTCCCTCAAAGAAAAAAATATTCCCTCAAAGAAAAAAATATTCCCTCAAAGAAAAAAATATTCCCTCAAAGAAAAAAACATTCCCTCAAAGAAAAAAACATTCCCTCAAAGAAAAAAACATTCCCTCAAAGAAAAAAACATTCCCTCAAAGAAAAAAACATTCCCACATCCAAAATTCCTAAACCAACAGAAAAGGGCTCCTCTAGGAAGGAAAAAGTCCGGTTTTTCCAAAATCCAGCGCCGATCCCTGTTTTATCCAGGATGTAGATGCTGGGCTGAGGTTTTCCTCCAGTCCCACAGGGACACGGAGCCTCAAAACCTTTCCCTTCAGGAAGGCTGACCTGGATTTGTGCTGGGAAAGCAGGTCAGGCCTTCCAGGTACCATTCCTGAGGCTGGGATGGCAGCAGGATGGAAAACCAGGCAGCACGGGGAGGGATCCAACCTGGATAGCCTGGATTAAGGTCGGGAAAGCCCTCCAGGAGCACAGAAATGTCCCGGAAATCAGGGAATCCTTAGGGCTGGGAAAGCCCTACAAGAGCAGAAAAGTTTCCTGGAAATTATGGTTGGGAAAGTTCTCTAGGATCATAAAGATTTCCTGGAAATCAGGGAATCCTCATGGTCGGGAAAGCTCTCCAGGACCATAAGTCTCCTGGCAATTATGGTCAGGAAAGCTCTTTGGGATCATAAAAATTTCCTGGAAATCAGGGAATCACCTCAAGGTTGGGAAAGTCCTCCAGAAGCATAGAAGTCTCCTGGAAATTCTTATGGTTGGGAAAGCTCTCCAAGACCATAAAAGTTGCCTGGAAATCAGGGAATCCTCAAGGTCGGGAGAGCCCTCCAGGATTATAAAAGTCTCCTGGAAATCAGGGAATCCTTAGGGCTGGGAAAGTCCTCCAAGAGCAGAAAAACCTCCTGGAATTTATGGTCAGAAAAGTCCTCCAGGAGCATAAAAATGTCCTGGAAATCAGGGAATCCTTAGGGTTGGGAAAGCCCTTCCAGGATCATAAAAGTCTCCTGGAAATCAGGGAATCCTCCAGGTTAGGAAAGTCCTCCAGGAGCATAAAATTTTCCTGGAAATTGTGGTTGGAAAAGTCCTCCAGGAGAATAAAAAAGTCCTGGAAATCAGGGAATCCTCAAGGTTGGGAAAGCCCCAGGATCACCAAGAGGGAGAATCATGGAATATCCTGAGTGGGAAGAGATCACCCAGCCCAGCTCCTGGTCCTGCACAGATATCCCAAAATCCCACCGTGCATCCCTCAGAGCATTGTCCAAATGCTCCTGGAGCTCTGGCAGGTTTGGGATCACGACCATTCCATGGGGAGCTGTTCCAGTGCCTGATCACCCAAAATCCAACCCAAAAACTCCAATGCAGAATCCAACTCCAAAGAATCCAGCAAAAAATCCGACCCAATAAATCCAAGTGAAAAGAATCCAATCAGAAATCCAACCCAACAAATCCAACCCCCAAAAAAACTCAAACCAAAAAAAATAAAATCCCAATCCAGGAAACTGAATGCAAAGAATCCAAGAAAAAATCCAACCAAAACCCCAACCCAGAAAATCCAAAATATCCAACACAAAGTCAAGCCCCAAATCCAACCCAACAAATCCAATCCAACAAACCCAAAAAAGACGAGCCAAAACCCCAATCCCAAATCCAACCAAAAACCCAACCAAAAAAAGTCCAATCTAAAGAATCCAACCCAACAAATTCAACCTGACAAACCCAAACTCAAAATATCCAACTCAAAACCCCAATCCAAAATCCAAGCAAAAAAAGTCCAGTCTAAAGAATCCAACCCAAAACTCCAACCCAAAAACTCATCCCAAAACTCAACCCAACAAATCCAACCCATCCCAATCTGTGCCAGGAGAGACGAATCCCCCGGGGAGCCCTTCCCAAATGGAAGGGAATCCAACCAAAACTCCAACCCAGAAAAACCAAATATCCAACCCAAAACCAAGCCCCAAATCCAACCCAAAAAATCCAATCCAAAATCCAACCCAACTAACCCAAAAGAGCCAACCCAAAACCCCAATCCTAAATCCAACCAAAAAAAGTCCAATCTAAAGAATCCAACCAAAAGAACTCAACCCAACAAACCCAACCCTCCCCAGCACCTCCAGCCCATCCCGATCCGCGCCGGGAGAGACGAATCCCCCAGGGAACCCTTCTCGAACACCCCCGAGGCCAAAGCTGAGGCACTCACGATGTCCTGGCAGATGTAGCCGATGGCCTCGAGCGTGGACTCCTTCATGTGCTCGGTGCTGTGCTGGTTGGTGACGTTGGCCACCAGCTGCGGGATCAGCTCCGGCCATTGGTTCATGGGGATCTCGGCGCAGGCGATGCCGGCCACGCACTGCGACGCCGAGCTGGGCCGGTACGTCTCCGTGCCCAGCGTCTGCAGCACCTGAAATTCCGGCAGGGAAGGGGTCAGGGCAGGGAAAAGCAGCTCCCAGCCCCGGGTTCTTCATCCTTCCTGAGAAATCTCGTGGTTTGGTTGGTTTTCCGCTGGGAAAATGGGGCTGGGAGTGTGGGGATTCTGGTTGGGATTGCTTGAGCTCCCTGCACCCAATTCCTCCCACGGTGAAGGTTGAACAAATCAGGTTTTAAATTCACCCCAAACAAACCCTCCCGAACAATTCCTCTCATGGCAAAGGAAAGCGCCAAAAGTCGAACAAATCGCGGTTTAAATTCACCCCAAACAATTCCTCCCAAACAATTCCTCCTATGGCAAAGGGAAGAGACAAAAGTTGAACAAATTAGGGTTTAAATTCACTCCAAACGATTCCTCCCAGGGTTAAGGGAAGCGGCAAAAGTTGAACAAATCAGGGTTTCAATTCACCCCGAACAAATCCTCCCAAACAATTCTTCCCATGGTAAAGGGAAATGGGAAAAGTTGAACAAATTGGGGTTTAAATTTCTCCCATGGCAAAGCAAAGTGGCAAAAGTTGAACAAATCAGGGTTTAAATTCACCCCAAACAATTCCTCCCAAACAATTCCTCCTATGGCAAAGGGAAGAGACAAAAGTTGAACAAATTAGGGTTTAAATTCACTCCAAACAATTCCTCCTGTGGGCCAAAACCAGAACAAATCAGGGTTTAAATTCCTCCCACAGCAAAGGGAAATTGGAAAACTTGAATAAATTGGAGTTTAAATTCACCTCAAACAATTCCTCCCAAGCAATCCCTCCCAAGGCAAAGAGAAGTGGCAAAATGGATCAAATTGGGGTTGAAATTCTCCCCACAGTAAAGGAACATGGGAAATGCTGAATAAATTGGAGTTTAAATTCACCTCAAACAATTCCTCCCAAGCAATCCCTCCCAAGGCAAAGAGAAGTGGCAAAATGGATCAAATTGGGGTTGAAATTCTCCCCACAGTAAAGGAACATGGGAAATGCTGAATAAATTGGAGTTTAAATTCACCTCAAACAATTCCTCCCAAGCAATCCCTCCCAAGGCAAAGAGAAGTGGCAAAATGGATCAAATTGGGGTTGAAATTCTCCCCACAGTAAAGGAACATGGGAAATGCTGAATAAATTGGAGTTTAAATTCACCCCAAACAATTCTGAGGCAAAGGGAAGAGGCAAAAGTTGAATAAATCAGGATTTAAATTCCCCCCAAACAACTCCTCCCATGGTAAAGGGAAGTGGCAAAAGTTGAACATATCAGAGTTTAAATTCACCCCAAACAGTTCCTCCCAGGGCACAGGAAAGTGGTAAAAGTTGAACAAATTGCAGTTTAAATTCACCCCAAACAATTCCTCCTACAGGGCAAAAACTGAACAAGTCAGGGTTTCAATTCCTCCCATGGCAAAGGGAAGCGGCAAAAGTTGAACAAATCAGGGTTTAAATTCACCCCAAACAAATCCTCCCAAACAATTCTTCCCATGGTAAAGGGAAATGGGAAAAGCTGAATAAATTGGAGTTTAAATTCACCCCAAAACAACTCCTCCTCCCACGGCAAAGGGAAGTGGGAAAAGTTAAACAAACTGGGGTTTAAATTTCCCCCAAACAATTCTTCCCACGGTAAAGGGAAATCGGAAAAGTTGAACAAATCAGGGTTTAAATTTCCCCACCAAAAATTCCTCCCATGGAGCAAAAATTGAACAAATTGAGGTTTAATTGCCCCCAAACAGCGAACTGTTTATGCCAAAATCATCTGGGCAATTTCCTTGTGCACTGAGATCGATCAGGAGGATGTTTGGTGGTGGTTTTGGGTAACTTTTCCTTTAAAAATGGAAGGGAGGGGATGGATTTTTCCATCCTTTCCAGTTACTGCTGTAAAACCTCCTTTGAAAAATGAGGAGAGGGAGATCCATTTTTCCAGTTGTACACCAGTAACACTTTCATTAAAAAATAGAGGGAGAGAGGTGCTTTTTTTTTCTTTTCTTCCCCCCATCATTTCAAGTTATACCCCAAAAACATTTCTTTGAAGAGTAGAGGGAGGGAGATCCATTTTTTCCTGATTTCCACTTAAACACCAATACCATTCCTTCAAAAATTAAAGGGAGTGGGATGTATCTGATCAGCATTTCCACCTTCAATTCCCAAGTATCCACCTAAATGTTGTATTTCTGATGTTATTTATTAGAAAACAGCACAAATGGTTCAATTCTGGGATTACAGAGAGATTCAATTATCACATACACACACACAAAAAAAAAAAAGAATTATAAAGTTCATGGCCAAGCAGGATCAATCACAGGGCACTGCACAAATCCCAGCACCACTTTTTGCTCCCATCAGCCAAAAAACAAACAAACAAAAAAACCCCACTGAGCCACCGCTTCTGTCCCTGTAGGTCCTGAACTCCAACTGTCCCAGGGCAGAAAGGATCCTCAGGAAAATCCAAAAGAAAAAAAAATTCCCAAAATTTAAGATTTTATTTTCTACCTGGAACTTGCCATTTTTAATCTTATTCTGCCTTAAAAGTTCCTCGTGTGAGCGTTGTTCAGACACAAAGAGTTTGAAAGATAGTGATGGGGATTGTTCAACACTTGGGGAAGCTTTTCCTCAGAAAGAGAAGAAAAATCTTCCTTAAAAAGCATTTCCTTCAGAAAAACCAACCCCCAGCCCAGCTGCAGGGGCAGCCACGGAATCCTGGAATGGTTTGGGGTGGAAAGGACCTTAAATCCCATCCGTTCCCACCCAGGCCATGGGCAGGGACACTTCCCATTATCCCAGGGTGCTCCAAGCCCATCCAACCGGGCCCTGGACACTTCCAGGGATCCAGGGGCTTCTCTGGAAAATCTGTGCTGTGTTTTTAGAGCCTCACTATAAAACCTTTTCTCTTTTATCTCCTCTGAATCAATTCTCTTCCAGTTTAAAACCATCCTCCCCTCACAACCTTCCATAAATCAGGGAATGTCCTGAGCTGAGAGGGACCCACAGGGATCATCCAGGCCCACCCCTGACCCTGCAGGATGTCCCAAAATCCCACCCTGTGCATCCCTGGGAGCGTTGTCCAAACACTCCTGGAGCTCTGAGAGCTTTGGGATCATGACCATTCCATGGGGAGCTGTCCCAGAGCTCAATCACCCTCTGGGGGAAACTCCAAAATCCAACCCAAAATATCCAACCCAGCAAGTCCAGCCCAAAATATCCAACCCTACAAATTCAACCCAAAACATCCAATCCAAAACTCTTGGAGTTCTGGCAGGTTTGGGATCATGACCATTCCATGGGGAGCTGTCCCTGATTCCCCCGATCACTCTCTGGGGGAAACTCCAAAATCCAACCCAAAATATCCAACCCAAAGCCCCTGGAGCTCTGGCAGGTTTGGGATCACGAGTATTCCATGGGGAGTTGTCCCAGTGCCTGCTCACCCTCCGGGGGAAACCCCAAAATCCAACCCAAAATATCCAACCCAAAGCCCCTGGAGCTCTGGCAGGTTTGGGATCACGAGTATTCCATGGGGAGCTGTCCCTGAATCCCCCGATCACCCTCTGGGGCAAACCCCAAAATCCAACCCAACAAATCCAACCCAAAATATTCAATCCAACAAATCCAACCCAAAACTCCCAGGGCTCTGGCAGGTTTGGGATCTCAATGGGATTCCCATTCCATGAGGAGCGATCCCAAAGCTCAAGAACCCTCTGGGGGCACAGCTTTGTCCCAGCCCCACCCCAAAACTCATCCAGATGAAATCAATTCCCGGACTCAAGCAGGTGCCACCGCTCCAGAGAACAGCAGCGACCACGGGAAACCTTTCCAGGTGGAAAACCACAAACCAAGATTCCACATCGACCCCTCCCGACGCGGAAACGACCGGAAAACGAGGAAAAATCCCGGGACTTACGAAGTTCTTGACCTCCCTGCGCGCGTTGGCGTCGATGGCGAGCCATCTCTGCTGGTACTGGGCCTTGATGTCGGGATCCTTGGACGTCAGCGAGTTCTTGATCTGCAGCCCGGCGGCCACGCGCGCGACCTGGCTGTTGCCGGGGTTGGCCAGCACTTTGGACAGTTCCACCAGGAAGGTCGGCTGGGAAAACAGCGGGATCAGCCCCCAGGAACCCCACAGACCCCACAAAGCTCCCCCTGGGCGGCCCTAAAGCCGCCCCAGCTCCGGATGGATGCCGAGATTACGGCGTTAAGCTCCTCACGAGGAGCGGCCGGGAAGCACCGGAAGCTCCAGGGGCTCTGCTGGAGCTGGGATTTTTTTAGAGCCCGGTTTACCTTCCCCTGCTCCTGCCTGCCCCGAGGATTCCTTGAAACAACTGGACCCGTGGGTAAAAACATGGATTTTCTGGGTGGGAATTCGGGGTGGGAAGGAGGAAATCCCTGCTCAGTGTGTCGGTGCTTCCAGAGCCAAATTGGGATGGGTAAAATGAGGGATCAGGTGCTGCTCTGAGAGATTTGTGACTTTGCAAACTCTCTGCAGATCTAAATGATGATTAATCCCCCAAAATTATGATTATTCCCCAAAAAAATCACCTGTGTGCACACAAAACCCCCTGACATTGGTGCCATCTCCTTTGCTAAACTCCTGATTTTTAAACCTTTTCTTATTTGAAATGTTTTCTTAATTTCTTCACATTTCAGAGGCTTCTCTGAAGTCAAGTCTCAGCAGAGCTTTTTTTATTTTTCCTGGCCCTCAGAAGCTTTTTGTCTGCTCAGAAAACCTTGCTAGGAAATAGTGGGAGCAGCTGCATCGCTTTCCAAGCCTTTTCACACCAAGCAAAAATGTGATTTTCCTGAAAATATTAAACTTACAATCACAATAAACCCATTCCTAGAATCTCGTAAGAATCTCTTAAATACATCCTAAAATATCTCTTAAAATACATCCTAAAGAAAGACACAAACAATCCTGAAATACAAATTTTTAAAACAGACCCAACATTCAGAAGTTCAACAAACAATTCCAGTGTCATGGACTCCACATTTTCAATGCCCAGGCCCAGCTCTTGAGAGAAAATTAATTTAAGTTGTTCCATCTCCAACTCTTCAACGTTCAAACAGCAGAATTTGGAGTCAAAAAATGTGAGAAAACTCAAAGGGTTGGGTGTGAGGCATTAGAAATAATCTAAATTTAATGCAGTGGAACAAATCTTACAAACAGACCCCACTAAATCAGTTCAAACCAAACCCCTCATGGTTTAAACGTTGATTTTATGATGAGTGAGGAACCAGCCAGAATCAGCTCACAGGACAACCCAAGAGTGCTGCTGCCACCTTGGAGAAGGAAACTCCGGAAACCCAAAGGTGGAGAAGCATCCTTGGGTTCCTCACTCATAAATCAGCGGGGAAATTTTGCTTTTTCATGAGGTTTTCGGGCTAAAAATGAGCAGCATTGCATGAAAGCTCCCAGACTTGAGAGAGAAAGTGAAGGCAGATGTGCCTGACCTGCAGAGGTGTCAGGGAGCAGCTCAGGAAAGGGGCTGGGTTAGCTAAAATGGGCTAAATTAGCTAAAAGGGGCTAAATTAATTAAAAGGGGTTAAATGAGGTGAGGGAGGAGGAGGAAGGGGGATGAGGAAGAGCAAGAAGCTCCATCAGGGAACTGGGAGTCACTCCCAGCCCCCTGGGGCTCTCCTGGGGAAAGCTCTTCCCACCCAGGGACCACATCCTGTGGTGGGGACAGGCCTGAATTCCACATCCTCACCCTCCTGCTTCATCCTCATCCTCCTCCTCATCCTCCTCCAGGACTGAGCCCTGTGGAGCCCTTCAGCCCCTTCCCCATCCCACACAAATCCTGGGTGCCGGCCCAAGCTCCGCTTCCCCCGCTCTCACCTGGGCCTGGCTCTCACAAAGCAGAGCAAAAACGAAAGCTTGGAGCAACCCCACAAGGCAGAGGGGAAAAATGAAACCTTGGGAAATCCACATCGCCCCCAGCTCTTTCCAACACCTGGAAATCAGGACCACGAGCAGCTCCTGCCCATCACCCCGAAATCCCTCATTCCACACAGCCCAGGAGCTCTGGGCTGAGCTCGGGGGTCCTGAGACTCCACCGGCAGCAATCCAGGGGATTTTCCCTCAAAACTGATGTCCAGCACAAAGGCTGCATCAATCCTGACTCCGAGGGGGCCCCACAGCCAAGGAACTCCTTCCAACAGCACAAGGAACACGGAGTCTCTGTGGCTTTACCAATTCACACCAGACCGGAGAAGGGAACTGCTCGCAGGGTGACAGGTGACAGCTCTGGGGGTGATAACGGGCATGTGACAACGACAGCACAGAGATACCGGGACCCAGCACTCCCCAGTGCTCCCCAGCCCCCGCAAGGACCAGCCAGAGCTGCAGCCCCACACCTTGACTAAGCAAAATCCCTTCTGAGCCACCACCAGCCTTGAATTCCCCGCTCCAGCACTGCGATTCCACCCAGGAATTTGGGCTTTTTTCCCCCCCTTTCTTTCCTTTCCTCAGATTTCTTTTTCTCCTCAAGTTTAAGGTCACCGGAGGTGCAGCTTCCCCTGCCCAGCCGAGCCCTTGAGCTTCTCCCCACACTCCAGAGGCTCCGATCCCACCCGTTCGGGGGTCTCGGGGGGATGCGGGAATCCCGGCGGGCCCGGCAGTAGGACCGGACAGGGGTCCCGAGGGCACTAGAACCGACCGGTAGGTTTGGGCGGGGGTCCCAGGGGCAGCAGGACCGGACACTAGGACCGGACAGCAGAACTGGGCGGGGGTCCCACGGGCAGTAGGACCGGGAGGGGATCCCATAGGACCGGGCGCTAGAACCGGCCGGGGATCCCGCGGACACTGGAACCGGATGGTAGGAGGGGGCAGTCGGACTGGGCGGGGGCGCGGCGGGTCCTAGGGCGGAACATGGGTGCCGCGGGCACTGGGAGCGGCCGGCGGGGCCACTCTGGGGTCCCCGCGGGCGGCCGGGCTTTAGGACCGGGCGGCGCCCGGGGCCGCGATGGCCGCGGTGGCCGCACATGGCCCG
>VZRN01004519.1:273-17974 GCA_013397935.1 Dasyornis broadbenti | reverse complement strand
AAGGGTTCCTACCCAAAATACTGTACTCAGTTAAGAAATCAAAGAGGAAAATACCAAGGCNACACGCGGCTGCCAAATTTATCCTTTCCGCATAGCAGCTGATGATTCCTTTTACTCCGCTGCACCACTCTTAATAACGTGCAAGATTTAAGAGCCATACGGAATAGAACCAAAATGAAAGCAAACCTCCCCCAAGTACCAAAACCACCTCACCACAGCAAATGACAAAACCCGTTTTTCTTTACGGTCGTGAAGAAACGCGCAGTCAAGCGACAATCATGGTACTCCAGGAGGGTGGATGCACCTGGCTCAGCTCACTGCTGCAGGCAGGACCACTGCTGCCCGCACCACTGAGTGCCCAGAAGGTGGATGTCCTCTTTGCATCTACCTAGGGCAGCAGCCAGACTCCTTGGCGAAATGGTAATAAGAGAAGTTTAATCATGAAAGATACCACCTAAAGGCTTCCTGTTTTGTGGGGAAAAAATGGAATCCGTGAGAAGCTGTCATTATTACTTTCCTGGAACTTTTCATTCAGGGGAAAAAAGCTTCAAGTATAATCCCCAATATGGTTGTGTGGTCACTTACTAATGGCGAAGCCATCATTTACTAATGGCCAAGATATGCAGTTCAATCAAGTTATTCCTATTAAGCTTATGAAATTCTCATGTGAGTCTTTCTCAAGGGTATTTTTTTGTAGATTATAAACTAAGACCGTGGGTTTAGCACAGACCTGTTTACTTAGTGCTGCTACAGAACAAAACACTGCTTACTAAGGTGGCCTTTCACAGAAAGACGATAATCCAGCAATGTCTCTTCTCTCCCCCTGAAGCTGATTAATTTGCTAACCCTTTGATAGCTGAAGGATTGTTAATGTTTCCTAACTATGTTTTTCTTTTGATTTTTTGGTTTTTTTGGCTTTTATTTTTTTTGGCACAAATTGTGAAGTGAAACTCTGAAACTGGAAACATTAGTAACTGTCCTGAAAATGTGGTAGATTTCTGTAATTCTGTAAGTGCATACTGTGAAGGATGCTTGCATGCAGAAGCAGTCAGTCAGGGAGTGAACTCATTAGAAGCTTGGGCATTCTGTGCTTGACACTCCCTACGTGCTCAGTTTAAAATTGCACGTGTGCTTTTTATGCTTTTTGTAGGAAAAACCCCCAGGCATATTAGAATCTCTTCTTAAAACACACTACTAGAACAATTCTCTAATGTTTCTGCTAGAAAACACGTGGCTGTAATGTCCTATTAGCAGTGTCTTTTTTACAGGGATGATTTCAAAGCAGGGTATGAGGAATACCAAAAGATGCACAGTCAGAGAGACGGTCAGCAGGAAATGGATGCAGTCTGAAGAATCATGAAAGCTTCCTTCCCCAGAGTAAAAGAGATATAAGTAAAGAAGGAATAAACTGTGAAGATTGTCTTTCATCTTCTTCCTGATCCCTTCCTCAAGTCCATGTTTTCGGCTCATGTCAACTCTCCTGTGCATTTATCTATGAAATTCATTCAAAGTGTTTTTGAAAAACTTGCCAGGTTTGATGCCTGTTCTTGAGTAACTGGTCATGTACGCAGACCGGCCAGACTGGCTTTCCTGACTGCCTCAGCAGTGAGATGAGGTGATGGGGTTCTGCGACAAGGAAATTGAAAGTAGCAGAAAACAAGCGGCCATAAAGCCAAGGTTCCCTTACCCTCTATTTTCCGTAAATTTATGCATATAACATAACCGACCTTCACAATTTACTTGTCTCTTCCATATGACTGATTCTAGCCACAATTTGAAAAGAGAAAGGTGTTAAAAACCTGATGTTCTTCTGTCCAGTCTGGACTGACTTGGTCACACAAGTTTCACGTTGTCAAATTCAGAAGTTGTTTGTTCCATGTGCATGCTGAGGCTTTTCGGCTGGTCTTTGATTTGTGGCCAGAATGCAAGTCAAGTGTAAGTGGATGAAGTATTTGAAATTCACTGGAACTGGTCAAAGCAACCAAGGGAAACATTGTGCAATTGGCATCTCTGCTCAGACCTTGCCTGGGCTGTCTGTGATTTTTACAGAAACATGCCTTTTGTTGACTACTGACAGGATTATTTGCACATCTTGGGTGATACCGGAGGTGAGGGATTGATTTTCGGATTTTTGCAAAACTCCTGGGAGAGTAGTGCCTCACAGGTAAGAAAATACCTTAAGTCAATCTGAGTCTACTTTTAGTATTTCACATAATTTTGCCTCTTCGGGTAGCAGGGAAGAGTTCTTCACATTGCCTTCATTTTTTATCCTTGAAAGTGCTTCTTGAAAAAACGCAAGGAGAGTATAAGAAGACAATGTGTAACACAGATCTGTGGGAGGTAGTAACCATGGAATCTGGCTGAAGGCTATTTGAAAGCAAAGGACATGAAATTCTATGCCCTGCCATAATTTTTTTATGTCCTATTTTTTTTTTTCCTCTTTCCTTTATAGCCTAGCCCCAGCTACTCTGAAGTGAAGAAATGATGTCCGTATCTGCACAAGTAACTGTCTCACATTAAAACAACAATACGGGAATTTGACAAACAGCAGCTGGAGTCCTGGCTCTAGTCGGCTGCTTTTGGCCAGGACATGTCTATGAGCCCTGGCTTATTTATTTCAAACTTCAGGTCAGTTCCTCTAGAATTATTTAGGCTGTAATCCAACCATAGCTTATGCATTTCAATCTTAAGAGTAATTCCTCTGAGGCCATCTAAGTTAGGATCAAAATTCAGATCAAAGGATTTTCGGTGTTGGTAACTACTTCTGCTGTTGTAACTGGTGTTGTTGTTTATATCATAATTGAAGCTGCATTTTTCTGGTCCTTTCTCTTATTCAAGACTTTCCATTCAAAGTCAAGACCGGGCATTGAAATAATGTTATTGGAAGACGCTGGAGACCTGATCCGTCTCCTTCGAAGCTGTGCTCGTTTCAGGAAAATGTTGTGGCAAATTGAGATACTTTAGGGGAAGTCTAAGGCTGTTTTCTGACTTTTCTCGTGAATGCAAACTCTTTGCTTCATGTGGTAGAAGGAGTAGAAATTTGCACAAGACGTAGGAAAAAAAAATCACCTTGTTTTGGAGGATTAAAGAGGCAGAAACTCACTACTGCAACTTCAGCCTCCATTGACATGGTTGCCCTAAAGGTTTTCCTTGTGTCCATCTTATTGAAGTTGAATTATTGTCAAGTGCAGCGGGCTGCCGTCTCTGCTGTCAGGAGATGTGTGCTTGTCCTGTGTGTGCACAAGAACTTGTGGGTGTGTAGGGGAAAGAAAAAAGGCTGCTGTCCTCAGCAGGTCAATCACTTGGGAGAAAACTGTGACAACAGTTGCTCTGGGTTTTTTTTATAAAACTGCTACTTACATTGTGGAAGATGAGAGCATTTCTGTTGCAGTAGTTTCTCAGCTTTAATAGTGCTGGACAAGTGAATATTTTACAAAAATGAAACACATCTAGTTTTGGAACCAGGTCATAAAATTAAACATGAAGCCACCTATTTCTACACTGCTAGGAAGTATTTTTTGAAGAGAGAGATGCATAGAAGCTATTGCCCACATGAAACGTCTGTGAAAAGGTTTTTTCTTGTCTAACAAAGAACAGACCTCTTTCACTTTCTCTCTAAACTCTAGTTGATAGTAGATTACCAAATAGCACCAACTTTGATTTCAAGAAGGATTTTTGGGTCATTTTACTGTGAATCATTGCTTACTTTAGCCTGTGAAAACACACTCGGTTAATGAGCAAATATATATAAAACATTTGCTTGGATATTTCATTAAGAGGTCAACTTTAGCTCAGGACCTGTTATTCAGGCCTCATTGTGGGCCTGTTGTTCAGGCTTTAGTACTTCACTGCCCGTGGTGCAAAAGCTGAAGTGAAGGAGTAAGAAATAAAGACTGTTTCTCCATTTCCTCTTGGAAGATTAAGGTTTGAAAGTTGAAGTTTGTAACTGTTGGCAGCAGCATGACTCTCCGGCCCATGAGCCTCCCCTGCCGGTTGCGTGCCCTCTGCCCACTCTCGAGGGGACACCCAGACCATCACTCTCAGCACTCAATGGCAACAGCACCTGCAGGACAGCATAGGGTGGGCAGGCCTGCATTTGATGCCATGTGACCTCTCACAAAGGCCTCAGAAAGTTCGGGGGTAAAGTCACAGCACGGTTTGTCATGACACAATACAGTGCTTTTCCTTTGCATTCCTCCAAGTGCTATTCAAGGCTGTTCCAAGTGTCCCAGTTGCCATTGGATGTCACAGCTCTTTAGAGTGCAGATGGGCTGTGTACATCAGACAGGGCTGTACTCTCCCACAGATTGCCCGAGTGCCTGTGGCCAACCTTCTTAGGCAGGAGATTTGCCACATTCGTGGTTCTCGCCCCAGCAGCGGGAGGCTGCCACTCGCCTAAGGCTAAAATATAGCAGTGGCTCTGGACGCAGGTGATTTCCCCATGCTTCAGAAAGAAAAGCAGGAGACAAGCAATGCCTATTAACATAGACCACTTTGGGTTGGGGCATCCTGAAAGAAGTGAGAGGCCCCCTTGGATTGGGTGTTTCTTGCTTTTTCCCAAAGTTACACTTGGACATTGTAGCTTTCCTGAGCAGGCCCTTGCAGCGAGTTATCCCTGAACATGTGGCTCTGCTGCCTATCCAAACCCTATGGTCTCTTTCCCCACCTTTAAAGAACTGGGGGTTCTGTGGGGCATGCCTGCCTCTTTTTCCCCGGCCCCTCCCATGATCACTCATTGCCAAAATCCTCCTGGTTCCTGAGATGGACCTCTGCTAATTGCTTCAAATACCACAATTCAACCCCCATTTCAGCTTAAAAATGTCATTGATTGCACATTGCTATGACAGGACTGTCTATAGAGAAGTGCACTGAAGGCAAATTCAATCCAAAAATGAAATTTATTAGAGATTGCTGCAACTGCACTGCTTATATACAATTAGCAATACCAGTTAAAAGCTTTCTACAGATTGTTGTAATGGTAGTGACCATGTATAAATACACAAACATCAGTTTCATTCCCAAAAATCAAATGAGTTATAGATCACCAAGCACAGACGAAAAAGAGAGCAAGAGAAAGAAGCAGTTTTGGATATGGACCTATCTTAATATGCACAGAGCAATTACTAAACCACACAACCCTGTACATGTTTCAATAGAACTCCATACAAATCTAAACACTAAAATATATGGCATATAAGAATATTGACATCTATATGAATAGAATTATACACAGAGCGAACCTATATGTAACTATACAAATACCCGAGTATCCATACAAATTTTTGTCTACCTGTAGCTAAATTAAATGCAAGTGTACAACTATACAACTCTATACATTTTGAAATGTAACTCAATACCTACAGAAACATACCTATAAGTAGACAAACACGTAATTGTTACCAATATGGATAGAACAAGATAGAGAGGGAACCTACCCAGCCCATTTCTCTACGCTCCCCCTCAGTCGCTTCCTCCCGCCCAGACCAGCCCTTCTGGAAATGTAGAGCAGCGGCACATATAGGAAGCAAAGAGAAGATTTGGAAACTGTCACCATCCCATCAGCCCCAGCGTAGCCTCGTCACACCCGAAGACCCCCCAGTCCCTTCAGACCCTCCAAGCCGCTCAGCTCCCACATTACCCTAAGTGTCCCCAGAGCCCTTAGCCCTGCCACCGCTCTCAGCTGGTGCTTTTTCCCTGTCCTCTCAGCAGCCACCATCCCCTTCAGCTGCCCCAGACCCCTCAGCATCACTGCTTCCTCTCAACCCTTACAGCCTCGGCGTCCTCTCAATGCCGGCACCATCATCATCATCCACAGCAGCATCATGCCTTCAGCGGCCCTGTCCCTTGTGCCAGCCCCAGTCCCCTCAGCCTTACCAGCCCTTCATTGGCTCCCTGGTGCCTTGAGTCTCGAAGCCCCTGAGGGGGACCGTGTCTGGTGTCCGGTGCCAGGGGCCACGGGCAGTTCCTGCCGCTCCCTCCAGCTGTGGACACCGGGACCCAGGGCTGAAAGAATCCCAGCATGGCAAGAGGGGCAGAGGCGGCACTGCGGGCAAAGCAAGAGGGGACAGAAGCAGCAGAGTGGGGAAAGAGGTGAAAAAGCAGCCATGTACCTCTACAAATATGAGTAGATGTACTCAAATATCCATAGTCGTAGAACTCTAGAAACAGAGGTCCCTGGAATGATAACATTTTCTTGTCTTCGTTAGGGTGTCACATCTCTTCTGAGTTCTCATGGGACATGCACATCAGATCGCGCTGTACTCTCCAATAGATTGCTACAAAGCACGCAGCTCACCCTCTGTCAGCTCTTCCGAAGGTGCCTTCTGTCTTGGCTCCTTGCTAGTGCAGCACAGCCAGCAGCTCCAGGGGAATGGCTCTGGTTCCGAACGTCCACTCAGTACTTACGTAGGCAGGAATGACGCATGGGAGCAGGAGGAGGGGGCAGGTAACTGTTCTTCTGTTTACATTTTAACAAGATACCTTGCAACTCATTCCTGCCTACAATAAAACATCTGGGAGACCCTGGCTAAGGCAACCGGACAAGATCCTTTTTGCCTCAGTACTGCCACTCCTCAGAACCCATGCCCAGCCTATCTAATCTGAGTCCCTCTCACCGCTTCTGAGCTGCAAGAGTTATGTAGCAAGAACCCTACTTCTCCGGCTGCTGGAGTGCAGCAACATTGTCTCCTCTCGTGAAATCCTCTGCTTTACCCCCACAGGAATTGGGTGTTTTAGGCACCTTGAATGCAGGTAGTTGTACCACCTTTAAATTTATCAGCACAAGGAAGAGCCCCGTAGCTTGGTGGGTCAATGCCACAACACCACACTATCAAAATGCTTTGTACTGGTGTAATTCAATGGCGTCATAACTAACTTTGAGTTACTATGCAACTCCTACAGGGTATTTTCCTAATCTGTAGAGACTAAATATGGGCCAGAGTGCCAATGCCTATTAAAGGTGGTCTATGTACTTTGGGAAAATTAACCCTCTTATTTCCAAATACGACAATTGCATGCAATAAAACTAAATTCACCACTGTCATACTCTCAGCATCCATGATTGTATTCCTGCCTGCAGAGATACAGACGAGTTGTGGAACGCTGCTAAGTAATCACTGCCTCGTCATTAGCTCCTGGATTTGCAAATGCAGAAGGCCTCAGTAACCGAAATAACCTTGGCTACTGTTGGTAAATTTTGGTCATGCTACCAGAATAGCTCTAGCTGACTGATTAATTGATGTAGACAGCATTAGACATGTTACGTTAAAAAGCAAGCTGCAATTGATTTTTTGCCTTTAGCACATTGACATGAGTGCAAAGATTTGGTCAGGTTATGTTGCAGGAGAGACCAAGGCCAAACAACTCAGTCTGTCCTCGCGGCTTTTGTCTACGGGCAATCTTTGAATGTATCTCTCATCTGCTTTGCCTTGATCACTGAACAGTTTCCTTGCCTTGCCCTGCTAAACCTTCATGACTTTTTAGTCTCTTTTTTGCCTAAGGCCCACTCTTTACCTGCCTGCTACTTTTTTGCACGGCCTTGCCTTGCCTAGCCCTCCCTGTTTGTGCCTGCCTGCCATCACTGGACTTGTCCTCCTGTGCCCAGCCTTGTCTATAGCTTCTAGGCCTTCTCTCACCTATCACTCCATTTGCTCTCCCCTCACTGCTCTGGCCTTGTTTCCTCTCCCTTCACTTACCTAGAATTGCCTACACTTGCTCTGCATTGCCTTGTCTGCATGGAAGGTAACGTAAAGAATGGTAGGCAAGGCAAAGAAAAGCAACAAAGTCATAGGCAGGGAAAGGCAATGCAGACAATAGGAAGGCAGGTGAATGATATGCTAGCAAAAGCTAAGCAAGGTATTGAAGGCAAGTCCCGTACCAAATGACTCAGCGTACCTTTCCTTGGGAAGAAAATGTCATAGTGCCAGTGTTGGTGGAGCAGAAGTTAAGATCTCACAGGGAGGTATAGCCTAGCAAGACATTTCTGTCCTGGCCCCTTTTGGGTAGGAGCAATTGTTGGGTGTATTCAGTACTGGGGATTGTATGCAACTTTCGTTTGGTAAGATCCTGAAAAAGAATAGCAATGTTTTTTTACGGGAAGGAAAACATGTAGCCTCAGTGTTGGAGGTACAGAGAAGAAGCTGCCTAGTGGAGGCCAAGGACAGCGGTAACATTCTTTCCTGGCATGTTTGAGGTAGTATTCCCTGAATTTGTACAGATATAAAGCCAGAATCCACCTTTAGAAGCTGGCCCCTTGAAAGAACAATTTAGCAGGTGGTTGCCACTTCTCAAGGGTGGTCTTCTGAAATCCTGGCAACACACGTCTTTTGGACAAGGTAATCCTCTCTTCTCAGTCTTGGAGGGTAGCGAAACTAGTGCTCCAGGTAGGTAATATCCAGAAACAGTGCTCTGGACCCTTTGTATGCAATCAGTCCAAGCAGGTTTTGTGTTTTGGAGGAGGGGATGCCATTTCTTTGAAGATGGGCTTATAGTTCCCCTCTTTGACAAGGAAAGCAAGTTTGCATATGCATATTGGGTGTTCTCAGTGAATTTAAAGGCTTTTGCCATTTGGCAGTTATCTGAGTTGGACTTGTTGAACTGTCAGTGGGAATGCAAACACCCAAGCTGTTGAGATTTTTTTGTCTGTCTCTCTTTAGTGGGTAAGCAGTCCCTGGTGCGGTATGTGACTTGTTGCTGACTCAGTGAATTTGAAGACTTGGGATGGTATCTATAGCTGGAAAAGAAAGTGCTGACAGCAAAGTGTATGCTGATAGTTCCATGACTGCAGTTGAAGTTGTAGGCAGCAAGAGCTTTTTCTTCTGGCTCTTTCGGGAGCTCTGTTTTGGCCAGATGTTTTCAGATTTGTCGCCGGATAATGAGAGAGGGAAAAGAGAGCAAAAGGAGGTCGTGTTGCTGTTTGAGAGAGGTGCAAATAGGAATTTACACTTGGAAGGGGAAGATCAGCGAAGTTTTTTTGTCCTGGCACAGTTGACTAGAGAGCAGAGTCGTCTTTAACTTTACTGTGGGCTTGGGGTAGTTTCGAGTTGCGCGAGGCGCGTGTCCTTTATTTGCAAATGGACAGCGCCATCGTGTGGTTGTTTTGATGAGAGCTGCCTGTGCCCAGGAAAAAACCGACACTTTTCTGGGCCGGCCCCATTCGTGTGCTAGCAGTTCGTGGAAAAGCCCCGTAATGGATGCTGGCTCAAGGGCACTGACTGTAATGTAACATTGCATCGAGCAAAGAAGGAAGAGGAAACGTTTCGTATTTGGCTGTGCAGTTTATAGGCTGCAAAAGAAAAGGAAAATACATCATGGCCTCTTTTTGATATAACCTCTAGTGTGTGATCAGCTGCTCAACGTGTAATTCGCTTCCACGGAACTGTATCAAACTCCTTGGACATATGCACTTTCCCTCAAGCTCTATGGACCATCTTACCGTCTCACTCTCACAGACTGCAGACCTCTTCAAAACGTTCATCAAGTTCTAGCAAAGAAAAAGTCCTAAACCAAAAAGCCAATGCTAGCGTTCATAGTGCCTTTCAGTCTCTAAACTAGACTAAATACAGTAGTAATTCGCACTTTCCTTCTCAGCTACATATGTACGAATAGCAACTTCACATTTTCTCAATGTGAGAGAGTCCATGGCTAAAGCGAATCATTTCCCGCTGCAATTCAGACTGCTAGATATGCCAGAAAGAAAAGCTTTCGTTAAACTTTCCTCTTCCGTGTGAAACCTTGTATTCACACCACAGTCGCTTTCATACACCTTCAGTCTTGCATACTCCAAGCAGCTACAGTTCACAGAGAAGTAGGTGTCAGGACAGAAAACGTTCCTAAAATAACCCTTTCTCCTAGCAGCATTTTTTTGGCCCCAGCATACTGAGACTAAGCTCGTTTCTTATCAGATATATGTATCATAACACGTTTCACTTTCGCAGCTGCGTTGCTAAGGTCTAGCACCTGATCTCATCAAAGAGGCTGTAGAAGAAAAAGACCGTGCTGCGCTGCACTTTGCCCTTGCCACATATAACCTACCTCAAACTCACTAGTGCTCTCTGTCCTTCTTTTCTCCGCTGCATCCAGGTACTGTGTTCTCTGAATCTTGGCATCGAAAGCTAAATGCATTGTCTCTACGTAGGGCTGGAAGAGGAATGGGTAGCAGCACAAGTAGCTGTGGTGAAGTTCTCGCCTGTGATTGCTATACGTGAATTCGGCGTGAAAGTGTGTGACAAGCCACACTCCTCTTTCAGTCTGTACACTGCGCACATAAGCCCGGTGCTCTGTGGCTTCGTTCTTTGCCTTTTAGAACATGTGATGCTTTCGTTCTTCTGGAGGAGAATAGTCATCTCCTTCTTGCACAGAACACAGCCCGTAGTGAAGTGCTCCAGAGTGCATTCTGCCTGAGCCATGCACTTTCTCAGTGCTACATACCACCACATTCTGTCTCTCTCGTCGTTTGAATCAAAATGGAAAGCTTTTCCCTATGTCTCGCACAGAGAACTGTGCCAGGAAAACACTAGCTCAGAGCTTCCTGCTGATGTGTGGAAACTTGTGTTTGCACCACACTGATCGAGGGGGAGTCGTCTTTCCTTTACAACCTACATTGTTGGATCGCGGTGCTCTCTGCATGTTCCTTCTCGAACGAAAGAGCACAGCACACATTATAACTTCGCAAGGATCCAGATAGACCTCACACACACAAAAATGTGCCAGTAGAAAAAAACATTGTCCTTCATTAGCCGTTCTCGTCTCCCGGATTGTGGGGATTGCATTGAAAGTCTTTCACCTAGAAAATCAAACAGAGTAAGTGCTTCTCACCTGGTACATTTCTCTGAGTGAGTATTAGATGGACACTTTGGATTCTGCGAAACAGAAAAAAAACTAATTGTACGGACTAGCACTGAGGGAAACCCATGCAGTCACTCTGTAGATGCATGCAGCAGAAGCTGAAAAGTGGTAACGTTTAATGCCATGGCTTCAGTTCTGTCCAGTGCACATCAGGTGAAGAAATAAGGCGCAGAGAACCATGCTTCTGTACCTAGAGTACCAATATTGCCTAAGTCCAGTCAAAAGCGCACTCACAATCAGAGACAGCTGCGAATGTTCTTACTGCTTCAAAAAGTATCTCACACCCTTTGAACTCCATCGGAAAAACCTGGAGAAATACACTATCATACAACTTCTCTTTCACAGAGTCAAAGCAGCTAGAGTTCTCACAGAAGGATGTGTAGAAACACAAGGTGTTCCTAAAGTACCCACTTCTCTTAGCAGCCATGAAAATGCGCACGACACAGTGCGGCTGTGCTTCTTTCATAGAGAGACGTGCCGTCACATTTTTCACTCTCGCAGATCCGTTGACAATGCACAGCAGCTGCTCCCATTACAAAAAAATTCAGTAGAAAAAGAAAGTGCTGGGCTTCACCTTGCCCTGGACTCCTGTTCTTCAGCGTACTGCTTCTACCAAAACACACCTGGACCACGCACTTTCTTTCTCAGTGCTATGTAACACCACATTCTGCCTCTATCATCGTCTGAATCTAAATGGAAAGCTTTTCGGCTACATCTCACACAAAGAACTGTGCCAGGAAAACAAGCTTGCTTGGAGCTTTTCGCTGATGAGAGGAAACTTCTGTTTGCAGCACACTGTTTAAAGGGGCAGTGATCTTTCCTTTACAAACAGCATAACACCGTCAGACCGCTGTGCTTTCTGCATGTCCAATCTCAGCTCCAACGAAGGACCATGGCGCACATTACAACATCGCAAGGACTAAAGATCCAGATAGACTTCTCACACAGAGAATATGCCAGGAAAAAAACCACTGTTCTTCATTAGCCCTTCTCATCGTCCAGACTGTGGGGCTACTTTGAAAACCTTGATTGTAGAAACTCGAACTGAGCTAGTGTTCTCTCCTGGCACATTTCTCTGAGCAAGAGCTTGATGGACACGTTGGGCTCTGAGAAACAGAAAAACATAATTTTACCTACCAAAACAGAAAGAAAACCGTGCACAGCACACTGTGAATGCGGAGAGTATAGATGTAGAAAAGAGGCAAAGGTGTATGCCATTGGAAGACAGCACGTCTCTCAGGGAGAGAACGCAGGAAAGGTGAGAGCCACAGTGTGTTATGCGCACTTTCAAAGCTTGGAAGAGAAGTGGTTACTTGAGGAACCGCTTCTGTTTGGATGCTTCTTTCTCAGGCAGATTTAGTTGCTCCAGCTCTGCAGCTGGGAAATTTTACTGGGAAATTTTTACGCTCTCTCTCTCTGTGACTGTCTCTTTGCATGTCACGCCAGGAGTGGAAGGCCTGCATTTTTCTTAATGAAGCAGAAGCAGCATTGTTTGCTAGCTCTACTTGAGGACGAGTATTTGGCTGCAATTTCACAATGGTCTACAGGGCGCACACAACCACAGTATCCTGCGCCTAGGTTCTTTTCATCCTGGGAGCCAGAGAGTGAAGGACGCAGAGACAGCCAACAAGAGAGAGAAAAAAGAACGTTTCCAGATCTTTACGCTTGCAGATCTCAAGCAGTTAGGGCTGCCACAAAAGGCAACATCCTAAGAAAAATGGTCAGCTTCCCAGCCGTCAAGTACACGCTTCCTTCCTCCACCGAACACAGCCGCTTACTGGCTGAAGCAACCCACCAGCTCGCAGAAGGTGAAGAAAGACGGCACACCGCAGCCTGCTTGTGTGCACTTCGGAGAGCATGGCAAAAATGCAGCAGAAAGTTCTTTCGTGGGCGAAGTTAGCCCAGAAAATACTCTCTCTGCTTACAGAAGCAGCTCTCAGCGCTTGCACTCTGGGACGAAGAATGCAGAGAGAGATTGTCTCAGCAAGAGAAAAAAATACTTTCCCTCAGCTTCACTCTTGCAGGTGTCAAGCATTTAGAGCTGCAACAGAAAGAAACATAAAAAAGAGCGGTCCTCAATACTCGCTTCTGTTCACAGCATTAATGGGAATAGAAAAAAGGCGCACAGCAGAGTGCCTGTGCACTTTAGAGTGCATTGCAGAAAGGCAGCAGAAAGCTCTTTCCCTGGTGGAGTAAGCCAAGAAATCACCTCTCTGCTTCAACAAGATCCTCGCAACACTGCAACACTGGGTCGAGCCTGGACATAATATTTTCTCCGGAGACCGAAAGAAGAACTTTGCCACAGCTTCAGACATGTAGCTCTCAAGCACTTAGAGCCTGCACAGAAAGAAATAAGACAAGAGCAGGCTTTTCTCATTTGCCCCCTTCTGTTCGCACCTTGCCCGGCTTCGTAGCAACGGTCACCTCGTTCTGCCGGCTTAGAGCCTCTTCAGCACTAAAAGCTGTTCTCTGCAGCGGAGTAGCCGAAAGAAGGAGCATGCTTTTGTGCAGTTTGAAGAGCATTGCAGAAAGGCAGCAAATAGCTCGTTCACAGGTCGAATAAGCTCAGAAAAGCTCTCTCTGCTTCAAGACTCACCTGTCAGCGCTTGAACGTCGGCAGGAACACGCAGAGAGATATTTCTCCTGCGAGAGAAAGGAGAACGTTGCCACAGCTTCAGATATGCAGATCTCAAGTTCTTAGAGCAGGCACAAAAGGAAACAAGGCAAGAGAAGATGTTTCTCAAGTGCCCCTTTCTCTTCACATCTTGCCGGTCTTCAAAGCAATGGCCATCTCGTTCTTCCGGCTTAGAGCCACTTCAGCGCTAAAAGTTGCTTTCGGGAACGCAGAAGGCAAAGAAGGAAGGTGCACAGTAGCGTGCTTGTGGACTTTGGAGAGCATTACAAAAAGGCAGCAGAAAGCTCTTTTCCAGGTAGAATAAGCTGAGATATGGGCTCTCTGCTACAAAAACCTGCCTGCAGAGCCTGAACTCCATGGCGAGCATGAAGAGATTTCTCCTGGGAGAAAAGAAGAACTTTGCCACAGCTTCGGTCTTGCAGATCTAAAGCTCTTAGAGCTTACACAGAAGGAAACAAGGCAAGAGAAGACATTTCTCAAGTGCGCCATTCTGTTCGCACCTTGCCCGGCTTCAAAGCAACGGTCAGCTCCTTCTCCCACCTTGGAGCCGCTTCAGCGCTAAAAGTTCCTCTCGGCAGCGGAGAAGGTGAATGAAGAAAGCGCACAGCAGCGTTCTTGTGTGCAGTTTGAAGATCATTGCAGAAAGGCAGCAGAAAGCCCAGGAATAATAAGCTCAGATATGCGCTCTCTGCTTCAAGAATTATCTCTCTGCTTGAACTTCGGGACGAGCACGCAGAGAGATATTTCTCCTGTGAGAGAAAGAAGAACGTTGCCACAGGTTCAGTCATGCAGATCTCAAGCTTTTAGAGCTTGCACAGAAGGAAACGAGGCAAGAGAAGAGGTTTTTCAAGTGTGCCCTTTTGTTCGCACCTTGCCCGTCTTCAAAGCAACGGTCAGCTCGTTCTTCCTGCTTAGAGCCACTTCAGCGCTGAAAGCTACTTTCGGGAACGCAGAAGGCAAAGAAAGAAGGCGCACAGCAGCGTGCCTGTGCACTTTGGAGAGCATTGCAGAAAGGCAGCAGAAAGCTCTTTCCCAGGTGGAGTAAGCCCAGAAATGCTCTTTCTGCTTCAAAAAGCTGCTCGCAACGTTTGAACTGGAAAGTGAGCATTTCAAGAAAGATTTTGCCTGGGAGTTAAAGAAGAACTTTTCCACACCTTCAGACATGCAGATCTCCAGCAGTTAGTACTTGCAGAGAAGGAAACAAGGCAAGAGAAGACGTTTCTCAAGTACCCCTTTGTGTTTGCACCTTGCCAACCTTCAAACTGACAATCAGCTTCTTCTTCTGGCTTAGAGCTGCTTCAGCGCTAAAAGCTGTTCTCCAGAACGCAGAAGGTGAAGAAGGAAGGCACACAGCAGGGTGCTTGTGTGCACTTTGGAGAGCATGGCAAAAATGCAGTAGAAAGCTCTTTCCCAGGTAGAATAAGCTCAGATATGCTATCTCTGCTTCAACAAGCAACTTGCACCCCTTGGAATTCGGGTGAAGAATGCAGAGAAAGATTTATGCAAAAAGAGAAAAATCCCTTTTTCTGAGCTTCAGCCTTTCAAATCTCAAGAACTTTGATATGCCGCCAAAGGAAACATGCCAGAAGAAGGTGTTCCTCAAGAATTTCGGTCTGTTTCCAGCTTGTTGTGTTTCAAACAGGAGATTACTTCGCTCTCCTGGCAGAGACCCGCTCAGGCAGTAAGAAGCCGCCCTGCTGTGTGCACAAGGCAAAGAGAGAAAGCATACAGCAGTATGGTTGTGTTCCTTTTTCAGAGCCCTGCAAAAATACAGCAGAAAGCTCTTTCCCTAGCAGAGTTTGCCCAGAAACACTCTCTCTACTTCAGCAAGCAACTCGCAGCTCTTCCAACCCGCAGCAAAGCAGGTAGAGAAAAATTTAGGTAGAAAGGGAAAGCAGCTCTTTCACACTGCTTCGAAATTACAGATCTCAAGCAGTTAGAGCTGCCACCAAAGTATACATGCCAGGAGAAGGTGTTCCTCAAGTACTGTCTTCCGTTCGCAGGTTGACGGTGTTCAAAGAGACAATTGCTTTACTCTCCTGGCAGAGAGTTTCTTAAGCAGCAAGGCGAAGAACTCCAGTTCGCAGAATGGAAGAAAGAAGGTACACAGCAGTTTGCTTGTGTGCACTTTGGAGAGCCCTGCAAAAATGCAGCAGAAAGGTCTTTCCCAGGCAGAGTTAGCCCAGAAATGCCCTCTCCCTTCAACAGGCAACTCACAGCCCCTGCACTCGCGTACGAAACATGTAGAGAAAGATTTAGGCAGAGAGAGAAAGAAGCCTTTTTATACAACTTCAAGCTTAAAGATTTCTTGCACATAGAGCTGCCATAAAAGAGAAATATGTCAAGAGAAGGCGTTTCTGAAGTACGCCCTACTGTTTGCAGCTTGCCGAGCTTCAAATAGACAATTGCTACACTCTCCCGGCAGAGAACCAGCTTAGCACCGTAAGAACTTTCCGGCACGCATTCGGCGAAGAAGGCGGACACCAACGTGCTTATGTGCACTTTGGAAAGTGTTGCAAAAATGCAGCAGAAAGCTCTTTGCTCTTGCGGAGAAGAAAGGCTTTGCAAAGTGAGGCCTTTTTACCCTTATAAAATCTTTGTTCATGTCTGGTGCTTCAGCTAACCAGAGAGCATTCTGTGATTGACTCTGCTAAAGTAGATGTGAAAAACAAGTTACATAACTGGAGAACAATAATTAGAACCAATAAGTGTTCACACTGTCGGGTTGGTGACTGATTAAACCTGATGCCTGTTCCTTTCATGGTTTATGGTGGTTGGTTAAACACATTTGTTTTGCCTCACAAGCATGTAAACTCATAACAAAGTAACAGTTTATGAACCTTATATTTTTGCAATAAAATATCTTCGCTTACCATCTTATGGAGTCCATTAATAACCACCACAATTGGTGCCCACTGTGTGAGGCAAGAATTCGGCTACCTGACCTGTCAGGCGGTGAACCCCATGGAACTGAAGTTCTACTGGAAAAGAAAGGCACAACTGGAAGGCCTGTTGTTTGCGACAGGGAAAGAGGTAAGCCGTGGGAATGATTAATAATATTTCTATGGAGGGGCAGTCTGTTTACAGCTTAGTAATACAGCTGCTAGAAAAGGATTAGAGGACTGCATTCTCTCTCTTGCTTGAGCAACTTTTGACTGCGTCTGATGGAAAAGACCTAACCTCCAAAAACAATTTTATTGCTTATCTCTGAGACAGTGTGGGAGTGCAGCTATGGATTGAGCTACGAAGGAAGACCATGCAGCAGCCGAATTGCTCGCTTCATGAAAGGTCCTAGAAGCTATGCGAAAATCCCCCACAGATACTGTGGGCAAACTCCCTGTAAATTTTAACTAAAACCTTACAGAGACGGTCCAGGCAGAATCAGAAATTGTTGAGAGAAAATAAGCGTTTGTACACAGCAGAACCCTCCAAGTTAGGACTTCTTTTACTGGGATTCTGGTGGGAGTCCCTTGGATCCGTCTAGTCCTTGATGCATAGATCCACTTAAGGAGGTTGATTTAATTCTTCCAAACCTCCATGTCAACAGACTACCCTCAGTCTTCAGTGTCAACAGGGGACCTCTCTGGCGAACCACCATCCTGTGGAGGGCAAAAGCTAGTTCAGCCTGTGAGATCAGGTCACACTGTGAGTATCAGGGTACCGGGAAGTGTCCCGAAGGCATCGGTGCAGTTTAAAAAGTGTCGCAACATACTCTCCACATTGGAGCACCTTTTATTAATCATTATGGGCCTCTGTAACTGTTTTCTAAACAAGAGAAGCCTTGATGTTAACATCCCTGCTCCCGGGTACTGCTTGGTGGGTTGGGGTTTTATGGTGGTGCTGGGTCACAGCGCTGCCGCTGCATCCCCTCTACGTCACCCCTCTTCCCCCCTGCCATGGAAGCTCAGGGCCATCACTCTTTCTGTGATGGTGTACCGAGCATGGCTCACAGCATTCCACGTGTCCGTCTGCGCTGGCCTCTGGGTCCCGGAGCCCTACTCTGCCCCTCGGCTTGAACTGGGATGTTGTTTTCCAGGAAGGCAAGAAAAGATGCCCAGAAAAAGCAGCAGCAAGAATAGAAGTGGAGCGGGACAATGCCGCTGCTTTGCCCCCGCCAGCTCTTTCCCCAGTGCAGCCCCCACCGCCTTGGTTCTCACTGTGCTTCTCCTGGCCGTGGACAGCAGTTGTGGGGGAGCAGATGAGTGGTGGTGGCAGATGTGG
>VZRN01004518.1:110617-139560 GCA_013397935.1 Dasyornis broadbenti | reverse complement strand
GGGGGGAGCCGGGGGCTGCCGGGCCCGGCCACTGGCGGGGAGCGGACACAGCCAGCGAGCGGTGCCGCGGTGTCCCCCGAACACACCTGCCGGCCGCCGCTGTCCCTCCCCTCCGGCCCGGGTACCTGCTGTGGGGCAGCGGCGCCTCTCGGCGGAAACCGGCTTTTGATCGTGGCCGGGGATGGATCGGGCCCCCCGGCTGCGCCTCGTGTGCCTGTCCTGCCCGGCAGACGCGCCTCGCCGCAGCTTCGTGTGTCACGGCAGCGGGGCTGGAGCCAGTCCGTGACTGTGCTTCGTACCGAGTGTTGCGCTCCATCAGAGCACACGAATGGATTTCAGTATTTTCAACTGCTCCTGGGGTTTTTGTTTTGTTTTGTTAATTCCATGAGAAAATACCGCCTATTTGGGGTTAGAAGGCAGGGGGAAATGTGTGAAAATAGGGAGGTTTATTTTACTTTTTGTGGGGGTGTGAAAATAGGGAGATTTATCTCTCTTTTTGTAGTCCAAGAAGACCTATTTTTTTCTTCCCTAGCGCTTTCTTTGGTAGGAATGAAAAGTTACTAAGCAATAGTGCAGAGTGGCTCTGTCCATTTAAACAAACATGTGGTACTTGCAGAAAAAGAATGGAAGAAAAACGTGGTGCATTGGAAGGAGAGCTACCGCTCCCCTCGCCCACGCCAAAAAAAAAAAGGCAGAAACCTGTAAAAATGGCTTGATAGCACATATGTTTGGAAATAAGTTTTGTTCGGTTTTAGGGCAGAACCGCTGCTCCAACCTGAAAAGGATGCACATTTGTATTTTCAGAGCTGCTAATAAGATTTGTAAGGGATGTTCTTTTACTGGCCTCGGGAGTAAAGATGATTACAAAACTGCAGGTGAACGAGCTTAGATGAACAAGAGGCTGTCGTAATGAGCAGTTCAGAGGGATAGAGGAGTACAATTGAAAAAAAAACAAACCAAACAATGAAGTGTTGCATTCAGGATCCTAAATTAACATCAACAAAAATTAAATGTGAAAAGTCATACACTTCTCTTGGCTACAATAGATGTAGTTTCTCCTCTCCTCCATAAATTGATGAACGAGGTATGAAGCAAAAGATGAAAGGGAAGAAAAGAAGTACAGGGAGGAGGGTAACACAGGAAGAGGCGGATTGTGTGATAAGTAGCTGGGCTTCAAATGGTGGGTAAGCAGTTTGGAGACAATAGAGGATGATTGTTTTCCTTCTGAGCTTAATATTCTAAACATAATTCTCGTATCCATTACAAAACTGACCTCAAATCTTCATGCAGCTTGCAATTACACTTATTTCCAATGATCTAGGAAGGTAGGTAGTGCTCCATTTACAGAAAATATGCAAAATCATGTCAAAGGTGTAGATTTAAATATGTGCAAAGATGTTAACACGTCGAAGCTTTGTGGTAATCCCCTTGATTATGCTATTTATATTTTCATTTATGAATAAGGCAGAAAACTGTTGTGCGACACAGAATGGCTACCTGACCTTACACACAAATTTTGTAGTTTGTTTGGTATTGAACTTCATATCAAATTGTTACTGGATACTTGCAAATAAGAATTTTAATTTTTAAAAAATAATTAAAGAGGCATGGATACTGTTTGACTATTTTCTTTTCTATAGAAATTCAGTGCATAATTTTGTTAGACTGCGCTCTGGTAAGTCTGTGTAACTAGTTTGGCCAGTACTAGTTGTTTGTAGTAGGACATCCAAAAGCATGTTACTCCCATTGCTTTTGGGCAGCCCTGTGGCAATTGCTTATTGAGGAGATGTGGAATAGTTGCCCAGACACACTGCATGCAAAAAAAAAAGCCCAAACTGAATCATGTTGTAATAATGAATTATGACAACTGTACTTGTGACATGTTAAATTGTTACAGTGTGCATGATGGGGATAAGTGGTTGATGTTGCATAAGCTGGGGATTTTGGAAAGATGTTTTTCCTTAAATGAGCAAAGAGTATTGTGTGTCTTGCTATAGAACTGTTTTGCTGTTTACGCTGAGTATGTGAAAGCAGGAATTCTGCCTGTTCAGCAAGACAAGGACTACCTGTTATTTGTTGCTTGAAAGCTAATTTTTGTGTGCCATTTAGGAAGGTCCATCAAAACGCAAGAGAAAACAAACAAGGACCAAGAGGCTATGTGTTCATTGTAGACTTAACTTAAAATCTTCCTGTATTTCACGCCAAACTCACATGTCAGCCGCTATGTCAAATTTGTAACATAGGCTCCTCAATTGTACCATGTGAAGAAAGTAGATTTTACCATGTATTTTCAGCCTGCATAGCTTCAAGGTTGGAGCTGAGGCAGCGATTAGTTTGAATTTTGATTGTTCTTTGGTTTTGTTCCCATGGTTCTCTGGCGATTGTCTTTTCAAGTCCTCCTACCTTCTCCTTTCTTCGCGATACTGTCTCGGCTCAGAAGCGATTTGCTGTGTTATATATAAGCTGGTTAGCATTTAAACTTCCCATTTCCTCCAAACTGCTCTCCTTCTACAGAGCTGTGTTTGACTACATGGTGCAAGTGGATGCTCTGGCTACCCTCATCTTGCTCTGTAGTTAAGATGACCCATCTGAAAGGGTCATGAGAAGTGTGATTTTTGACAGATACGTTCAAAATCATTACTTCTGAAAGCATTTTTAAAGGTGCTGAGTGAGGATAAGGTTTTTGAGTGGAAGTTTATCCTGAGGTGCCTGGTACCTAGGGGCCAACACACCATCCAGGATGATGCGTGGCCTCCTGGACTTGGGAGGGGGCTTACTGCAAAAGTGAATCACCCATTGGTATTAAAAAAAAAGTCTGTGAAATCTGGCTGTAGAAGTCAGCGCTGAGAAAGAAGGGCCAAAGCCAGCTGAAGGGGAAGAAGACAAAGGATCAATCCAGAATGCAATCCAGCTTTTGTGGTCAGAGGATATTCTTAAACTGGGTTAGGTGTCTCCTCTGCACTCCAGGAGTGCAAACAATATCAGAGGTGAAGCCACAACCAAGAGGGAGCTACCACTCTTCATGGACAGTCAATGCAATGTATGTAAGAGGGTTTACAAGAAATACCACTTGTCTTTAGAGGCTGCTCACTTCTATGGGACAGCAATTGCTTCAGCTGAAAGTAGACCATTGTTCCACGATTTTCTCCAGCCATGGGATATGCACTGCTTGGGTTCTGCCTTGGAAAATAAAAACATGCTCTACATTCTAGTATGAATACGCCACCTACTTGTATGATGCTAATGAATGCTGTAGAGCAGGCGAGACTGGCTGTGCAATTATGCTTATCCAGGCATGTTCACATGTTAAAATGTTGCATCTAAGTAAACAGCTTCGTGTTAGAGGGAAAGTTAGGTCCCAGGGAGAAAGCTCACTGCTTCCTACTCAATAAAGCTGAGAAGGGGGCAAGAAGTGGAAGGTGCTTCACCGTGATGTTAGCATTTAACTTCCTATGTGTTCTTCATTGTGTGGTGTTGTAACAAAAAAAAAAAAATCTAAAAATTAATTTCCTTAAGAAGTTTTGGCAGGTGAGTTCAGTATGAGAATTTTAACCAAAACAGTTGTCATCTCTTTTCCTTTAGAATTTTTAGCGTGGGGAAGTTAGTGTTCATTCCACATCAGTCAATGCTGCATTTTAATGAACTTCAGATGTGTACCTCTGGAGCACTTGATAGGCAGCAAACAGAATAGTGCAGTCTGGTCATTTGTTCCTCCTCCTACATAGCAGCAGCACTAAATATGGGAAGCTTTACAACCAAGCTTCCAAACTGAAACAGTGCTATACCTGTTGCTGGTAGTAGGCCACTGGTCTAAACAACCTAGTTCTTGCAGACCTTAATCTACATGTCTGCTTTTAAAAAAAATTAATGATATATGACATGCCATTGCTTTTGTGGACTAGCAACCCACATGGCATGCTGGCCACTGAAAACATTTGCAAAATTCTGATAAAAGCCTACGGCATAAATAAAAATATCACCCTGTTGCACTGCTGTCATGTAGATTGCTTAAAAAAAAAAAAGAAAATATCACTGTTGTGTGGTGACAAAGAGTACACTCACATTTATTTTTGGAAGAAAGTCTCAGTCCTACTGTGTTAATTCAACCACCTAGCATCCAGACCTCTTGAGAAATTGATTTTTAACCAGCAGGGGAAAGAGGAAGATTAAGGACAACTTGAAACAAAAATGGCATAGTTTTCAATGACTTTGAATGCAGGCAGACACATTCCTAGATACAAAAGGAGCAGACGAAATATAATAGAAATGACATGCTATCCTGAGCATGGACTGTATGCAGGATAGGGTGTGTTTATACTTTGATGTGAGTAGATTCTGCGAGTGTGGGGCAGTTACTGCTTTGGGAAATCAATCCATATTCTCCTGAAATGGAAATAAACATTAGCTATGTGCATCTTTTTTTTCCTCTGTAGCATGCCAGGACAAGTGGGATGTCACACATTAGGGTGCTTAACATGGCTTATTGGCTGGCAGCTGGCCTCCTTGTCTGGCCCCTGGAAGTGCTAACTGAATACTGTACCACTCTTCATTAAAGTGTGTGATAAGAGTTCTTGTTTCAGTTTTTCCCCAGTCAGTGGCACGGTGATACAGGTAAAACACAAAGGTTTTTAGTAGGCTCTTCCAAGTCACCGAAGTAAAATCAAATTGAGAGTATGTGTGAAAAACAATACTACATGAAGTGAAACTTGCTCTGCAAAACAAGTTTATTGTTGTATTAGTTAGTGCTTATTTCTCTGCTTTGCCTGACCAAACCATAGTGGCCAGAGGTGTGCTGTTAGCCTGTGCCAACTTGTTTGAACTAGGCGAACCTTAATTTCCATAAGCTTATTAATGCAAATGTGAGTTGGCAGAGTAATTGCTGTGTCGACTTGAAACACCATTGCGCTTATTGTCTTCTAAGCTCCTTTTTTATGATGAGCCAAGTAAATGGCCAGTAAATATTTGAAGAGACTTTAAACTTAATGATGCACTTGTGTTCAGTTTTCTGCTGCCCTAGCTTGTCAGCAAAAGAATCCCAAAGGAGGTAGATACTGACATCTTGTTGCTACCATTTGTAAGGATGGCTTCTAACTTGTTTGGACAAGAAATGCTAGAACTGTGGAATACCTGGCTGTTGCAGAGCCAGGGATGTTTAGACCTTGTCTTTTGGGCAGAAGTCTGTGTGATGGTGTGGAGATCAGCTGGAAAGTATAATGCTTTGAAGTACTTCAGGAGATCAGAAAATAAATGAAGAGGCAATTGTGTGCCATGAATGATCAGTTTAAAAGTTGCATTTCCCTCAAAGCTGGCTGCTATTTTCGCACGTTTGCAGTCTCTTCTATTCCTTTGTAATCCCCAGATCCTCATTAATGTTTTTTTACTGCTTTTGTTCAAAATACTGTTTTTTCTGATGCAAAAATCCACTAACTCTCTGAGTAGCTCTGTGAGATAGGCAGCTTCAAGATGCAATAGCAGTGATTCTGAGATAGTAAAATCGTTCTCATTTGTGCCTTCTGGGGCTTGGGGGTCCTGAAGAGTGATGTGAGAATGACTGTTCATTTTAATGAATAGTGCTGTAATCCCAACATTTGTATGCTTGTTGGCATGAGCAGGAACTTCTCATCAGCATTAGAGAAAGTGTGCACATCAGTTACAGCTGTTTCTGCTTTGCCATGATGTTGCTGAATATGTATAATCCATTCACCAGGCCTGCTGCCTACAGTTTGAGGGCAGATGCTGCTGCTGGGTTCATAGACCCTGAGTGGCTGTATCCTACCTCAACGTTGGGAAGAAACTTCTCTGTAGTGTGTTGGATACGGGTTTCTGCAGCAGCTGAAGTGGTCAGAAGGGAATCACATGTGTGACTCTGTGTGTGGTTTAGACTAGGAATGCAAATGAGGGGTTGAGGAAGATGTTCACTATGTCATAAAAAGAGTCTATGAAAGTGGTTTACTGTGGTGTGCCAAGAACCCTGGCATACTCCCCAAAACTGGAATAACTCATCACAGCTTGTTCATAAATGTAACGTAAAAGTAATGAATCCTCGTGTTGTTTGTAGATGGTCATAGACAAGTGGATCCAGAAGAACATGGAAAAAGCATGTGGGGGTCACTGAAATGAGAGATGGTTTAGTGGTAGACTTGGCAGTGTTAGGCTTATGATTGGACTCTATGATTTTAAAGGTCTTTTCCAGCTTGAATAATTCCATGATCTCTTGTAGTGAACAGAGCTTTCTGCAGTAGTAGGATAATTAATGTACTGATCATGAAATCTTAATGTTGTGACATTAGCTGAAGCATTACAAATACAGCTGTTAACTTAAGTTCTTACCTTGCAATCTGTGAACAACTAATCATAGTGTCTTACAAATTCATCAAGTATTTGCTTTGCAATGCTAAATACCAAATGTAATATCTCTCCCTTTTTGGTCGTTTTTTCGGTTTTTTTAGGCTTTTTATGGGGAAACTGGATGTGTCATTACTGACTCTTTTATGAATTAAACATGGAACACAGCATTAATATGCAGACTGTATTATTTAGCATTGTATACTGAAAAAGTGTACTGGAATAATTTGAAATACAATTTCTAAGCTATTATTTCTAGTTGAATCACCTAAATACAGTCAAAATCAAAATACTTTGAGAAAAGAATGTAGATTCAACTTTCACTGTACAATTGGATTTGAAAAAGCTTTACATTTGGTGTAGTTCTGGTATCATTAAAACAAGCCTTCAAGTATCACTTAGTAAATATTTTCACAAATTTCATTTATATTTAGTGTGTATTAGAGCCGAAATCATTCTCAGAGGTATGGAACAGAAAGTCATTTGTTTGGATCTCTGAATGACCTGACTTCTAAGATTTTTAATGAAGCTAGGTAGGTTCATGTTGGTTGATATTCTTAATGCGTGGTGTTATAGTTTGGTTTTTGGTTTTTTGTTTTTGGTTTTTTTTTTAATTCCTGACAATTTTCAGTACAGGAAAATCTAGAACTAGTGGAATATTGGAGAACTGGGGCATACAAGTAAGAACTGCCACCAAAGCAGATTTCGATACCTATTTTAATGTTTCTGTTGTGGATTCAGTTTTATTTTGCCCCATTCAAGCATTACTTGCAGTTTTATTTCCATCTTACAATGTGTATAAATAGGCATTTATGTGGCATTGGTGTAATCTATTTGCGTCTTAATTTTTCCCCTGGTTCTTATTTGCATAGGTAAATTTCTTCATTGCTTATAGTCTGATTTCACCAATTTATCAATATTGGAAGAGAGTATATGCTAGCAGTGGAGAATGTACTCATCAACATGAATTACTCAAAATCACCTTCTATTCTTGACAAATCCTAGTCTTTGCATAGCTGAAACTTGTTCTTTATTCAAGGACTTGGCTTTTGTTGCATTGAGAAGCAGATTTTTTTTTTTTTTCAAGTGGGGTCTGTGTTTTTTGAAAAATCCTTATGCTTTCTGCAATTTTAACAGTTAGCCCTCTGTCGTGTTTCAGATTGGAGTTTGCCTAACAATTTAATTGTTTCAGATTCACCTTCAAAATTGTGGAGAAAGGAGTTCCTTAGTTCCAGTTACTAAACTAATTGTATGTCATCCCCCAGGGTTTCACTGTTACTTTGATTTTTTTCTAACACTCTACAAGAGTTTAGACTTACTTCTTACCACACATATTGTAATATTTATTAGAAGCATTTTTAAGGTGTAGGCTTCTTCATCAATGGGAAAAGGTAGTTAAAAGGAGGAAGACTCAAAGAAAGGTGGTAGCTGCTACAGGTAGCAGACAGGCTTGTACAAGCAAAAGCAAAGTCAAGTAGAACTGTGAAGGTTGGGGATTGCAGTGTTACTGTCGTTGTGCTCCAGCATTAGTTGCATTGCTGCAAGTGCTGTACACATGCAGCCAAGGGAGACCTGGGTGGTTTTCCCTGGTGCTGCTCTGAATTTTGTTAGAGGTTCATGCTCTTCCAGTAAAAAAAGCATTCACTTGGACTGAAGATTCAGAGCAAATACTGAGTCTTCCCTACCGGTCTGAAAAAGTATGTTTTGTATGCGTAATGGTGGCTGCAGGAAAAGGGGCAAATTTTCATTATATTATACTGACACTTGACATATAAGCAGTTCAGCCTCACCAGCAAGGTGAGGCTGTGGAAAGAATGTGCTGGTTTGGCTTAACCCACAAAGCCTGGACCATGACAGCTGTAAATTGAGGTGATGAACTCAGCCGAATCACTACCAGATGTCTTTGTGTTATTATTCACTGCTAACAGTGGCATGCAAGTAACGTGGAAGGATTCTTTCTTACTCTAGAGCTTTGTGATGGGATAATGTTGATTGTTAAAATATGTTATGCTTTTAGGCAAAGTAATTGAACAAATGCTGCCTGTAGTTGTATCCATAAATTTGCCTAGTGGAGACTTGATCTGTGCTTTTAATTATTTTAAACTTTGGCATAACTTCTGCTGGTTTTCAAAACAAAACAGGATGTGAAATAGCCACAGATAATGTCAGAAATCTTTAGTTACATACCTATTTTCATACCTGACTTCATAGGATTGAAATGCAGATCTTAATGTTACGTACTTCAGTGAAGCTCATGTTTTGCTGCTTAACCTTCTTTTGATCAATAAAAGGTCTGATCTTACAGTATTAATGAAAAGGTATATTGATTGTTGCATCCAGAAATTGCATCCATGAGGTTTTCTGCCCTTCTGTCTGGGTTAGACTTAAAACCCCTGTTGCTCTCATCCTGCCAGCTTTCTCAAGATGAGCTTTCCACCTGAGGCTGAAGGAGCTGGGACCTATTCTACTTCCCACACAGCAGCAGGAGGATAGGATACATGGGTGACAGTGCTCTTCTCTGTCCATGCTGGTCAGCTGAGGAGATGCATATTTGCTGCTGCTGTCTTGATGACTGTTTTTCCAGTTAAGCTTCATTTAAGTATGAATAAAACTTACTTATAGAGCACTTTATGAAGAAGTTACTCATCTACTATAATACAATTCCATATGGCAGAGCATAGCAACTGTGATAATGTGGGTTTATTTATGTTTTCTATAACCAATTCAAATATTTTGACTTTAGCCTTAAGGATCCTCATGTTTGAGAAATAGGTAGAAAAACTTCTCTGAACACTTCAAGAAAAAGTTGGTGCTAATTTGGTTACAAGAAAATTAGTTTTAGAATATCCCTCTTAAAGTAAGCATAGGAAGCTGCAGGTAGGGTATACTTCTATCAATTCATGTGAGTGCGGTTTGATTTTTCTTCTTTTTTTGCTTTAGCTGAAGGGTCAGATGGATATGTTGTACTCTCCATTCTCTCTCTCTGTTAGTCCTCTGGAGAGAGACATTTGATTGCATGTTTTATTAAAATAGTACAGATAAGTATAAGTTGAAATGAAAGTTTACATTAGGTCAAAGTTAATTATTTAAACAGGCATTACTTGTATTAAAGGGAAAAAATCTGAAAGCAGATGTGTTACTTGGTCCTTAATAAACACTGACAGAAGTTTCATCCCTTGGGTAATGCAGATCTGTTATTTTACTGCCTCTAGGAAGAAAATGTTACTTTGTTATAGAGTGTGTCTGTGATAGTAGACTAAGCAAACCTGGGCGTCTCACTCTGCTACTATACTGTAAGCTCAGAAGTTTCGGTCAGATTTGACCAATCATGGAATTTTAGAATATTACCAGATGTTTTGACCTTTGTCTTTAAACTGTTTGGGTTACCTGATTTATCTCAACCAAAGACAAATCGCCTTAACCACCTCCTTAGTGAAAAATGGATGCTAAAGAAGGGATGGAGGAAGGCTAAGCACAGTGCCTTGCTGGGGAAGAGTTCCCCTTTGCTTAACAAGTTCTGGCCCTTTTGCAGTTGTCCTGCCTATGGATGCTCTTTGAGGAGACGGGGTCAGGTGAGGCAGAGTAATGTTTCAGTCTGGGTAGTCAGTGTTGGGGAAAAAAGTGTCCTCCTTAAGAGCTTCATTCAGAAAGTTTTTTATCTTTCTACACGTTTTGGGAGAAGTAGGAAGTAAATTTATTTTTTAGGTGATTTGTTTCTTCGCTCAAGTATATAATAAATGTGATAGTACTGTAAAACAGTACTGTTTTATTAGTCTCCTAGCAGCTTAGAAGGAGGATGGAAATAGACCTATTTATTTTAACTTAGCTTGCCCAACAGCCTTCATTTTCTAAGTTGTCATTATCCTTATCTCTGTTGCATGTTGGCTGCTTGTAATTTCCCCAAGCAACAGAAGCAGCAGAACAAAATTGGTATGTGGTGGTTTTTTTTATTGCAATTTCATCATTTCACAAAGTCACTGTATACAATGAGTGACAGCAGGTAATCTGTGTCACTCTTACACCTTGTTAGAGATATAGACAGTAACTAAAGCTTTCAAGGTGTGATTGAAGGCTTAGGAAAATGGTGTCGCACCTGTTCACTTTCTTCATGTAAGAAGGTAGGGCTCCTCACAACTACAGAAGTTGCCCTTTTTCAAGCAACACATGGATTTAAGTTTTGTATGAGAAACAGTGGTTTCAGCACATCTGCCCTACACCCCTGGGTTTTCTAGGGAAAGCGTTTTGACTACCCCTGGTCAGGGACTGATTGGATTCTGTAAAAGTTGACATCTTTTCTCTGGTTCTCTGTGGTTCTTGTCAGCCTTTTGGGGAGCTGTCAGCTTGAGACTGGGGCTGTTTGGAACATATCTGTGAAACGGTTGCAGGTACTTAATTTCGTTCTGACTTACACTGGCAGTTGGTAGTTCAATACCTGTATGGGGAAGATACAAAAATCTGCGACGTGCATGGAAGAAAAAAGGCAGCTTGCTGCACCATACTTTTACAGATAAACTCTGCTGACATAGAATTCTGTCAAAAGCAAAGTATCAGCAGAAAAAAGTGCATCTATTTTCTTTGTTAATGGTGTGTTACTTGCAACAATAGCAGTTGAATAAGTTTTACTTGAAAGCTTGTTTAGTGTTCTTTAATATTAAAGAATGTTGAACTGTATTTACCGGACTTGCTTCTTGAAGGATAGCTTAACATCAGAAAGTTTTCTTGTAGTGGGAAAGAATCAAAATGTGGTTTATTTGTTTTTGGTTTTTTTTAATGTTGTATTTCTAGAAGGCTTTTTTGTAATCTGTGAGGTGTTTGAATTAAGAATATTTGCTACTTGCTGAGGTGCAGAATTTAGTTTAAAAAAATTAAATTCTGGATTGGCCAGTTATCAAAATTAATGTTGACAAAGTGTTCATGTGCTTGTAATATATGTTGATTGATCAGTGGTTGTTAAGGTGTTAGTATAAGCATAATGTCTTCTCACTTTTAGCTTTTTCCTGTGCATTTACAGATTTTCCAGGTTACAGTGTGTTTTGTATTATGCTGTTGTGCTTGCTTAATAAACGATTCATTAGTATAGCCATTGGTTATCATGCAAATATGTCAGGCCTTTGTGTTATGTCATCTTCTTGTATTGGGCTCTCTTGGTATAGATCTTAACTTTTTACGTCTAAGTTCTGCAAATATGGGTACCAGGGGAATCAATCATCTGTTAGCGTTTCTTTTGAAATCAACAGCCATGATTGGTGAAGTGGCAAGCCGGCTGAAGTGGCACGTTCATTAGTTCATTAGTCCCCACAGAGCAATGAACAATAGGTGTATGTTGATGTGCAATAAGTGAACTTCCTGGACCAGGAGGTTGGAACTTTCCTACTGTAACCCTCAACATTGGGGTTGGGATTTCTCTTTGTTGTTGCTGCAGTGGGTTTTTTAGGGGGGTGGTTTTTTTTCCTGTTTGTTTTTAGATTTAAACGCAGCCTTTAATGTTTAAGATGACTTTTAAATCTGCTGGACTTTTGGACCTTATTTATAAATTCTTGAGATTTATTCATTTCTTTTATAGCTTTAGTATTTGTGTCTCTTCATAGGACCCCAGCTGAATGCACAGCTAGAAGGTTGGCTTTCTCAAGTACAGTCCACGAAAAGACCTGCAAGAGCCATTATTGCACCGTAAGTCTGAAATAGAAGTTTAGTATATATATAATACTTGATTAGTTGAAAACTGGTAGAAGCTAATATTTAGCTGAAACAAGTGTTGTGTGGTTTCTAAATAAGTATTTTGGATATAGCATAAAATGGCACAAATCTGTGGATGTTTGGGTGTATGATTAGTTTCCTTTTGCTGGTGGACTGCACCATAGTATTTGTTTGTGATCCAGTAAGATGAGTAAGAGGTATATTAATGAAAAAACCAACAAAACCCCTCCAATAATAGGAAAAAAAAAACAACCAACCAAACAAAACAAGAAAAACTCCTGCATCCTTCACACCCCTTAAATAGCACTTAGCAAAGCTTAAAATAAGAAGTAATTAAACACTATGCAACTATCCAAAATGGTTTACTTTTGTTATTTTAGTTTGGTTTTGTTTGAGCTATTTGTCCACAGCTGAAATAGGGGTCATCTGAACTATTTAGGGAGAATGCAGTTTCCTGAACATCACTGAGACATGTAATAAGTACATTGGTCATTCCAAATAATTACAAGTTGGAATGAAACACTAGAAAAAGCACCTTAAATATGATGTTTTTCCTGTGCTAACATAGCATTGTCATAATGTTTGAAGTATTGCATAATAGTATTGAGTGGACAGAAGAAATTGTCCCACATCTGCCTTGGTCTTTCTCAAAGGAATGTCAGGAAAGAGACCTTTCAGCTGCAAATTATGTAGTCTGGTTCTTTTTCCAGAATTGCTGGAGGTCTTGCTGTGATCTCACCACATTTTTTCATTAATTATCCTTTTTCTGCCACCTGTGAAGTAGTATATGTCTAATATTTTTGTGGAAGACGGAAGAAGCCTGTAGCTGAGGGAACATTTTAGCTGGCTCTTTTGTCATTGTCTAATAAGGTACCTTGCCCATTCCAGAGGTCTCAGTCTCCTGTTTGTCCCCTTACCATGTATGTTAGTACCTTTCTGAGCTCTTTAGAATGAGTGGGGTAAGTGATGTTGAAGTAAAATCCCAGGGTAATTTTGAAGGTAACTTGCTCCAGATATCAGTCTGTGGATGAATATAGATGTATGTGAGCATATATGTATGTATAAACACGTATAAAATCCTTCAGTGCTATTAATAGGATTTCGTATCTTCAAACATCCTGTATATCTCAGGGCTTGCAGCATGCATCATTCTTAGTGTCATTGTGTAAAGCTGTGGTGTGGGCATACTGCTGAGTGACCAGGAGCTGTTTTCTACCACTTGACCTGGAACTCTGGGAACGATTGCTCTCTGAAATTAATGCTTTTAGTGGTGTAAAGTGAATTTTCACTGATTTTTAAGTCTTGAAGAGAAGGAGTCTTCATATTTGAATGCAGTATTTGTAACAATTAGTCAAAATAATTATAAGTTGTTCTGGAGCACACACAGGAACAGAGGTTGAGAACAGACCAGGCCAGAGTGGTAGGAAAACAGTGAAGCATGTAGCTCATTCTCTGCAGTAAAAGCTAGCATGCTGCCTTCCACTTTCCATGTGCATGTTCATTCTGTCACTGAAGTATTTTTCAATGACAGAGTATTTATATTCTCTCTTTATCTGCTGTGACATGTAGTTCTCTCTTTGCCAAGACCCCTCTACTCTCATTATATTCAGTTACTGGAGTGTGGATAAAAGAGCTTTCTCCAATAATTTGCCACTCCCTTGTTCCTTGGCTGCGCTGTTGGCGTTACCATGAGCTTCTGATAACAGGCGGTTTTGCAGTTTGCATACATCCTTTCCAAGTAAGGGAAGGTCCTTTGGTCTGGAAGTTTGCTGACTGCTCAATGGTCATTGATAGTTTTTTAACTGGTCAGTAAATGGTCACTGCTGGTTCTCAAATACGTCTCTTACGCGATCAATACTGCAGCAGTGCTTTCCTGCTCTTTCAGGAGTTGATTTTTGGATCACTCTTACAATTTCTAGCTCGCTGGGGGCAAAAAATAAATTTAAGAGATTAACATTTAATATCAACGTATTTTAGATGTTAAGCAATAGATCACATCTTAATGTTTTGTACACTTTGATTTGCAGCCATGCAGGATATACCTACTGTGGATCTTGTGCAGCCCATGCTTACAAACAAGTGGATCCCAATATCACGTGAGTGTTACAGCCTTCTTTACAAAGCGTGAGACACTGATGTTCCAATTCACTGATAAGTTGAATGTTCTTGTTACATTCTTACGCCTTGAAGTACTCAATTTTAATTTTGTATTCTTTTTAGACTTTTAAGGGTGGCTTCTGTTTTAACATCATAAAGGTTCAAATTGGATATTGCAAAAGGGGAAAAAATAATATTGTTAAAATTATTAGTAACTAATTTTTTACAAGGGAGGGATTAAAGGTGTTCTTTTTGCAGTTTATTACAGATATTGTGCTGCTTTTATAAAAGTCCAAGCTGGTTTTGTTGGGGTTTTTTTGGGTTTTGTTTTGGCGGTTTTTTGTAAGTTTAAAAAAAAGAAAAATTAAAAAAAAACCCCAACATGTTATTGTAGTCTGTGCCTGGCTCTGAAAAATGTGAATCCAGTTATTTTTGGTTAAAGGAATATAATTCTTGTTATGTTCTGCTGACTGCAACATTTTTTTTTTAAATGACGAAAATTTAAAATGTCTCCCGTATTTACTCAAAGTATGTATTTTGCAATGCTAAATAAAAACTAGCTAGGCTTATCAGTTGTTCATAAGATAACATACTATAATACTCTTTAAAGACAATGGTTTAAGTTGTTTCTAAACTATTGTAAGTAATGTGAAAATAGCTTATGGTATGACAGATACAGAGTTTCTCTGAGACTTCCAGAACAAGCTATGTTCCCTAGGTTGCCTGATATGGAGTTGGTTGAACTTGCTGGGTCATTTGCTTTTTTTCTACATGGGATGTTTAGAATTCGTCTTTGAGCTAAACTATCGCAGGTGTGGATATCTGGTTTTATTAGCTTTGCATAAATGCTGTGTTTTAATATACCTTGTTATAGCTGTCCCTGTGTAAGGCATAAAAACAACCCCTCACAACTTTACATGTCTCCCATCCCTTTAATTCAGTGCCAGAAACAAGACAATATGATCCTGAATCAGAAAAGCTGAATTGCCTATATTTTTTTCTTTTTTCTTGTAAGTCCTGTGGCAGGAGACCCTTAACATCTAATCAAGAGCCAGGAACTGAGGACTTGATGAAATAACATCATGATGACGTGTAAAAGGTTGCAGTATCAGATAAAGCTATGAATGTACAGGTCCAAGTCCCTGTTATTGATGCAACAACAACCAAAAAAAACCCATAACATATAACAACATAAACCCAGAAGGACTTTAATTTTAATTTAGTGAAACCTAAGTAAATAAGGGAAAAACTCTAAATGGATGATAAACCCATAATCATTTTTGATCCTTTATTTATTGAAGGTGGTGTGTAGCTGAAGGTTGTGTTGATTCAAGAAGAGAATTCAAAAATCTGTTCTAAGCATCTGTAACACATCATTCAACCTCCAAATGAGTCCAGTCACACAAATTTCTAGCTGATGAATGCCCTCTGATATATAACCTGCTTAAGAGATTTAGGGTTAGAGGAAGCATTATTGAACTGATCTCATGATAATTTCTGAGATACCAAGCAGGGTTGGGCCATGGATTAAGCTATGGTTTTACTGACAGAGAGTAAAACTATTGAAACCATGAAAAAGAATCACGTTGTACATTTTTATTAAATTAAGCCATGTTGCTGTACAATTGCAGTTGTCTAAATTGTGGCCTTCTGTGTTAATTGTTGTAGCCGAAAAATTTTCATTCTTGGGCCTTCCCATCATGTGCCCCTCTCCCGCTGTGCACTTTCCAGTGTGGACATTTACAGAACACCTCTGTACGATCTTCGAATTGACCAAAAGAGTAAGTGCATGATAAAGCTTGGACTTAACTGAGGCTTGAGTATTGACTGTGGTACTACAGTGCTGAGGACTTTCTTCTTGTCGGGCACTTCCTTGCTATAAATGGCATACAAGTGCAAATCTGGTTTTAGTGCAACAACAACTAACTTCTGAAAGATCCTGGTTGTTTCAGACATGGTCACATTATAACCATAATGTCTCTATTCCTTCTAGCGAGTAAAGAATTCTAAATTTTTGTTTATATTTTCCATTTTGAGTGTGTGCCTCAGGGTTTTAAAACAAAAAAAGGTGTTACATCAAATGATAGCTCACTAAACAGCTTCTGTATTCTCCTGTGAAGTGTTCTGGCTGGAAAGAAAGGTTCTTTAGTTGGTTTGAGTTTGAGAACAAAATAAAATGCTTTTGTTTGGATGCATTATTGCAAGTGGCTTCTTAACTTGCAAACTTAGAAACTGTTATTCCATGAAATACCAGTCTTTTGAACTAAGTGCAATTAAGATAAATTTGATATTTTGACTTTTGTGTATTTTGAGGTATACCTAAGTGATACAGTATCTTTTTCAGAAGGCTAATTAGTGCAGAAGTGTTGTGTTTCATTGTAACTGTGAATAAGCAAGTTAATTCAGGCTTTCTACATAGTGACTGCAGAAATTTCCTTGGCAAGAAATGTTTTGCTTTCTGTAGAACTTCTTTATGGAGTTGAGAAGGAGACAAAGCCCTACATCAAATTCGTCATCCAGAAGAGAATTTTCAAAATGTAGAGATGACTTTGCATACTCTCCAAGTACACTTGAGAGTAGAAAAGATAACTTACAAATGTGAATTAGTAAACTAGTTGTGGCTGTCCCTAGATTTCATGATTTAGTCAGTAATAAATGGTACTAAATAGTAACACATCCAGCAATGGCTCAGCTGATGAATTTTTATTTTTTTTAAACATGATGGTGCAGTTTATGAGAATAAGAATTCATTGACTCGGCAAATGCATGTATATTTTCAAGAGTGTTTTATTTGTGTAATTAAATTTTGTATCATAACTGAAATTTTTTTTCAATATACTAACAAGGTCACTGATTTAACATTTATTTTGTAAACTGAATCAATTATGTTTATATTTTAATGACTTGAACATAAATTTAATTCTGAATTTATTTAGAAACAAGTGGTTTATGATAGCCCTTGGAGGCAAGTAATTTTTTATAGTGGGCACGTTCAGATAAAGATACGCTGTAGCTTGCTTTTTGCACTTGTTGTGGTTTTCAAAAATAAACAAAAAATAAAAATGAATCTTTAATTCATTTCAGTTTATGGAGAATTGTGGAAGACTGGAATGTTTGAGCGTATGTCCCTACAGACAGACGAAGATGAACACAGTATTGAAATGCATTTGCCTTACACTGCTAAAGCCATGGAAAGGTACTAGGGCTAATTACTTCTACAAGAGTGAATATTATGTGCATTAAATGTTTGAACTACTGTGAAGTGAAGTAGGAAATAATAATACATTTTATGGAATAGAAGACCTTATGGTACATATAATGCTCACACTCCCCCATCCCCCAATAAAAATTTTGGTAAGGAGAGGGTCAAAGACTAGGATAAGTTGCTGTAATAGAAGCTCTGAGTGGAGCAAACACATGAATGATGACGTTATAACATGTCTTATAAACAGGCCAACTTAACAGAGTTAATATTAGGCATGCTTTCGTGAACCTTTCTCAATAGCTGATTGTTTTCCCCCCACTTTTGCAAGGAATCTCTGAAAGAAGTTAAAATAGTTTTCTGTGTATTTTAAGTTTGCTTGGAGCCGTAATACTAATTTTGAAATTAGGAGTCTGTTTATACCTGCTCTTTCAGCTATTTGCTTTAAATAAAAATAGTCATCTTGAAAGAAAAAAATGTCAGTTTGTGTTGGGGTTTGTTCCCTAACATGTGCCCCATGTATTTTTTATCCTCTGTATTTTTTGCTCTTTTTTTTAAATTTCCATTGTATTTTGAATTTTCTCTGAAGTATCAGTATATACTAGACTATGTTGAGCATTTTCATATGTATTTAATATACTTTGGAGAATTTCCCAACATGCAGCATCTGTACATGGAGAATTTAATTCTTACTTCATTGCTGATTTCACAGTGTCTTTTCGTTTTGTTTGCCTGGTGTTTTCGCTTTGCAGAAGAGAGAAATACTGGTTTTGGGGGTGTGTGTTTTCTGAAGTTGAAGTACTTTGAAGTTCTAAAACAACATCCTAGTATGATCTTACCAAATTACTATCCTCAAATCAATAGCAACCTTTTAAACAATTCTGCAGTTGCAGTTAGTGAGCCCTGAAAAATCTTCAGATGTTGCTTGAATTACAACATTTTTTCTTTTGCTTATAAGCCATAAGGATGAGTTTACTATTATTCCTGTGTTGGTCGGAGCACTGAGTGAGTCAAAAGAGCAGGAATTTGGAAAACTCTTCAGTAAATACCTAGCTGATCCTAGTAACCTCTTTGTGGTTTCTTCTGACTTTTGCCATTGGGGTAAGTTTCATATCTCATTATAAGAGTATATTGAGTATTTTGTAGCTATTTTCAAATAATGTGTTTTATTAAACATTGAACATTTTAAATTCTGATAAATGTATTTTTGCAACTTAAATGCCTTCATGAAGTTAAAAAGGACTTTTTAAAATCTGGAACAATAGATGAAAAACATTGATGTGGTAATGTGTTTCCAGTGTAGTGGAGGAAATAAATGGTGAAGGTGTATGGGTTTATATACGTCTCTTTACTGTTGCAATGAAATCATTGTCTGAAGTTGCTTTCTTTTTACTCTTCTTTTAAGCACCTCTAAACAACTTTCAAAATGAATTAGCTAGAATTCACTGGGCATGGCCACATTCCTCTGACAAGAAATAAGTTTTGTATGTTTTACTGCTGGGTAAGATAGCAGATGGATTATTTATGCCAATTCACCAGTGCTACCTCAGTTCATCTTGGTGGCAGAGCTATAAAGACTCCAGAAGCCTTGACTTCTGTCCTGCTTTAACATTGTGTTTTTCTTTTAAGTGTGATAGTAGCTGGAAAAGGGATTGCTTCAGAAAGATATATTACAAAATAGACCTTCTTCCTTTTTTCCCATTGTCATCTTTGGTCAACTTAATTAAGTGCATGTTTTACTTGTCTTTGAATTGGGGAGTAGGTGGAAGTATATGTAAGAATGACCTGGTCCTCTTGTGGCTAATGATCCATCTAGAACTGCTCATTGAATTATCATAAATTTTTTCTTTTAACCTTCATTTACTGTTGGTATTGTTGTGCAAGCAGAAGTAGCCTGACTCCATGGTTGACTTTGTCAAGAGGGAATACGAAATGAAATGTTGCTTTACTTCTTAATTTATGGAATTGGATTCCAAGGCAATAATAGGCAGTTAGTGAGTGATACTTCAGTGTCAGTTCTACATAGTAGATTTCTCTTTAGGGATATAGCCACCCATCGTGTATTTTTTTTTTTCACTTTGCTTCTGGGCTGCTACTTCATGATTGCCCTAGAATTTCTGCAGTGGAACTAAAAAGTATAAAATAAATGAAGATTACTACTTTACGAGTATTATACTTTCAAATATTTAGTAAGTATTAGGGAGTGTTTTAGCTACAATTTTTCCCTTTTTTATTTTATACATGATTTTTGTTTCAAGGTCAGAGGTTCCGTTACAGTTACTATGATGAATCCCAAGGAGAAATTTATAGATCCATTGAGCACCTAGATAAAATGGTAAGTTTTCAGATTTGGTGGAACTAACTAACAAATTTCTCCTGTACATTCCGTTTCTTTGAACACTTGAGAAATTTCTCTAACAAAATATTACAGATCAGCTGTTTTATTGAATGTATAATTTTCCTTTGTTTACCACAATAAGAATTTAGCTGTTGGTTTTAGCTAGTATCCTCCCTTTTACTGGCTGCGCACAATCATATTGCGGGTATAACCTAGTAAGCATAACTTACGAGAATAAATGCATGTTCACCTACCTAAAATGCCCTAATGTAACGTCATTTCTGTCCACATATCCTCTGATGTTTTTGAGAAGCAATAAAAATTCTGCATGGAGAATTGTGGCACTTCCAGCTTGCTAGCTGTGAAACCTGCATATAGAAACAGCATTGTGATTATGCAAAGGGTTTCAGCAACATCCGTTTGGAGGAGGAAAGGCTGTAGGGCATTGCACTGGTCAGGAAAATGAAAGCCACCCTTTCCTTGGGAGTAGCCTTCCCCCTGCCCTTTACTCTGTAGTAGGTGGTGAGGGAAAAAGCAGTAGACCATACTTCATTTTGGGTTTGGCCAAAGGCTGAAAGAAATGCTAAATACATAAAGGTCACAATGCCAATTATGTTGCATTTTCTTTGCTCTCACAGGGTCCAAGGATATATTTTTAAATTTAAAAAAAAAAAAACCAAACAACTAGGTGTTGGGGTAATGTTCAAGACTGTACTTAAAGGCACAAACTAGAAGTAATTCTTCTGGAAATATGTGACCTTCAGAATTCATTTTACAACTGTTTGCATCATATATGTAACTTCTGTAGAATCTTTTAGAAGCAAGAACTATTCGTATTCATGGCATGTTAATTTTTTCCTTGTCTTGAAGGAATAAATCCTATGGGCTGGAGAGGTCTGTAGACTTCTTTGCCTTGTGTATCCATATTAACCTCTTTGTTTTTCTACTGTGTGTCACTGGAATAGAAACAGTAAATATTTTGCCTTCATTCTGTTTATCCTATTTTTAATAATTCGTGTAGACAGATGAGAGGTTTCTCTATCAAGACAAGTGTTTGTCTACGGAATCCCAGAATCAGCAGCTTTGAGTATTTTTGCAGGAGAGCAGCTTATGATGCATTAGCAAACATTCGTTTCCCCTTGTTAATTTCTATGGTGAAAGCTTGAAGAAAGACTGGACTTTGGCATTTAATTACTTTTAGGGAATACATTGCTGCACCAACTCTCTTTCGGTAGTGATTCAGCCAAATGGAAATGACATTTTTAGTAACATGGAAAATCATGTCTAGTGTTTAATAACTGAAAATACTTTTTCAATCTTAAGTTGAACTGGAAAACGAAAGATGCTGTAGAGCAGTATACTGTGGTTATTTTTTACATGTTTATATCGTAACGACTCCATATTCAGGTTCTGTATGGAGAAGGTTTTGCTTTGGGTGTTTTTCAGAGATGTCAGTATTGTAGGTACACTTGGGATGCTATCTGTGGATAGCATCCCAATATCACAAAAATCTCCCTGTCACATTTTTCCAGTTTTTGAAAGTTTGTTCAATTTCATGTCCCACTTGGCTAATTCTTGTTTCCTTACATAAGTATTGCATTTTTTCATATGATTTGGCATGCTAAAAAAACTTGATTGTAACCAGTAGGCCTCTACACAGACAAAATAACATTAATATAGAGACAAAACTATACTGAAACTGGCTTAATTTTATTGGACCTAACTAGGAAAGCAGTCAGCTGAGCACATTATAAGCAGGAAGGTATTCTCGGGTAAGATGAAATCAGTTTTCCTTAAAAATGCCTTTGTGGGAGAATGATGGTCTCTTCATTAATTAGACTGAACCGTATAATGCATTGTGATTTTCTCACCTAGTGCATAAAAACTGCTGAACACTTTGGGCATTGAAGTTTTACTACCCTGGTAGCTATGGTGAGAAGTTTTACTTGCTGTGATTCTAAGTTAGAGCCATTAGACTCCAGCATGAAACAAATACAAAGCAGTAAATATTGCTGAGCACACATCAGTTTCTCCATTGATCTGAGTACTGTCCCCACAGCCCCCTTTGTGACGTGACAGCAAAAGGAGGAAATAGCCTCATGGTTAATAGGGGTACCTTAGGGGAGAATCCTCAAATTAAGAGTTATAATTGAGCAGCTGATGTGCAGTAGTTTGTATATCATAACCTGATACACACTAAGACATTGTTGAAGAGCAATTATTTTTGTTTATGACTAGCCAGAAAATGCAGACTGCTCACTTCAATCTTCACTGCCAGATTGCACATTTTATAGGAGCATGTATTTGATGTGGGATACTTTATGCCTCACTTGAGACAATGGGAGGATTCTGTTACCCTGAATGCTGATGGGGAAAAATGCAGGCACTGAGAAGTGCTGTGCAGGAACAGCCAGTAGTTTTTGTCCAGGAGCCATGCTCAGCACCGGTGACTTCTCAGGTACCTCTAATGACCTGCTGAATTCAGGTGGCTTCTGCAGTGCTGCTGCAGTGTGCCAGACCTTCCACAGTGCTCCAGCCTGGGAAGGCTTCTTAGGCTGGGCAGAATGTAAGACCATGACTCTCTGCCTAGGTGCCCAGGTCCCTGTTCTCTTTTCTGTGCCCAGCCATTAACTTTCCTGTTGGTTATTTGTCTTCTAGTCTGAGTGACTCACACAAGCAAAGACATCCAGTTGGGCTGGATAGTACTAAGACCAAGTTTGTTTCCACTTCCATTAGAGTGCTGTTAGTTCCAAACTTTAAGTGTGAAGAAACAGCGGAAATAACTGATAACTAACTTGACCAGCCAAAGCATTATTGGAATATAGTATAAAATGAGCCTATAGGTTGTTGGAGGAGTTTTTGTGTTTGTTTTGGGGTGTGTGTACATGTGTGGAGGGTTATCTTTTAAAGTTTTTTTGTAAGCTTGTAGACATCCCTATTAAGGGATGATATTTAAAAAGGTAACATTTTTAATCATGTTAAATGCACTGTGCTAGGATATTGTAGGTGCCATTAGCAGTATCTGAGTAACTGAGGTATGCAATTTCTATGTGATGCCATAATAACCATGTGATAAACTGAAACTGTGCTTACACTTTTATCATGTGGATTTTATGTGTTTTAACGCTGTTCTAAGCCATGCCTGGCTGAGTTGTTTCTAATACTGAATAGTATTAGCATCGTATTTCTACTTTTTAGAAAAATAAAACACAACCTGGTAAAAATGTTTCCTTTGTTCCTCAATACCATTTTAGACTGAGGAACAAGCTTGGTAGTCTTTGCTCCTCTGCTACAACAGTTTTTGAATCCAGAAGACTGAAACGTTCAGTACAACCTAAAGCCTATAGGATATCTGTTCATACGAATTTCCTATGGATTTTCTCCAGTCTGTGATGTATGGAACTCTGTTAGCATTTTCTGGGATGAACTGCACAGCTCTAAATGTTTTGCAGAACTGAACTGTGCATTGAAATAAGCTTACTAGGCATTCTCATAAATCCATGTCCATTCATTTGAGACAAATGCTTAAATGCCTCTGCCCAGTATGTTCCAGTGACTTACAACTGTAAAATGAGTCAGTTGAGCAGCCATTTTTATTTTTTTAAAAGGTCATGAAAGGGTTTTACTAGCAGATAAAATGTATTCTTGTGAACTGTTCAGTACCTGAGTAAGTGCCTTATGCATGTTAAGTTTCACTTGAGTGTGTAGTCAGGTTTAGTTCTGCTTTCTGTAGCTGTGTATTGACATGTACAATCTACAAGTGAATGGATGGTTCAAAGATACGCTTTGGAAATGCAATGGTATCTATGTAATCACTGCTACTTAGAGACTTGCTGCTCTTATTTTTTTTGGCACTCATTTAGGCTCTGTAGATCTGGAGTGATTAACAGCTGTAATTCCTGGCCGGGGATCCAAATACCCTCTCCATGACTCCAAAAGAACTGAGCTCTTACCAGCAATTGGCCAGCTTAGCTTGATTTTGTTTTTCTGTAAAATGTATTTCTTTATGACTTTGTCTTTTTGTCTGTATCTATTTAAAAGTGCACAAGGGTAGTGGTTATCGTTGCGGTTTTATAATTCTTCCTGCTCTCCTGGGTATCTTCTACTCCTCCATTGTAAGCTGTGATCCAGTCTGAATAATTAGCTGATCTGCCAGATCAGCCAACACCCTTGCAGAGTATTCTGGAGATTTCACTCTTGAGGTGGAGACTTCAGACTGATTGCTTCCCGCATTGTGGTTTCTCCTTTTATCACCCAAAAGCTGGCAAAAGAAAGGGCTGGAACAAATGCAGAAACCTTAGAAGAAATTATCTCCTTTTCTGGTATCAGTCTCCAGTTGTTCCCATGCAAAGTATGGTCTTTTTCTAGTCTCTAAGGAAGAACTCACTGTTTCACCAACAGAAGCAGCATAACTGTGTATTTTATTGAATTAGTGAGCGTCTGGAGTTCATTTTCCTGGTGAAGGGAATTAATAATTTTCAGCAGAAGGAGAAAAAAAGAGGATGGAGTGTAATACAGGCAAAATAGCAAACCCATGATGAAACTGAGACGATAATTGATTTAGACTTGTTTTTAAACTCCTTTCATGGTGTTTGATGTGCTCTGTGGGTTGGGGTAAGAGTAAGCTGTATCTGGAGTTGTAGGCCTCTTTTTGCTTTTAAGAATGCAAGTGTTTGTATATGTAGAAGGTTTTGTTTTCCATGCATGTGCTGGTATTTTTAGCATGACTCCATGGGATCATGGGTCTCGCTGTGAATGGAGAAAAGGATGTATATATGTGATTGTTTTATGTAAAGTGGAAGCACTATCTCCCGGTTCTTATATTTTTTTACTGTGCACCAACGCACAGTGCTTTAGAGATTTATAGTGCTTTACAGATTTCCTGGATCTATTTTTTATGCTCTTGAGCAGATGGCCAGCCCATGCCCAGATCAACTGCTTTGCATGCCTGGTTTGTCCAGGATACATCACACTTGTTATGTGTGTGAATTGCATGTGTGTAATAGTGATGGTTTTATCTAGGGTTTTTGGACATCCAGAAGTCCCAGACAAGTGCTTGGCCTTGTACTCTGTTACCAGAGAAAGCAGATGCAGGCACAACTTCTTCCTGCTTTGCCCTTTTAGTAAATTTGTCTGGTTATAGCTGTACCAAATATTATTGAAGTAGGGCACTCTTGGATGGTGGGGATCAACTAGTCTGGAGGAGGAGCTTTTTTAACATGAGCTTCACTGGTATGCACAAAGATAACTTCACAGATCTGTGGATTATTGGCTGCTTTGGAAGAGCTTCTGCACTTTTAGTTTGGCAAGGGATGGAAACAAGATGACTACAAACTAGAGCTTACATGCTGAGATTCACTTGATATCCTTGGTACAAAGTAGAGGGTTTTTCCTCCTACTCTGTTGTAACAAATAGGGGATATATAAACACGTGCTTGTGAATGTGTAATGTAATTATTGCTATCGATTCTTTTTCAGGGTATGAGCATTATAGAGCAGCTAGATCCTGTATCCTTTAGCAATTACTTGAAGAAATACCATAATACAATATGTGGGAGACATCCTATTGGAGTGTTATTAAATGTAAGTAACTTTTGATTTGTTGAAAAATGTGACTTTTAGAAAAATACTTTCTTTTGTTAAAGCACAACATTGCTGCAGTATTCCTTAGTTCTAAAATGTCAAGTCTTGTATTAATTTATTTTTCTAATTGTTCTCAATTTGGACTCTGATTTTCGTGTCTTGCATATTGACAAATGTCAGCTCTTAAAAGCACTGAGGGTTTTCAGTTCCCTAAGGAGATGAGGTACCACATTCCTTTTGAATTTCAATGAAATGCAGTCATTCACTTTCTCTTGGCCCTAAGTAAATGAACAAATAAATCCATCTCCCTGAAGAAGTATGTACTTACCCTTTTGAATCAGTACTTACGAACGTGTATATATTTTCTCTGTATTGCTATTAGCTAGCTATTGTGGGTGCCTTGTGATGTCTGGCAGCGTTTTTGAGTTTTGCAAATATGGTGAGAGATTGCCTGTGTAAGTATTAGTGCAGTGCACCATTAACCCGTAAATTAACAGCAGTTAGAATTCAGATTACTTTCTAGTTACCATATTCTGCTTTGGTGATGCAGTGCAGACATAAACCTGGCTTAACTCAGTTGTCTAAATTTGGTCACAGCTGCTTTACAGTACTGCTGGAGTGCTGCAGATTTGTCATATTGCTTGAGTGGATCTCACTGTATTCTTACTGTAATTCAAATCTGAAACAGGAAGCATGTTAAGTTTTTTAAAAGGGAAAACTTAATTCATTGGGAATGTAGTTTGAATGGAGAACATACAGAGGAATCTTTTAAAATGGAGTCCGTAAAAGTTTGTATGAGCAATACCAATATTGGGGATGCATGTAGCAAAGTTCAGTACTATGACAACTCTGCAAATATACCCAACTGTCATCTTCAGATAATTATCAGTTTTGCAGTGAATCAGAGCTAAATTCTGTTCATTCACTTTTGCCAATTGTCACACTTTAATAAATTATCCTTGTACCTTCTTTTTCCTTAATGGAAACTACAGAATCTGAAAAGTGTTAATAGTGTGGGGTTTTTCTGTTGCATCTGTGTTTCTGTATAAGTTCCCCATGGAACTTAAAGCATTGTTTCTAAAGGATCAATCATGAAAGGTTTAGTGTTGCTTTAGAGAACTGCATGGATGTACATAGTGCAGTGGGGGAAGTGTCAGTGAATGAAACAGCACAGTTACTGGGAGGTGCTTATATAATGAGCTTATGAGAGATGGTGCAAGGACCTTTGAGAACTAGGAAATATAATTTCACTGATACCATTTTTTAAACAGCTCTTTTTCTCTCTTCAGGCTATCAACGAGCTCCAGAAGAATGGAATGAATATGAGCTTTTCATTTTTGAATTATGCTCAGTCAAGCCAGTGTCGAAACTGGCAAGACAGCTCAGTGAGTTATGCAGCTGGAGCACTTATGGTCCACTGAACTGCTGAATGCTCAGGGATGGCACCTGCACACACTCTGTATACGGGGTCCCAGCCTAGCCCTTACCAAGATACAGTCCCTGGTCTTTGGGTATACTGAAACCTCAAACTAATAGAACTCTGTTCTTTTCTAGTAGGTGTAGTCCTTCCTTAGTTTCAACTCATTTAAAAATGCTTTCTTGTTTAGGACAATGGAAGGAAGGCTGGTATCAGAACTTTTTGTGAGGTTTTTGGATTTTTTTTTTTTTTTTGGAGAAGATAATGGCTATGGAGGCATGGTGGTAGACTGTCCTTAAAAATACAACGTGTAAAGCATTTACCATATCCTAAATTTGCACTCTTTGCAGACCTGTGCACATATACTCAGCTTTCAGAATAGTTTTGCAAGTTGTAAATGGAAAAAGGGGGAAGAGGGGGTGGAAGCTTTTTAATAAGAGAGGAAAAAAAAAAGGAAAACAACGCATTTATAAATGATCCTGTATTAGAATATAATAAAACTCCAGTATAGTCAGTAACTACCCGTGATGTACAACAGATATCTTCTATTTTAGTTGCTAATAAAGGGCTACACAAACCAAAATAGTCTGATTTAAACTTATTGCTTTGTGTTTTGTATGTGGCTGCTTGTCATTAACATTCTTTATCCTCAGTTCTTATGCTTGATAATTCAGCCATTCTGTAAAATACTTTAGAATGTATTTTGTATTCAACATTTGTTGACTACTTCATTTACAGATTTTTTTATCTTAAACCTGCACTATGAGTTCAGCTGTGCAAAAGAATTTGAAAAACTTTTTGTATAGTCTACTTTTTTTGTTTCACAATTAATCTGTGAAGTAGTATCTTCTAGTATGTGATACGAATTTGTATCAGCAATATACTTTTAATGATTTTTATGCTCATTTGATTATTCAATTGAAATAGATGCAGTATTTTTGTTTAAAATTACTGAAAATTGGAAACAAGCAGTAGCTTGAAAATGGTAATTCTTAGAGTATCTATTTGGCATTCATAGACCACAGAAGCCATACAGTGCTAATCTCAAGCAATTATTCCTCAAAGATTATTTGGGAGGGGAAGGTAAGGCTTCTTTTTTTTTTATTTATTTTTATTTTTTATTCTTTGACTGTGAGTAGGATTGTTTCATGTTTTTTAAACATCCCATGTTAAGAGTTCGTGAACTTTCTTCCAGCCAAATAATGATGTAATTATTTCAGATGTCATTCCCAAAGATTTCCTTTTGTTCTAATAAGAAATGCAAAGTAGGATGCAGTATTGGCTCATTATGTAAATGGAGATTTCATTCCTTGATATTTCACCTGCTATCAAGAAACCTCCTGGTACATTCAGCTTTTCTAAGTGGCAGAGGGGAATTTCAGAATTCAATTTAGATTATCTCTGAAAGTTGTGGGAATTGCTGTGTGCAAAGTCTTAGCGGAAAGCATACCAGACATCTTGTTTCTATTAAAATACCCTCTGCTTGCACCTCTTCTATTTTCCTTATCACAGTTGACCACCATTTTAATAATAGCAGGTGAATGCTCCATTTATAAAATGAACTACTTTGCAGATGTTCAGAATCCATCCCAAATGCCAAGCTCCTGTGCATGCCTGTTCTTTTAGTTGCCTTATGCTCTGCCTTGTTCTTGGAATGTCTCAGCAGCAGACAGGGAAAACAGCTTTCAGATTACTGTTGACAGACCAGCAAGAAGGCTATGCAGGTAAAACTGAATTGGTAGCCAGTCTTTGTAAATACTTGTCTGACTGTGCCTTATTAACAAAGTAGTTTGATCATTAAGTCCTTTTTTTAAAATGGTGAATACAAGTTTAATTAGGGCTTGGGTTTCTTTCAGTCTTATGCCAAATGCTTAACATCATTATTGAAACAGCTAAGTATATACTTTCTCCTGAAGGTAAACATAGTAATTAGTTTCTGAATACTAATGCCTAAGTTGCATCGTAGTTCTGTAAGAAAGTTTTAATGAAAAAGCTCATAACTGGAAGAGCTTTGAGGAAATTGGTCAGCCATTTTGCTCAGCATAATGTTATTAAATATCTTACATTGAAAACACTTCACATGTAAACTGTATAATGTATTTCAAAATAAAGTTTCTAATTAAAATGGGAATTTCTGTGCCTACTAGTAGTAACCAGCAATGACAGTTCAGAAACCCACTCAGAGAGAAATTTGAAGCTTTGTGAAACCTGTTGTAACTTAAAAAGCCCTTGTAAAAGCCTTCCCCACCACCCCCCCCCCCCAA
>VZRN01004518.1:83240-110587 GCA_013397935.1 Dasyornis broadbenti | reverse complement strand
CACCCCCCACCCCCAAGTGGAAAATACCTGATTTCAAATAACTCAGGTATCCCCCCCGCCCCTTTTGGTGGGCTTGGAAGGTGTTGATTTCAGTGCTGTTTCCTGGTATGTTTGTTTAAGATGTGTCAGGAGGAAAAGCAGAATCTTCTGAAAAATCATCGCTCAAGACTATTAGTTCATTATTTTAGCTTTACCACACATTTATTCTTTTAAATGTACATTCAAATATAGCATGTTGGGACAAAGAGTGTCTGGATTAGACAATATTGAATATTTAGTCCTGTTCAGTTTTCTGGAGCTTTCTTCTATGCATAGAATGACTGAGCTGTGATCACTCTTCTAGTGCAGGAAATCCAGCGAGGAACATGATTCCCATTTTAAAATTTTGGCTATTTAGAGATATGTTCAATGTGTGAAAATGTTAATTAGAATACTCCTTTGTTTTTCTGTTCTCATGTTGTTCACAAAGGAGCTTTATGTATTTTGTTTTCCTTAAATACTGCCTAAAGAGTTCTTTTTGAGTACTGTCTACTGAGTTTTTAGTTCTTCAGTTTAATGTTTTTGACATTGAAATGGCACAGTAGGTATTGCACTGCTTTGAGTTTAGATCACCAGAAGCAGGAGGAAGCAGAGGCAGAAACAGCATCACTCTGCAGGGCAGTGAATGCCTCTGTGGACACTGGGAGACACCTCCTGCTTTAAAACCCTTGTGGCATGGAGTGAGTTGGGTGTAGCTGCTCCAACTCTCAGCCTTCATCAGGTTATAAAGACAGTTTGGCTGTATTTGTTTATTTTAAAGATCACTATTTGAGTGGCTTTGATCCAGTGTTATTATTCAAGCTGGACTTCAGTGCAGTTCTCCTTTCTCAGTGGTTTCAGAAGTGTTGAGTATGCCCTTGCTTTTTTAGACACTGCTCTCACTCTCATGGTTTCCGAGTCAGGGACTCATTGCTGTGTCTGAGGAGTTCTGCATATTGCTTTAGGCTTTATTTGGGAATTTTGGATTGACATGTCAAGCAGTGAAATGGGGGGAGGGGGAAGAGGGTGTCTGATGCTTGCACACAATCTCCCATACTTCAACATGTTGTTTCTGTAGTTGTAAGGTTTTTCCATTTCCTGTTTGTAATTCTCCCCTTATTCCCTCTGCATCAAAGGAAGCTGGGCTTTGAACCAGTACCAGTCACCATGATTTGCAGTTGGTATTTCCTTGGGCTGAGTTGTGCTAACTAGCATCTGATCCACTCTCAAAAAATTGCCAAAACTATTGTGTTCCTGGAGAAATGTTTAAAATCCCTTTGCCCTCCTGCATCAGTGGAAGAACTTCCTGAAAGTAAGCCTTGAAGAGATCTTTAGTGTGAAGAAAGATGAGTTTTGGGTTCCAGTGATCCACCACATCAAAGCAGTGAGATGTTTTGATTTGGGACCCACAGTGCAGCCGGATGGCTTTTTCAATAGGTGGTTGCGAAACATAACTTGGAATTAGTCTGTAGGGGTGAAATTACTTTATTCTGTCAGTGATGCACAATCTGTTGTCTAAAGCTTTTTTGAAAATTTCTTTTTTTCTTACTTGATTTTGCCTTATTCTGAAAACAGTTTGTCCCTACGGGTAACTTCGAGCTACCTGATGTCATTTGGGAGTTAATACTATTCCAGGATTAGCTGAAAACTCAACATTTGTTTCTTCATATCTTTTCTGGTGCAAATTTAATATGTGCATTCCCTGCTGCTGTGTTCTGACACGTCTCTCCTGTTGCTTATGCACCAGGAATGAAGATACTGATATATCCAAATTAAGAAAGCAATTATGTCCATTTGTTTTCTTGTGGGTGGCAGGAGGGTGTGTTGGTAGAGGCTTGGATCTTTCTGGAAAGGGCAGAGAAATGAGGAGAATGACCATAGATGGGGAAGAAAATGGTTGCTTTTCAAGTTTGATGTCAGCAACTGTTCTGCCATCCTGTTTGGGAGCTGACATGCTGCCAAGTACTGCCCAGTGCAGCTGTCAGCCAGGTGCAGTGGTGGGCAGCCTGTTACTGCTACTTCAAAGAGAAGAAATGCTGGAGGTATTTTGTCAAGTGGGGCTCAGTCTGTCGAAATTCAAGGGTGAGAATCCTATGTTGAAATCTTTAAGTTATAACAGTAAGTAAAAGTATCTTGGCCTTTACGCAAAGGTGACAGATGGACCTCCATACACCCCAGGTTTCTAAGGTGATGTGTTTGGGTCTTGGTAGATTTAAGAGAAGATAATTTAATTTAAATAATTATCTCAGCCCTGCCATCTTGATTGATACAAATATGTATTCCCTATAAACAGTTCTAGATAACTTTTTCAAAGCATGTGGAGCCACAGTTGTTATTAATTTCAAACAAAAATATATCCTCATTCTAGTAGTTGTGTTTAAATCTCATTAAAAGAATTAGCAAGGGCCTCAAATCTGCAGTGAGTGAAGCCAGTAATGAAACTTTAGACTTTAGTGGTCTAGTATCTGCTCTGTATATGTCAAAGACGTAAATGACAGTAAGAATAAAACATTGTGTTAAGCATCAAACTGGGAACTCTACAAATCTAAACTTCTCAGATTCCTTTTTTTCTCTAGTGAGTTTTGAAAAAGTGAGAAATTGCTTTTCTGAGCCTGTAACTGTAACTTCACAAGACTGAAACCAGAAGCACTCTTGGATGAAGTCTCTTTTTTGGTAAAAGGTGTTTATCTTTCTGCTGAACTCTTGCAGCAGAAAGTGGAGTGTTGGCATCTTAGTGTCTGAGCTACTGATCTGTGCAGGCAGGTAGGGAAAACCATCCNTTTTTGGTAAAAGGTGTTTATCTTCCTGCTGAACTCTTGCAGCAGAAACTGAAGTGTTGGCATCTTAGTGGGGAAAGCCATCTCCTGGGATTTGTTGTCTGAGACCTAAACTACTTTTCATTTGTCTCCAGAAATATTATAAAGATTTTGAAGAGTGAGCCTTTAAGCTCATCTGTGATGAATAAGTGTTGAACTCATGCTTATTTTTACTGATAAAAATTTATTTTTCTTCATGATCACAATCCAAAGAACAGGTGTTACAAATAATCTGTCAGTAAGAGATCTGCTGTAAATGGGTGGTCTGGAAATGCAGACTGGCTTCACAACTCCTTTCACGGAGAAAGCACGTTTCTGCATTGTGATGAATGGTTTTCTGTTCGCAGGGCTGCGACGTAACCAAATGCTGCTTTCGAGCTGTTCTGAAATAAACTGACTTGATTATTGTATATAACTACAGAGCTTTAGTATGGGCTCAGCACTGCATCCATCAGATGAGCGGCAGGGCAACGGGATGCATGACTGACACGTGTCCCACCTGTTTCCAAGCCATCTTCAAAGCAGTGGGCTGATGGGGGAAAATCCAGTGAAGTGCATAACAGGTATGTTGTGACAAGTGTAAATCTCTATGAAGACTACGTGAATAGCCTCATGTTCTTTTAAAGAAGAAAAATAAATTAATCCAAATCCCAGGAAACCAAACAACTCCCCAGGACTCAAAAAAAAAAAAAAAAAAAAGGAAAAAACCAAGCCCGAGTGTGTGTGTTAGTGTGAGGAGCAGGGAGAAGCCGCTCCGGGCAGGGCAGGGCTGGCCGGCGCTAGGTGTCAGTGTGGGACCGCGGCCGCCGGCACCGACCGCAGCCACAGCCGCGGCGGCGGCGGCAGCTGCTGTGATGCGTAAAATATCACATACAGCCTTGTCTTTTCTACTTTTTCCTCAGCTTCTTGGCCATATCCAAAAGCCCCTTGCCCAACAGCCTCTGTATTTTAAATGCAAATCCTTATTTATAAGTTATTTTGGAGATCGTCACCTGCTGAGTTACCTCTGTCACAAACTGCAGGAAAAATGGCAACAGCATCAGTTATGTACAAATGTTTCAGCTGACCAAGCTCATAACCAAACACTCCGAGAAGCGATGGCACAGCTCCCACTGCACCTCTGGGTCCAGGCCTTCCTGCTCTGCTGTAACCTGTCCCATGTTTTGCTAGTCCTGTGAAAATTGCAGCACTTGCTCTGTGTGGTGTTTCAGGAAGGGTACTCTGCAGTTCAGGACAGCCCAGGTGGCAGCCCGGGTTATGAGCTGTGTGAGGGAAGGATTTCTCCCAAACTCTGCTGCAAGTGGCACTGTAGTTAGAAAGTGTTCAACACCTGCTCAACAGGTGTTCCTGCTAGTGTGAAGGGTGGTGGTGAAGGTCTGATGGGTTTCAGCAGCGTGGGCTCAGGGGCAGCTGGAGCTGTTGCCCTGCCCGAGCTGGAGGTGGCAGGAGCGATGTGAGCATCCTCTGTGGCATCTCCCACCCTTGCAACCCAAGCAACCCAAGACCTGGGTCTGTGTGTTTGTTGTAGCCTGGCAAGGTGAGGGTTCCCACCCATGAGGAGCAGGAGCACCCATTGAGCCATACATCTTTGAGCATCCTATCTCTGCAAAGATATTTATTTTTTCAAAGCTTGACAAATACCTCTGTCTGACCGAACTCTCACTGAAGTCCATGGGAGACATATCAAACTTCATATTCTTAAGGAGATTTGGAACTGCTCAAGAAAGTAGTGAGGGAGCCAGGTCTCAGCTGTTGTAACCTGGGGAGATGCTGTGGGAGGAGGCTGCTGGCAGCTCATGCAGCGGAACAAAAGGAGAGATGAAGATGCACTCAAAGTATATCTGGAGATGAATGTCCATGATTTTTAGCCCTAAGCAGAAGTTTTCTTTATCTGATCTTCTGTTAATTTTACAAGATTATTCTCTTCATTAAAAAAGGAATAGGAGTCAAGCTGCTGGTGTTTTTAAATTTTTTTAGAACACTGCTAGATTCTCTTTTCTTTGACATATGAGCTTTTCCATGACTAGAGTTCCTTTTAACTAACCTCATTTTTATCTGAGAGAGAAATCTCAGGCCAGATCCAGCTTAATTTATTCTTAAGTGGCATTCCAGAGTGAAGTCAGAAGGTAAAGGTCTAAAAAGTCAGGCTGGAAAAGACAAATATAGAAAAGAAAAAAGAGAACATCCGCTTCTTTTTTTTCCTGCTGTCTCTAGCTGGAACAGAGTTGGGCCAGTGAAGAAACACCGAAATTCATATTCTTCCCTTTCCACACTGGGTTGCTTTTGTCGCTGGAGAGCATCTGAGCCCTGGCACCTCCTCATGTGCTGGAGTGTGCCATCACTAGTCCTTACCAAGGAATGCCAGTGCAGACCTAACACTGGTGTTGCTCTCTGTCCAGGAGCAGGAAGGTGTGTGCTGAAATGGGCACCGTAGCTTCTGCGTCTGTGTTTATAGCTTTTTGCATGGGCGTAGCTGACAGGATGCTAAAGATGCCCTTTTGCTGCTGGCTGTTGCTAGTGTAGAGCTGTGCCCTCATAGGAGGAGAGGTAGAACAGAGGTAAGAGACAGTGTTTCTTGGACTCTCCAACATCTTGCTGTACTGAGAGAAACCAAAAGTGAGGGAAAGCCCACTTGACCAGGGCCAGAAAACGTGGCTGGCCCTGTGTGTGTTGGAAGCAGGGCCTTAGGTGATGTAGGGCATTGTCAAACAAAGCCCTGCATATTCACCTAGGGAAATTCCACCTCAAGGCAGCTGGTCACAACCTTTAGCTGGTTTCATGGGAGAAGATTTTTTTTGTGTCTGGAGACATAATTTGCCTTGAAATGACTTAACTGTCCATCACAGTGAATCCTCATGAAGAGAGTGCTTTCATCATCTGTAACGTGTCTAATACTCATTTCGAACACTGAAAAGCAGGAATGGAATCCCCCTGAGCCCTCAATTCACTAGGCTGAATGAACCTAATCCCTTCAGCCTTTCTTCCTGTGCCAAGGTTTCCAATCCTAGAACCATCTTGGGGCACTTAACTGTCCCTTCCCCACCCCCAAACCTGCTGGGCTGCCACCAGTTTTTGAATGTCTTTCTTGATCATGGGGACAATACTGGACACAGTGCCCAGGTGTGATGAGGGATCGTTGTAACCCTTGACCTGCTGCGTTCCATCTCACTCATGTGGCACAGTTAGGTACTGGTACAGTCACTGCCATAGAATATTTTTTTGCCATGAGCTTTCAAAATGATTTATCAGGATCTTTGAGGAGTAGGTGTCAGTTTCTGCCCTCCTGAGATTTTTCGGTGTAGGCCAAAGCTTCTTCAGCCCTCCCATCTACAGATCAGAAGAATTAAGTCTTATTTAGGCTGCCTTCTTCTTTTTGGCATGGCAGACAAATACCTCACCTTCTGCAATGTGTAACTCTAGGATGAAATTTACCAGGGCAAAAAGACTCCATGAAAGAGTAAGAGGGATACATCAATTTTACACATAAATGAATGGCAATGAAATCTTCAAGATTCTCTTATGTATGCACCTCATGAAAGGGATTACTTTTTTTCTAAACTGTTCTGTAAATGAAACACTATGTTTTTCTTAAATATTTCCCTGAGTAACATAACTTTGACACAAAAATAAGCCCTGATTCTAATATTGATAACTTTATCCAAAGGTATATTCCAGCTGGGCAATTGCTCCCTCAGATTCCTGGTGATAGGATTGCATGTTCTGGGTGAGAGCACACTGGCTTTCTTGCCCAGATCTGTACTTGACCAAATGTTGAACTTTCATCCAAGTAAGGATATGTGCCTCATCTTTATAGAGAAGCCATGGTACTTGGCTTCCTTTTGATAGCAGCAAGACATGAGTGACCTCCACTACAGCTTTCAGGGTCTTTTCACAGAATCACAGAATTAATTAGGTTGGAAAAGTCTTCTGAGATCATCAAGTCCAACCTATAACCTAATACCATCTTATCCATGGCACCAAGTGCCACATCCAGCCTTTTTTTAAACACCTCCAGGGACGGTGGCTCCATAACCTCCCTGGGCAGCCCGTTCCAGTGCGCAATCACTCTTTCCGTGAAGAATTTTTTCTTAATGTCCAGCCTAACCTTCTGCTGGTGCAGATTAAGACTGTGTCCTCTTGTTCTGTCAGTGGTTGCCTGGGAGAAGAGACCTACCCCTACCTGACTACAGCCTTTCATGCAGTTGTAGAGAGTGATAAGATCTCTCCTGAGCCTCCCTTGTTCCAGACTAAACAACCCCAGTTCTCTCAGCCGTTCTTCATAAGGCTTGGGCTCCAGACCCTTCACCAGCCTTGTTGCCCTTGCAGGCATTTGGAGAGATAGTAGTGTTACACCATGTGACTCTTGGGAGGTCCAGCACCCATCTCTTATTCAAGATGCATGAGGTTAAATTGCCTGTGGCAGATATTTCTCTAAGTGTGTCCATGGAAATCCTTTGGTGTGGTGATCCCCAGCCCCTGGCATGGTCCTGCCAGGGCTTTGCTGCCATTCCTGGGAGGCATTTGAGATGAGATCTCTTAGCAATTTAATCCCATTTATTTTCCTGTCCCAGCAGTCTTGTTAAACTCTTTCATCTTCTTTGCAGCTGCTGGTTTTGATTGTGAAACCTTATTGCATCTCTACTCATTTTTCTGTTCCCTGTCAGGAACAACCCCAATTTTCTCATCGTTTTCTACACCATGACTAGTTGTTTTTGCTGCTTTCCTCTGGGCTGCTGGGCAACACTTCCTCAAACTGGAGCATCCCAAATGACTCATTTGTGCTGAGACCAGACTGGTGCCAAATGTGAGGGAGTATAACTTCATGTTTTCACATATGTCACTGCCGCACGGTGGGACTCAGGATGATGCTCCCCCTTGCTTAGCAGCGAGTCACTGTGACACACACTAACACCTGAATTCAGCAGAACAACTGTATAGCCAAGTGTTGCCTTGTTAAATGCCTGCTCCTCTAGAAACCCATGTCAGGTTTGCACTTTTTCTTGTCCTTATCATACCACCTTCTGTTTTTCAGATACTTTCTCCAGTTTGGCTACATCACTGTGAATTCCTAGGCTGTCTGCTGTTTACTGAAAGTCCTTCTACCCTAGCCACCCTCTTCAGATTTATCAATAGTATTTCAGGAACTCAGTATCCACTAGTGAAGACAGTCTAGTACCATAGACTAGCTTCAGTGAAATCCGCACTTAATGCACCCTTCTAGTTTCACAAGAAATTTACTGACAGTTACTCTTGGAAGCAAATTTTCTAACAAGCTCTGAACTGTCATTATAATGGTGTCGCATTGACTCAAGTCACCTCCCCCTATAACACATCATGTGAGAAAATACCAAAGCTTTACTGTAGTCAGCACATCTATTGCTTGTATAGAATGACTGTTTCCATTTTTATCCCCTCACAGAAGGAACCGGAAAAGGTTTGAAATATTAGTTCCTCATTAATCTGTATTTGCCATCGCTCATCTGCTTGGCAAGTTTCATGTATTTGCAAGCAGCCTGATTTGTTCTTACAACGTTTTTCTAGGTACTAAAGTTCAGCCAAGTGGTCTGCAGTTGTCTTGGTCCTCTGCCCCTCCTTTATTAAGCTCATCGCTCCATTTGCCCTTGATCAGTTTTGTGGGACCTTGGTCACCCACCCCAAATTCTCAGGTAACCCCAACCAGCTCTCAGATAGCTTCTGCCACTGGTGGAAATACTTATGGGAAATTTCATTAGATGCAACCAGTTTGAAAAATGTTTAATTTATCAAAGTGATCTTTTGTCCAATCACAGCTTGACCCTTCCAGTGGAAACACAAAAAAAAATTAGACACAATTGACATTGTTAAAATTAAGTGACAGAAACGTGGGAAGGAAAGACAGCCTGGTTCAGTAAGTCCCATCTCCACTGCCCATAAAGTAACACTGTGGAGAGACTACACAGATCTCTGCATTTAAGAAGCCAAACCTGCTTCAGCATGTTCCTGCCAGGAAGCTCTTACCTGGGGCTGCTAACACTGAAAAGGCTCCCTGAACTTTTGGAAACCTGGAGGTTTGCCTCTTGCCTTTCCACTTTCCAGAGGATAACATTCCTACTCCTGGTTGCAGCAGCACCCCTTGGCTGCTGCCCTGCTGGGTGGGCAGCTTCTGCAAGACCCCAGGCACCACTGCTGGGGTGGCAAAATGGGCTGGAGCTGGAAAGGGAGGCCTGGGGGAACAGTCCCCAAGGCAGGAGGTGGCTGCAGTGGCCCAAGGAGTGTGGCCCCAGTGTGGGCTGTTACAGCCAAAGGGCCTCTCCCTCAGCCCTTGATGCCAAGGGAGAGAGCTGCAAGGCTTGGACTTGTGATCCCTTGGTGCAAAGCTTTGACTGGTGGTGGAACAGTGAGGAGAAAAAGTACAAACAAGAACTCCAGAAGGGAGCCTGGGGTGATGGCAATGCTCATCATCTAAACAAGTTTTTGCAAACTTTTATACAGGTTCTTCTTCTCTATTCAAAGGGAAAGAGAGTTTATACAGGGCTTCACTCTTTCCTGCAGCAATCCATGACTTGCTTATGACTTGCCTATGGCTTTATGATGGCTGTATGGTCTCTAGTTCTCCAATTTTTTATGCAGCATCATCCCAGCTCAGATGCCCTCAGAAATGTGCCCAAGCTGTAAAAATGGGTTAATCATCCAACAATCTCATTTCAAATTCAGTAAAGTATTATACAAGCATTCATAACTGATGATCTTTGAAAATAAGAGCAGCTTTTACATGCAATTGTTTGTTCAACCAATGTACAAAGAAAAATTTTTTGGAATGCTACATTATTGTTATTTTTTTTTAATACTAGTGGTCCTTTAGTGAGTGTTAATCTCTGACAGATGGCTCTGTCCATCTGGCACTGCTGAAGAGCGTAAAAGTCTAATTTATGTGGAAAATTTATTTAAAATTGTGTATTAATTAGGAACAACTAAAACAACTGATCCTTTCATCCTGGGAGAGCATGATGGTGCCAAAGCACCACTAGTAAATTCCACTGCCAAGAAATGGGAAAGAGTTTGCAGACAGAGCTCATGACATGAATACTTTTTCTCCTTTCTTAGTTGTGAAGTATTTCTAAGGACAAAAAATCCTGTGAACAAAGTGCAATGTCCCTCACAGAAAAATTCACACAGGCTCTGGCTCGTGCTGAAGGAAGGTGTGATATCAGCCTGTCCCTCATTCTCTGGTATGAGGGAGGGGATCCCTCGTGGAAAGGCAGGCTTGGAGATCCTGGATCCGAGTGTGCCTGACTCAGTACAGCACCTGAAGGCATGTTGATGGACTACTGTTGCTGCTTCTCCCACCAGACTAGCAACTTTATCCTCATCCTGCTTGCTGAAAAGCCTGAAGCTCTTGCCAGCTGCCCCAGTGGTTTGGGGTGCTGAGGGCATTGCTGGAAGAAGGCTGTGGGGGAAGGCTGAGCACAATGTCTGCAGCATGGGAGAAGAGGAAGGAGCAGTAAGAAATGGGGGCCCTCTAGAAAGTCTGCAACGTGGTTCAAGCAGGGAGGTGGATCCACATGAAACCAGGCTTTATCAGTCCAGCTGATCATGGAGCAGTGTTACTTGGGCAGGCATCAGCTTCAGAAAAGTTAAAAAGGCAGGAGAGACCCTGCAACAAACAGTTGCACAGAAATTTTTAATAAAACATAGATTTTACCATCTTCACAGCGTGATCCCACTCCCATGATGACCTGTTTGGTGAATACACTTGAATTTTTTGGGACCTTGACTGGCTTGCTGCATTTCTCAGGGAATCCAAGAAATCATTTGAATATGATGTCTTACTGAAAAAAAAAAGCACACTTTGGCTATGACAAGATAAACATTTATCTGTTATATTTTCTTCTTTTAGCATCACCAAGTACTCAATTTGAAGAGAAGCACCATTCTCAAATTTGTCCTGAGATAAAAAACCCCATTCTTCTATGTTGATTCGGAAGAAGTTCTTTCTGTCTTCAGTGGGCAAGATTGTTGTCTTACCTTGGACCATGAAAGGGTTGAATATTGTTTCATGCTGAAATAAAATTATTATTTTGTCCTGAAGATCTGAACAGAGTACTCAGTATTCCTCCAGCACACAGATTTATATTTAGAATGACAATACATAAGGTTTTCTCAGCAATGGCAATTTTCTTTTCCTATAAAACCGGTTCTGAAAGTAAATCCTTAGACAAGACTGCTTTGCATTAAAAACATGCTTTCTCGTTTGTGACTGCCCCATCAGGTTAGCCTCTTCAATCTGTGTGGAAAATTCTTAGGTGATTTATTAGAAAGGAAATGAATCAGAATTTTGTTATGCAATAGCAATCTATTAAAATACATCATTTCAGTAAACACGTATTTTTCTAGTGGTGTGATAATTATGAAGTATCTGACACCAGAAGCATTGTTCCTATTAAAGTTCAATTACATAATTTTGAAGGCTCTAAACCACACTTTATTTCCTTTTAAGTGCTCTATTATTATTCCCTAGCAGCAAGAGGCAATATCTCCAAAGTTCAAAGCCAAGCCTCAGTCTGCTTTGGATGTTGGGGGAAAGCCATCAGGGTCTGTGAACCTGAGGAGCTGGAAGTGGATCCATGGTCCATCACACTTTGCCTGCACAAGTGTCTCTAAACTCCTGAGTGTGTTATGGGACTGCAAGGCTGCAGCGCTCAGGCAGGGATACTGACACGGAAGCAAGAGCCTGAAGCTCTTGCTTTTGATACAGGAGACAGAGGAGGTTTGGCACCCTTTAAAGAGGATTGGAAACCAGGCACACTATGGGCCAGGGTGCCTCTACAGTTTGCCTTCAAGAGACATGTTGAGAAAGGTCAAGGTCCAGTCCCTTCCTCCAGGCCACAGTCACCCAAACCTGGGTCCTCTTTTGAGGGTTAGTGCTAATGTGCTGCCTTTCAGAACCAAACGAGTTCTTTGCATCCTTCAAAAGCAGGGAGAAAAAAAAAGGCATTGGTGGTAATTCTTAAATTTTATATTAGTTGTTTGAACACGTGCTCAGGAAATGTGACACATGTCTTTTAAACTTTTCTCAGCTGGATGATGTTCAAACCCACATCAGAGAATATCAGCAAGAAACAGCCTGTAGCTGAGGGATGAGAGAGTGCTCTCAGGGCAGAGGGCAGGTCTGCTTACACATTGCACTCTAGTCTTTGGAAGAAAAACAAGAATAATTCTGGGAACATGGACTGGAGCTCTGTTGGCCTTCTGATTTATTCTTCCTCTATCCTGGTCTCTTCTGTGCTCTGGAAAGCTGCATTTGTACTACCTCTGCCCAAGGGTCCTGGCCCTGTGACAGATACTTAAAATTATTACCTTGGAACCTCACAGAGGCAGGGCACAGGTGCTTTGTAACTGAGTGCTGGTTTTTGAGGTTGGCCACGTGCTCACAGCCTACATTTTACCTTTACCATCTTTATGATAGAAATTACCAGCACTTCACCTCCACTGAAACACGTCCTGAGCTCAGTGTCTCAATGTAAAAACACACGGTGGTCACAGCATTGGAAGGCTTTCATTCCCCACACACTGAATTAAAAGCTGACTTGCAGTTCTCTCTGGAAATAGCAGCTCAAAAGGGTTGCAAAGCACTCAGATGCTTTAGAAGAGAGTGACCCCATTGGAAAGGAACCTGTGTGAAAGCTGCACTGTCAACTTTTTGCACCTTCCCGAGTGTGAGGACAACAGAAATCTTGTGTTGTAGTGGGAACAAACCCCTCTCAGCGTTTCCCATGGCCCTTGCTGGTCAGGCTGAAAGCCAGGCTATCTGTGCTGATGTGAGAGGCCTGAGCCCATCCCTGGAGAGGCACACATTGCCCGACTGTAAACAACTGAAGCAGAAGAGAATTAAATCCAACAGCTATTTAGAATGAAATTCACAAGCCGATCTGCCCCTCACTGCCAAGGGTGTACTCTGTGGAACTGAGGCATTTTACTGTAATTATCATGTTACCAGAGGGTCTCTTAGAGCCCTGACTCCCACAGTCCAGGGACCACAGGACAATCCCAGAATTGATTAAAAGTAGTAATTCAGATTCTAGCTGTCATGAGCTAGAGAGAAGCTTGAAATTGTTACTTGTTTTCTATTGAAGGGTTCAAAGAAGCAAAATGTCATGGGTATTTTATTTTTTTAATGCAATTATTTTAAAACTAACCCCTTCATACAAAGAAAGAGCCTGGTGTGGGATTTTTGAACATGTGTAGCTGGCAATTCTGTGAGTGGGACTACCCTGCATATGCTAAGTCACTTAGTATGTGCTTCACCATATGCACATATTAGAAATTAGGACCCTGGTGTCCATTTACCAGCTAAACCTCCAGATATCTGGCTGTTTGGATCTGTTCTGGAGATGCTGCCCAACACTGGTTAGTGTTTGCATTGCAGCATTGGATGCTATCTGTGGTGTCCCTGTAGAAAGAAACACTTTTCCAGAGGTAGCATTCACAGTCAGGCTTGTAACCAGGGCCTGGACATCCACAGCACCACTGGGTGGTTTTAAGATCAGTTCTTTCCTATGTTTGAAGCCTTTTGAAATCTTTGGAAGAAATGCCCAGAATAAAAAGCACAGGTAAAGAAGAGCTGCCCAAGAAACAGTTGAACTTCTGCTTTATTTGTTCTGCTATGAGAGGAACTGTTTCAGCTAGACCAAGATAAGTTGCAGGTAAGTAGCACTGCATGAGAGTAATGCTTTTCCCATGACAGCAGGACTTTTGTGCTATCATTCAGCTTTGCAAGGCTTGGCATACAGACATGGGAAAGCAGCAGAAAAGTCACAGAACAACCAGAGCCCTCTGTATGTAACACACTCGTTCCTCTTACCCCTAATCATAAAAGGAGTAAGCAAGACTTGTTTCCTCCTTCCTCCCCATTTCTTCATTTTTGCAGAGAAAACAAGTTGACTGAGCCAGACTGATCAGGGAGCAGCTGAAAAAAAAAAAAAAAAAGGGAAAGTTTATAAAAACTGAATGCATGCTTCTTTCCTGAAAGAAAAGAAATGGATTTTGAGAAGATAACTACTTCTTGACATGGGAAGCTCATTCCCCAAAGCCAATACAAAATACAAAGCCAAGAGGTCAGGTCTCGTACCTTGCTGTTTCTTGTTATGTTTGCATGTTACTAAGCTGGAAGGTTTGTGGTTTATGCTGTGACTATGAGGGAGTACAAGCTTTCAGCCACACAAACAAATCCTCAGGCTTTAACACAAGCTCAGCGTGTCAGTACAAAGTAACATTTAATTAACCTAGAAACTGTTACCCAGGAGTTTGTCGGAGCAACAAATGATCAAAGAAGATGTCTCTCCCCCATTTCATTGGTCTGGTTTGACTCCCTACAAAGGGATGTTTTGCACTCTGAGCGTGGAGGGGGGATGTTCTTCTTTGAAGTAGTTTTCAAGTGCTTTTGGCAAAGGTGGTAAGAAGCATGATGTTTTCAATCTCCTTCTCTTTGCAAAAAAAATTGCCAGCTGCAGAGGTCAAAACCATTCCCCTAGAACTGCAGAAGAGTGCAAAAGACTGCTTCTCCAAAAGGTGGTGAACTTCTTCCTGATAGAGCTCCCCTACTTTTATACTGGCTTTTTCAGAAGCCAAGAAAAGGCCCTCTGGCTCAAGCATGGCAAGTGATGGATCAAAGGACAAGTCGCCCAGTGCGTCTGCAGTAAGCTGGGACCAGAAACTGGATGAGAGCTGAGCCTAAGACAAATTATTAAAGTTTTGCTCTTGGCAGCACTTTCAGCCCCAGCCAAACCTGAAAGGAAGCTGAGCTGGAGCTTTACGCAGCCTAACTCCCTGCTTAACACGCTGCTCCTAAAGCAAAAGGCAGCAGGCTTCAAATGGGTCTTTCAAGTGTCACATAATTTTATTGAATTGTGTTTCCTGATCCAGAGGGGAAGGAGCAGCAGCAGGGAGAAAAGGGGAAACCATCCTCTTCAGTGGTGTCACAAACTAAATAAAGTGATTAAAGTCATGCTGCATCCGTGACCTTAGAGGACCTGCAGCAAAGACGCACCAGGGCATGCGGCTCAGTGGGTAATTATTTACATAGAACGCCATACAAGGGCCCACGGTGTATTAAATCCAGCCTTCTGGCAGGAGCAAGGAAGACAAACACACACACAAACCCCACGATACTGACTTTGTATTTTAAGAAGAGATTTATGAAAAAAAAAAAAAAAAGAAGATGCACTTTGATAAGAAATTAGAAAAGAACTGAGGATAATATTCTTATTGGAATCCCAAAGGTTCTTTAAGGACATCATTTTAGAAACTGAGAAAAACTGCATCTCTCTAATGAATAAAAACTCTGAAAAACCCCTCATAAGGCAAAAAAGTCTGTTAGCAGAAGCTAAAAGAAGTTTACAGAAAAAAAGAGAAAATATTATTTCAAGCAAGGAATAAAGACGATGTCTGTCAAATTAGATGTGAAAACACAAAAAGGTTGGACCAGATAAACGATTTTCAAGAGCAAGTCGCCAGAGGAAATATATAATATTAAATGTTTTTAAACACATCAGAAGCAGGATATTGTTAGGTTATGTAATGAAAGCTCATTTGCACAACCAGAGAGGGGCACAGAGAATAAAGCACCTGCCCAGGTCCTCCCAGGCCCATCACAGCGACCATCAGACCACCAAAGGTCCATCTCCAGAAGCCAGAGGAGCATAGAAGCCCAAGGGCAAGTGGGAATCCAAACCAAGGATCCCCAAGGAATGAGAGAGCAACTTCTCCAGATTCCTCCCAGGCCTGACCCCAGAGGACTTCAGCTCCAGAGTCCAGACTTGAAACCATCACAGGGTGTCATCGGAAGCAGCTCTCTGGATCTCCTTTTAGTCTGTGGCAGTCACTGTCTCAGGCTCTAGGACACATTATGGGAAAAGCAGTTTGGAATTATTCATGCCTTATGACAAGACATTTAGAGGAGGAACCGAAGGAGGGTAAAGGCAGGGATTTCAGTGACTTGGAGTGCTTTGTGTGCCTGTACCTACTGGGAATACATTTCCAGTCTCACTACTGGCTTGACCTGGCCTATGGAGCTGTGGCAGACTTGCCTCTCTGGAGCTGTCAGATCCAGCATGATGTATTTTCTCTAACAGAAACCAGCCAGAAGTCTGTGGGAGTAATATGATATTGAGGTGTAAAATGAACAAGCAAGACAGTTAATGGGACCTGACAAAAAGGCTAGCAGGAAAGTTTTGGTGTTCATTATGTTGGACTTCAGCCTTCCTTTATGGCAAAAAAAACAACTTCATAAAACTAAAGAATGAGTAAATGAAACTCCAGAGGTGCTGATATGAATAATGTCTGGTTAGCAGGGCCAGAAGCTATTCAGACCAGGTGTCTGAATATAGCTACAACTCAGATATTGAGTCATGAAGCTACTGCTTGGATATATAATCCAGCTAGGCATAACACCTCAGCTGTGGTGCCACAGGAATGGAAGCTGATAGATGTGACACTAATTTTTAATCCACGAAACAGGTCAGCAAACCTCACTTCCACTCAGGGTCATGGCACAGACTAAGACTAGTAGTCACAGAGATAAATATGGTAGGTTGGGAAAGGTCTCATACTGTGTAGAGAAGAATCACAACGTGTGTTGGATTCCTTTGAAGCTTTTCAAAAAGAATTAAATTGCCAAGGGGTTAGAAGGAAGAAAACTTGTGTATCGATAACTGGTTGAGTAATAGAAAACAAAGTTTTCTCAATGGAGAAAGGACTTCGGTGGAATCCCTAAGGAATCGGTGGTGGAGTCTACGCTCTTCAACATACACATAAACAACGAGAAGTGTGTGAACAGTGAGGCAACAAAGTTTGTTGAGTAAAAAATTTACTCAGATGTACTATGCCTATTTGAGTTCAGTCAAGGTTTCCAAGTCACGTAATGATTTACAAGCAGATCTGTAACAGTAAAAATGGACAAAGTCACAAAAGGTCTAAGGCATAATTAAAATTCAACCCAGGTGCAAATAAAATAGGAGCTACAATCTGGATTTATTAATGCTGTCATCTATGTCGTTTTCAAGTAAAATAGTACTACAGACCAGTATTATAAAAAACTGCTTATTGTAAATTATCGTGTCTCTTTAACTAGAGATAGCTGGTCACAAGGGCTGGCTGAAATCTGCTGTCAGATGTTATCTTAGCTTAAACTGAACAGCTTCACAGGCTCCTAGAAATAAAGGCTGTAAAGAGACTTCTGAGACCAGTCAATCCATTGGCCAAGAGCTGAATGATGTGTACTTGATCCTTTCCTGACAGACTCATGTTTCAAAGACCTGCAGCCTTGGGGAAACCAAAGGCTCCACTTTACAACCCTTAAAATTGTAATGTTTTCCTTAATGTGTATGTTCAATGTTCTTTGCAGTAACTTAAGTGTACTATTTTTCATTGTGAATATGGGAAGTTGTTTATTAATTTCCTTTGTAGAGCAACCTTATATGTTTTAAGGACATAAAAAAAACTTCCTGACTTTTTAAATCTTCTTTTCCTTCAGCCTGAGACCCCAGTTCCTTCAATCTTCCTACACAAGTCATGTTTTCTAGATCACTAGTCATTTGTGCTGCTTTTCCCTTGACTCTCTCCGTCTGCAGGGTTGAAAGCCAGACCACCACAAGCAATATTCCAGATGAGCTGTTACCAAGCACTGAGTAGAGCAGAATGGTCATTTCTTCTGTCTTCCAGTCTATAGTCCTGCTTTTACAAGAACTGTATTTACTTTATGGCCACCAGACAAACACTGTTGATGTGGGTACAGCTCCTTCAATTAGCTTTTTAATTCCCCTTGGATCATTCCCAGCTATGATGTACGACTCCAGGGCCTATGTACTTTTGGCTCATTACCTAGAGACAGTGCAAACCTGATGAGATTCTGTAGAAACCACCTCTGTACGTTTTACATTTAAGAGGGAACCACCAGGGGCTACTCTGCAGTCGTATGTACAATCGGTTTAGTACTGGGCCTGTGGTAGTTTTGTGTTAACCAGTGACTGGGAAAGTATTGTCTTTAGGCTTTGTTATGTGCTACCTTTGAGGGATTTTTGAAATGTAGCAAAGAGAAGCAGCCATAATTTCAGTAATCAGAACTTACTATGGAGCACTGTGAGCTCTCTCATGGTTCTACGTTAGAAAAGACAGAAAACCAGCCATCTAAACTGTGCTTGCCTAAATTGTAATATCGAATGAAATAGTGCTAGGGAAGGCCTGGCTAGGATCATGGAATGCAGAAACTCTTGCTTTTGTTCTTTCCACAAGAATTATTACCCCTATTGCAGAAGGACAGCAAACCAGTTTAATGTTATTTATACTTGACAAACTTGTCGTAGCCAATACTCATTTCTTTGCCTTCCATATATAATTTGTTCACTTTCCCCCATCAATAATTTTCAATGGAAATTTCCTTTCATCAGTTGATAATTTCTCATCTCCATTCTAACCTTTTAAAGTTATCCTCCATGTTTTTGATTTTGTCATCTTCAGGCCACCTTGTTTGCCCTCTGTGGGTTTGCCAAGGGTGCATCATTCTGAGGTTATTTCCACCCAGCCTTCAGGATGTCAGGCAGGAGTTTATTTGTCCTAGTCTCCTGGAAAACTTCTAAATTATCTGCATAACTTCTATGTCACGCTTTGAGTATTTTCGAGTGAAAATTTTCATTTGCATCTGATTCCAATTTTTTCAGATACCTGCTTCAAATACTTTTGCTCATTCAGATGCAGCCAGGAACAAACAACAAGGAAAAACCAAAGAGGCAATTTCACAACATTCCTTACTAAGCCTTAATTAAAAGGAGACTCAGTGAGGGCCAAGCCCTGTCTCATTTTTTAGGCATTTTACAATAACTGAACAGAGGAGACAAATGTAGATATTACTCCAAAAGCACCTGGAATACTGACCAAGAACACTTAATTCTCATTATCAAAAGACATCCTCCATCAACAGCAATCAAAGTGGTGGAAGAACCTCTTGTATCTTAGGCAAAATTGAATGCTCCAGAGAGAAACCCAACCGAGAACAAAGGGGGAATGATGAGGGTTCACAGCCAAACCACACAGTTTGCAGTTTATTTGTCAAATTCTTGGCCCAAAGATGACAGCCAAAGAAGGGACAAAACTCTGCACTGCCTCGTTCCCTAGAGGTTTGTCCATCTCTCCTCAAGCCTCGGGGTAAAGGCCTGGTGATAGCTAAGTGGCAAAACTTTTCCCCAAGTGTCTTTCATATGGCCTGCATAAAGAGACTAACAGAGCTTGTGAAACACAAGTGGCAAACCATTAGCGCTGGGTGCCATCCCAGGAACACAGCTGCTTGAGTCAAGGGTCAGCGTGGAGAGAATCAGCTCCTGTCCAACCCATGCAGGTCCAAAGCTGAGATACTGTGAGGATCTTGACAAGATCTGATGAGCCACCGTGTTCTGCAAAATGTAGGTGTTGGAAGGATAGGGTTGAAAGCAGAAGATTTGGTGAGGAGGGAATAGTTTTCCCTCAAAATGACTTTGCAGCTGAGAATGCTAAGAACATCAGTGTGGGAAAACTCCATTTATTATGCCTGGTGTTGTTCATCCTCTTCCTGCTTCGAGAAGCAGAATTCCTGTGTAGAGATAAAACACTCTAACAGACATGTTTGAGCCTCCTGCTGGGAGAGAGAGAGATGATAAAACCACAGTCCTGTGATAAACTGCACAGTGGCAAAGCCTTTTGGGATGAACTGAGCCTAATGGAGCCTGTGTCCCTGTGTGTCTCAGCTGCCCGGCGTTGTTAGCGAGGTAATGAAATAAATCTGCTCTTTGCATTTCAGCTGCGTTTTGGTGGTTGCCCTGGTTACCTGCATGTGTCAATTCATGTGAGCAGTCGAAGAAGAGCTGATGCCCCCAGACACTTTACAGTGCCGCTTGTGTCCTGTGTCCCACACTTCAGCCCAAAGCAAAGCAGAAAGGAGCTGGTGCAAAAATCTGGGAGCTCAGGAGCCAAGCCCAGACCATGTACCCCAAGCTTTGTCATACCACACCTCCTATAAAACTGTTTTTTTATTATTTTGTACACTTGGTAGTGCCTAAAACTCATCAAAAGGCTGGTTTTGTTAGTTCTGTGGTTCCCAGAACTTCCATGTGCTGCTTACAGAAAATTAATTTTCACTTTCCTACTTCCCAGTACTGCTTAAATGGAGAAGAAGCCATCTCTCAAAAGAAATCCATCTCTTTAGGACAAATTCTGACAGTACCACAATTACATGTTTTATATAGGGTGAGTCATAGAAAGTCATGGGAGGAAAATGCTTGAAATAAAACATGAGCTATGAAGTATCAGTTCAAATTCTTATCTCTAGCTTTGTTAGAGGCAATAAAGATGGAAGAAAATAAATTATCTACCATAGTAATGAAACCAGTCAAATGGGCCACAAAGAGTGTGGCACTAAATCCCAGTGAGTTATATTGACTTTCCTTGGAATGGAAATGTTTCCAAACATCAGCCAAGGCTAAATAACTGATCAGAGAGGATCCAGGTCCAAATGTTTTCCATGTAGCATCTATCTAAGAGTGTTTCAAATCACTCCCCCAGAGTAAAAGGTCAGCCATTAAACCATTTGCCAAAAGAACAGATAATGTCTATGAAAGAAACATAAACATTAATTAAAGAAGAGATTGCGTTGATCAAAGAGGAACTCAAAACACCAATAAATAAGCTGGAACAACTTCCTGAACAGAAATAAAGTCAAGACAGAGCTGTAAGATCTACAGCACGACTCAGGAAAACTTCCCTTCCCTACTTAGTAAAGCAGTCAGTGTAGCTGTGCCTACCCCAGTGCACCTCTGGCACAAAACGTAAATCTATCAGCTCTTGGAACATGCACTAGGTAAAGAAGAGACCCACACTTTGAATAGTTCACAAAACGCTTCTTACAGAAACTAAAAAGGAGCAAATTGCTGAGCCTCAGAAAAACTACTGAAGCTAAAATGGTTGATAGTCACCAAAGCCCAGCATCACCCCTGGTCCAACACGCACAGCAGCTTTTATTTTCTTTAACTGGTATCATTCCAGTTGCCAGGCTTAAGGAATAGAGACATGCACTTAATACATTGATCAGGCATGCAAAAAAAAAGGCAAAACCCAGAAAAAAATATCACCCCCATCCTATCTTCAGATCCAGCTACAAAACCAGCTGAGCATATCCTTCCCAGGGCACGGTGAGAGCAAAAACATCCTTGATTCCCTGCTCCCAAGTTCGGAACTGTAACTTTCTGTCAACATGGCTGTCACTCAGACCAAAAACTCACAGCTCATACACAAATTTGACGCTGAGTAGACACATATGAAGAACATTTCAATAACATTAATCACAAGAGAAGTTAAAGCAGCATCCTCAGGTCTTGCCATTAAAATCAGACTTCTCACAACTCGTATCAAAAGAAGCCCTGTGGTGGGGCAAGAATGCCAATTGCAGGTTTCCCTGATGCACCCAGAACCAGATGCTGTTGAGGGCCGAGGAACTCTGGACCTTCTTTTATGTACCAATTCCTTCACTCCTAAATAACTGCAAGTGCTGGAAATTTGCTTTGGAATCGAGGTAAGGCATGGCAGCAGCTTTTGGCTAAAACATATTGTTGACATGTCGGTACAAGAATGAGCTTGAGCAAATTAATTTTAAACCTTATCATTTCAGCATCAAGTAAATTCATAGCTCTTAAACCCATGCTTAATGCAAGTATTTTTCTGAAATAGGCTTGAAATAATCACATACATTGAGGTAGGCACTCAGAAACTCTGAGGTGAATTGGAAAGAGAAAAATGCAAGTGGTGTCACCAAATATCATGCTATGTTCCAACTACAAGCTCTGTTTGTCATTTGGATGATGACCCTTGGCAGACAAGCCATGAAATGGAAAGTTTTGATCACACACCGGTAGGGAAAGTGTTGCTGAGGACCCGATCTGGTGCACAAGGACGCTGTTACCACTGATGGGGAACTCATGCTGTGAAAGCATGACAGATGGCATGTGACTGGAGTTTGGTGCCGATGGATTAAAGCCAAGTGGGATAGACAGGTAGGTTAGAGAGGGAGAGGCATATAAAATCCAGTGTGTAAAACGGCAGTGGACACCTGTGTTTAGGGATGTGCCTCCTGCCCTTCCTGCGCTTCCTGCGTTCTGCTAACTGCAATGGTTCCTGACTGAAGGCAAAGGGCTATGAAACATTGACACTTGTGTTACTCCACCTCTGGGCATGGGTGGCCCTCACAGCAACCCAGTGTCCCTCTGGCTGCACACTGTGGCAGCCCCTGCTGTATTTTCATTAGCATTGATGGCAGCTGGACTAAGGCAGCAGCTGTCAGGACAGCTAACAAGGAGCGTCCTGCAGCGCTGCTTTCACGGGGCTTTACAAGGTGCTGTGAAGACTTGTCTGCTCTCACAAAGCACAGCGTTTGAACAAGATGCAAACTCTTCTGTGGAAACCCAGCACAAACTATTGAGGCACTGAGATGCCAGTAAAAAGAGATATGCAGGGCACAATCAGACCCTGAGGGTCTAAGTGGGCACTGCAGAACTGTGTTTACTTTCCAGGGAGCTTCTGCATATCCATAGGGCATATTAGTGGGGATTACAGTGCAGCCAGGTCTCCATCACAGCTCTTGCTGTGTCTGCTGTCTCAGACTCACAGACAGGGATGAGACTGGCTGCGTGCACATCACAGCTCAGGAAACTTTTGTGTATAATTTCCTAGGAAATTAAAGTGGCCTTGCGTTCTTTTTTACTTTTTTATCCTGGAGGAAATAAGGGATGAGATGTGAGTTCCCAAGCATAGGTGGAGCTCCAAGAAGTGAGAGGGCACAGAGTGCCACAGAATGCCCAAGAAGGGCACAGAGTGCCACCAATTTCAGTACCTGGAAGAGCTTGAATATGGGGTTCCCCATCCTAAGGAAGGGCTGGCAGAAGGTGCCTGAGAGCTTCCGTGATGAGCTGTAAGGGCACCTCATCTGCCTTGGAGACATGTGTGCCCCCAGTAAAAGTTCCTCAGTACGGGGCAGATGGGTATTTACCCAGGTTCAGACAGTCTGGGATGAAGACAGTGCATCTGTCTGCAGATGGAGATAAACTGAAGTCAGTTCTTTGATGTGAGATGCAAGATCTCTAACTGAGATGATTCAGCTGTGATCAGTTTCTGAGCTGGGAAAGAAAATAAATCCCAAGACAAATCCTTACATATTGAGTCTTGTAGACATGGAAACAGCAACATAGACATAGACAGGCACAGACAGCAACATTTCTGACATTAAAAAACTGCAATGTAACAGTGAAAGGGAAATGGGAAGGCTGAAAATAAGTGGAGGGAGTTGGACTGAAATGTTCCATTTTCATTTTAAATCAGCCAAATATTATAATCCTGAAATTTGGTTTTAGAATTCATACAAATGAATGAAATTTCAGGGACATTGATTTTCCGTCTGTTTTGAAAATAGTGGAAGAAATCAACATTTAGTCAGTAATAAGTGATAACACAGAGCTCCTACTAACCTTCAAACTTGCATTTAAAAATATTGCGTGGATGAAACAAAGTCTTTGGAAGGAACTGATTTTCGTTGAGCAAATTCCTGTTCGTACCAGCTGAAGCCGTAATTTGGATCAGATGTCTCAGCAATTCACAGCTTGTAATAGATGAAGAATTGTTGAGATTTGCTTTGAAACACACGATGGGGTGAATTTCAATTGTCAAAATTCTTGTAAAATTGAAGCAGTGTAGGTTCCTGCTGACCAGAGATATTAACGAAAAATAGCTAGCAGCAAAAGAATGGAAAAAATGAGCGACAAAATGCAAACCAGGGAATATAGCAAAAGCCTGAACAGGAAGCCTAGTCCTCGGGAGACATTTTGACCGCCAGAGTACAAACCTATCTTCAGTGGGATCTGTTGTCTCCACCTTTCAGGCTGTGGGTGCTTTCAGAGCAGCAAGGGTTTTACATTGTAATGCACCAGGAGTGCATTGTCGCTCCTTGAAGCAGCGCTGTTCCCATGTTAAAAAGAGAGACAGTCTGGAGCCTGCAAATGAGAGACACACAGCCTTTTCTGGAATGTGTAATGACAGCTGAGAGTTGCTTGATTCCATAAGTGTCTGGGATTTTCCGAGGCTCCCTGGGTGCTTAGGTAGCCACTTCTCGCTGGCATCCATTGAAACTACGGCACGTGGCTTCCCTGCATTCCTTACAAGTTCTTTAGTGGTGGCAGCTGGAAAGAGGCCATTCGTGTTTTGGGGTAACACATGCACTTCATGAGCGACTGCTCCAGGCAACAGGAATACACCAAGTATTTGAAGTATATAGCTGAAGTATATAAAGCTGAAGTACACCAATGCCTCCTCCCACACAGGTATCCCTGCTGGATGCAGCTCACACTTTCTTAGACTTCCCCAAGAATCCAAAAGAAAATACTTTTCAAAGCGCTGTCATTTCAGAAACAAAGTAAAGATGCAAAGTCATCCTGTACTCAACATCTGCTAGAACTAGGAAATCTTCTCCAACCTTACCTCGGCATCCTACCACAACCACCAATTAGAAAAATTAAGCTTCTCTGTGGCGGTGAAGTTTGCTTAACATTTGACTTGTAACAGTGACTGCTAGATGCCAGTCTCTCAAGAAATTACAATTTCTTTGATGATTTTCAACTGAGCGAAAAGCATGGAAAAATACAAAAGGAAACCCTATTCAGTCCAAACTGACAGGACTATGGTAGGGAAAAATCCTTCACAAACCCAAAGAAAACTGAAGTTGATGTCCCCAGAGTAAAATGCGCTGTTACTAGCCACTGTTGCATAAAGCTAAGAAATTCTGCCCCGAAATTGCAGTTAAATTTAAAACACATTTTAAATTTAAAATAAAACCAAGTTAGATTACTTTTTTTGGTACAATGATAGTCTTGGTTTTCATCCAGCTCTTATCTTGTGAATCTTTCTGCTGCAACATTCCTTCACTGCCAAATCTGCTTTACTCTCTTCCACGAAGAGAAATGTAAGAATGTTTCAGGTGATTGTACAACAGACAGAAGTGGAAATTCAGTGACACCATGGCTGAACAAATGTATAGCTTGGCCTTTAGGAAATGAAGACAAATCTTTGAATGTACTTGTGATAACAAACAAATGTTATGCAAGTGCATAGGTCTACTACAATTTGTTCTTACTAAGTTTTGCATAGAGAAGGATAAAAAGGTAATTGGCCAATGGATCCACATTTCTAAATTAATAAATCAGTGGTAATATATTTGTCTCTAATATATTTAGTGTACTTTTGTCATCTTCAAAAACTTGTAACACAAAATCAAAAGTCCACACTGACTGAAGTTATTCACCACAATAACTTAGGTAGCTGTACTTTTAAAACTTGGTTTTGGTAATGTAGAATTAACTTTCAATACCAACTTTTATGTTGCTTTTTAACCCAAATTCTTGGTTGGGAACTGTTGTTAAAGAACATAGCTGAGAATGTTATCTCTGCTGTCCAAGCAAACAAACAAGCACATTTATATAAAATACCTTCTTCTTATCATCTTTCATTCTCAGATTCAGAGTAACTAAAAAAAATTGAGTTCTTTTAATCTAAAAGGAAAGGTGCAGAATGAGATAAGAGATAGTAAGATGGAGTGTAAGTACAACAAAGGAATTAAAACAGAGAAAGAGAGCAAGAAATGCCATACAGCAGCCAGCCTCAGGTAGAGATAAACAAATAATTGATTAGTCGCTTTTCTTTTTCAACAAAACAAAAACTAGGTAAAATAGGATATTTTAAAAACTTTGAATGATGTATTAACTTATGCTTTACAGATTAAAGCAACTTTAGCTTTTTTCACATTATAAATTAAAACATCCTTTTGAAATGCATTATTGACTTATACTGACTAATTTTTTCTCTTTATTTGCTTCTCTTCTGTTGAAATATTGAGCTGAAGCTGAAAACACGTTTCCTTATTTCTGTCCCTGAATTGCTTAAGGCTACATGGACTACAAAGTGCTGGAATAGCTTCTCATGACAAGGCATTTCAAAACTCGCTTGTTTGCATATATATTGCATCTTCCCCACTTTCCACAACCTCACATTGTAGACATTAAATGGTCTGTTAGTACTACTGTATTTTGATTTTATCTGCTCTCAGGCTAATAGGCTTCTCAGCAAGAGGAAATCTGAGAAAGATACCTTCTGAGCTGCAGAACAATTTTTGAATAATGAGCACGAATTCTGGAAGAGGGAATGAAGAATGGAAGCATGGCAGGACATGGCTTGAAGCATTTGAGAAATTTCTGCCTTGTGTTACCAATGCATATTGTGTTTTAGAGTTTTCTAAAGGCAAATGCCTACTCGGTGGGTGGCAGGACAGCAGAAAGCTCCTCTTAGAGTACAGAAGGAGAGAAGGAGAGGTGACTGCTCAGTGCCTCTGTCAGCTGGACAAGTGTGTGTGCGGAGGCACTTCTACCTTCAAAAGCAGGGTGCTCAGGCATTAGGTGTGACTCAGTATTTCTTCATTCAGTGACTCACAAAAAGCCCCCAGCTCTTTTAATGAACCTTAATATCTTGTTATGGCACATTATCAATGCTGAAGCTGCTGTACATGTGTTGCTAATACGCTATGGTATTTGTAGTCGAATATGACCTTTTGCGACATCGAAAATTTGCCTGTTCGACCCAAAAGACATCCACATGTTTTAGGAAGGACAAGTGTGCTTCAATGAACCTTTTAATCAAGAACATATGCTCAATAAACAAAAAAGCTTTTATTGATTTCATAAATAGCAAGACAATGCCAAGCAAACTATTGTGCAGCACACTGAAGTCTGTGGTACGTGTGTAATGGAGAATGGCGGCTGTATGCCAGAGGGACCATTAGTGGTCTCCTTGTCTTGGGATTGGGACCAGTGAGAAAACGATCTCTTCCCTCAGCTTTCCGTGGGATTGCAGTGGATTCCTTGCACTCGAGCAGCAGCTTTGAAGGACAACCAGAGCAAAGGGTGCTGTGATCATGTTCTGCATCTTTCCTTCTTGTCCATTTCCTTGCACAGTCTCTGTAGAGTTAATCTCTTGACAGCTTTTTAAACATCCTCCAGTTCTTTTGGTTTTCGTCCTGTAACATGTGTCTTGTATTCCAGTCTTTTAGTCATGTTTGCCATCTCTTGGGAATGACTCATGAGATCAACACACATTTCTATGTGGGCCATGCTCAGGCAGGGGTTACCAGAACAGAAAAACCACACAGCTACATGGCATAAAAATGTTAGCCAAGTGCCAGCAGAACTGCCAGATAAAATGTTTTTTTCCCATAATTTTTTTTCAGTTTTTGAATTTAATTTCTTTTTGCTCTTGCCATTGTGGGGAGTGCCTGAAAACGGAAAGGCATTTTTCCAGTTAAATCTCCTGGCAAATTTCTTGTACCATTGTTATTTGTCCTAATGTAACACTCCTCTGTCAGATGAGTTCTACTGGAGATGTTTTGATGAGTATGAATAGATTATATTATCCTTTTTTTTTTTT
>VZRN01004518.1:39474-75548 GCA_013397935.1 Dasyornis broadbenti | reverse complement strand
TTTTTTTTTTTTTTTTTAAGTAAGGGCTTGGGCTACCCTGTTTTTTTGCAGGATACCTACAATTCTCTAGCATCTGTGGATTGCTGCAGGTCAGGCTCCACCTCAGCCTTCAGGAGATAATTTGGCTACTGGAGTGCTCAGAGAAGCCCAAATGGGACTGGTGTGTCAGGGCAGAGCAGAATGAAACAGCACAGCCAGTGAGGAAGGTGTGTGCTTGTTGAGAAAACTTTCCACATCTCCCCGTTACAGAAAACAATTGCTAGAAGTTTCGCAAACAACAGACCTAAAGTATTCATCAAATTTCCTGTTTCTGAACTTGCTAACCACCACAGGAGCTCAGAATCCATAGCCTCTCTAAATTACATGGTTGGAAACAGATCCTACACAGGCAAATGAGGTACAAAAATGTGTCTGCAGAACCTGGATACTCAGAAGTTATCACCCACTCAACTCTATATAATGACACCAGACCTAATCTTTCGATGTGCTGCCCCCTTCCTGGACTCTCCGATTCCATGGAGGAGAAACCCAGTAGCATCAGCCGGAAGCTGTGGCACTGTTCCAGGCAGGTCCCTGATTTTAACTGGAAAGAGCTGAGGACCTCCAGGGAAGGCATCTGGCCTGCAATCCAGCATAGCCAGAGCTTCCACAGGGTGCCTGTGCTTCTGGCTCAGCCCTGTGCTCCCAGCCACAGGCTGGGCAGCCAACAGCAGTGGTACAGTGGCAAACGCTGCTGCTGGGATTCAGGTAGGGAAATGTGGCAGCATAGGGGCTGTTCTACCTCCTTTGCTATTTACATATATGGCAGGTAAGGGAAAAAGTACCAAAAATCATTAAGGATGCCTGGCATTTCACATGGTTAGCCCTCATCTCATGTTGTTTATAACTTTTCCAGCTCTAACCATACACTCTGCCATTTTTCAAGCTTGGTCCCTGCTCAAAGTTTTGGAAAAGGTCAGCCAACAATTCAACTGTTTCTAAAAAGAAAATAACTAACCACGCTAAAAACAAATAGCAACATTTTCTTTGAGCTGCTTTAGCACCCCCAAGCTTTGGAGCATTCACATGAAATCTGTCAGGAAGTGGCCTCCCCATCTGGGACATGCCAAGAAAGAAGTCTTTGAAAATATGTGGTTTACTATGATCAGGAGAAACATAATAGAGTTTGTAACTAATTTCCCTGGAGACACTGTCTGCAATGACTGTGTCCCAGCTTCTGGCGAGCACAGAAACTGCAGTTCTGTGCTGTGTGGGCTCCGTGCTTTTCACCAGACACCACATGAGGAAGATTCTCTTGTGCTCCTCAAGCTCCCCCTGCTTTTCATTCTGTGATCCTCTGGCTCAGCTTCAGTGAGCTCAGACAACCTGAGTGTGATTCCTTATCTTCTTGTAATATTGAGTGGGTAGGATGCTTTAGTGCTAACAAACTGGAATAGGTGGGGCAGTGTGAGTGTAAAGGTACTGTCCTTCTCTGCTGAAAGAGTTGTGCAGAGATCAGAAGGTGAAAACCATAAAACACAGCAAGTGTGTCACCAGATAAGACTAGAGGAGAGAATTAGTTGTCAGATTCTGATCTCATTGCTTTTCCACATAGACACTATTCAAGCAAATCTGAAGTAAAAGGAAAGCCTTCAAAAGCCTTAAAATATTAAGGCTCTACCTATAGTCTGTGGGCTTTTGTTTGTCATAGGTTTTATATTTTTATATTCATTCCAGTAATGATGTGAACACGCTAGTAAAATAACCTGCTGCAAAACTCTGTGCACTAGGTTAAAGGTAATCCTGTAAAAGATTTATTCGTCCTTCTTCCACACACTGAAATAATCTGCCTTCAGAACCTATTCTAGTTTTCCTCAAAACCTATTCTCACACTTTCGTCAGAGTTAGGAGTACAAGTAACAGTTGCTTATTAAATTTCACAAACCAAGCTAATGCCCGCTTCTGTTCTAATTGCTTTTCTACAGCTGCTTGCACAACTCAAAGGAGAAGCCTTTACAAAGACAATTTTACTAACCACATGTTGTTTGGTTCCCACTCTTCCTATGCACGAATGTCTTTGAAGGAAAATGCAAATAACTTTCCCTTTTTAAAAAATGTTCTAAATCCCACCTGCTGGATCTAACACGCATTGCAAAGTGACAGTCATGCAGCTTCTAATGTCAGTGGATGAAAACTCCTGCTAAGTAGTAAAAGACTTCTTGTGACTGAGAGGGAAATGTCTATATTGGATTTTTAGCTCTGTGCTCTTGTGGAATTAAAGTGTTTTATGAGAATAGCACTGTAGAAAATAAACCAAGAGGAAATGGAGAGTTCCTTATTCAGCACAGGATATGGTACAAGCCAAAGAGTAAATGGCAGTTGATGGCTCCCAATATTTCCTAACTTCAATCTAGCCATATTCATGTCAGTACTAGAAAGAGATTTGTTCAAAATTGCATCAGTGCACGTATAATTTCTGGAAAATCTAAGGAACTGCCTTACGCAACTGCTCACCCTGTTCAAAAATTAATCCTGAGCCCTTCCTAAAGATTATACCTGCGCAACTGTGTCAAGGTTTAACCCCAGCCAGCAACTAACACAGCCACTAACTCATGGAGTGACACCCCTGATGGTACTCTATACACTCAAGCTCCAGGTCCTTTTGGTAAAAGGGTCAGACCATTTCTTACTTCATTGTGCTCTGATCCTGGTTTCCAGGAGCTCTCTCAGATGAGTTTCTCTGGGCCACAGGAAAGCAATCAAATAGAACCACCTTGTTCTCACCCAGAGCTGCCAGAGCAGAGACACACACATTGGGGTCCAAAGAGGCAAGGGGATATCAGATGGTGACAGACTGAGGTTGGGGAATGCTACACTCCAGCCATTCTGGGATTCTGCAGTGGGCCACAAGGATTCTTGGCTACTTCCTGAACTCAGAGAAAGAGACGTGCAGTAGTACAAATCTACCTTGATTTTCATCTATGATTTTCTTCTGAAGAGCTTCCATAGGCCTCTAGATTTATAAATGATCCACAGCTTTTCTCCAGATGATTCCTCTGTATAAATATATACCTACGACGTGTAATTTTGTAGCTCCCATACATTTTGTACAGTTCAATTCTTCAAAAGAGTTGGATTTTTCTTTGTAAAGATAAAATAAGCCAAGAGTTCTGAAGTCCTATCAGATATGCAAACAGGGCTTAGCCTGTACATTTTTTCCCTCTCTCTTCAAATTCAGCAGGCCTGCTAACACTTTATTGTTGAAGTACTTTTTTTCAACAAACACTCCCACTGAATTATTCACTGTTGAGACATAAAAAGCATTCAGAATATCTGTAATTTACTGGAAGGGGAAAAGTCTGAATTAAATGGTCCATGTTTTGTAGCTTGATCATGCTGACTTGAGATAATTTCAGGGTAGGATTTATTATTACCTGGTGCTTCTTTGGGCTGGGTAAGCAGATATCCAGATATGTTCCCATGGAAAAAATGAAGCTTGGTTTAAAATAAAGTTTTTTGGTTATCCCGTACAAACCAATCTCTTTCAACATTGGACCTTGCCACCTTCTCAAAACCCACTGATTAATACAAAGAATGATTTCGCAGCACTGCTTTCACCTTTCTCATCACAGTCCCTCATGTGGTGCTTAGGCAAGAAGAAGGAATTTTCAGGGGAAGATTTGTGCAGTGATTGAATATGATGAATAATCATGCAGTGTTTGTTTCCAAAAATGAACATAAACACCATGATACTTAACTTAGAGGAGTGTCCACAGAAATTTCTTCTGAACCCTAATTTACAGAGCAAGAGCAGGATTCAGTTCTCCTGACACAGTTCTCTAAACATCTTTTAGATCCAAAGGAGAGAAACAAGGTTCTCTACATTATGATTCATTGATCTGTTTCACTGCCTTTTTGGATGAGATGAATCTCACCTTAAAAGTGCCTCCTTTTGTCCACGGGCTGGAAATGATTTCCATGTGAGTAACTAACTGCTTCAGCATTAGAAGCATTTCCATTCATTAGTCTTCCCCTGCAAACAAGTAGAACTAGATCCTTTCAGCTTGAATCCAACCAGCCACGATGATGAACAGGGGACTGCCTGAAGCTACCAATGCTGTTTGAGATCACATGCCTTTCTAGTTCTTATGTTGTGCCTCTTTTAGGATTTTAGTTTGAATACAAAGCGTTCTTTTGAAGGCATCCCAACTGACTATTGAACTTTGATATGCTTTGTGAAAGTCTGAGTCCATCACAGGTTCTCCTCCAGAATACTCTGTGCCAGAAGTTGCACTCCATAAATGCCCCTAATATGCTTCTGTTGCTACTGTGTCTTCAATCCATGGGATCATGTTAGAGGCAGTTTGAATTAATTCCCCATGAATTTTGCATGTTATTGGTGACAAATTCTCGTATTCAGCTATTTTGCCACACAACTGTTTGTTTTGGGTTCCACTTCTTTATAATTAAGATACAAAGGCAGATATCTAAAATCTGTCCTACAGGCATCTTCCTCCACTGATGCTTTACAGCCGGGAACTATTGCTTGAAAACAGGTACCATTACTGCTGACCTGTGATCATCTGTACAGCTTTATGGCTGGCATAGCTGGCACAATTCTGGTCCTGCCCTCTTTCACACACAGCTGGGAGACGGCATGTACCAGAGACTGCGAGCAGCAGGCAGTCTGCAAGCAGAGAGGCATCTTCTGTGGGGGAAGAGTGCTCTGGCATGTGGCTGACAGCCATGACATGTCACACATCTCAGAGGCCAAAAAAGCCTTGACCTGTTTTACTCACTGCAACAAACATGACCTTAGCGCCTATACCAGTCTACGAGGATAAGGGGGAAATTGTATATGACTGAAAGAGCTCTGCTCCTCTAAGTAGCTGCCCCAAAGAACAGCAACATAACAGAACAAGTGCCTCCCCTGAACTACAGAATAGACGGCAGCTGGTGGTTTGGTCTCCCTCTGCAAAAAGAGATACCCTTTAAACAGAAGAGGCAGTTGAAACCAAGGTCTCCCACATCCTAAATCAGTGCACTCACCACTCAGAGCTTGAATAAAAATCCATTACCACCTCTGCTCCAGAAGAGCATTTTGTGTGGCATCCAGTCTTTTGCGGAGCTGCATCCAACTGTTTTCTCAGTGAAGCTGCAAAATGACATGCATGCAAATGTAATTTATGGCCTTGAGGTGATGTGCTGTAATGGCCAGAAAAAATATAGAGTCTAATGTTCTGCTAGCCCTCCTTTTGTAATTCAGCATCATGTTAATCCTTACCAAATGAAGATCCCTGAGGAAACAGGCAAGGAAAAGGACTGTGGTTTTAAGCAAAAACTGTTGTCAAAACTGCTTCATGTGGTTCAGACCGAAGGGTTTCTGAGCACACCCCGAATCTAGCACTTACGTTAGGTCCACCTCCATTAAAACTTGGGCCACTTAAAAAGTTTAAGTGTGCTCTGGTTAGCTCTTGGACAGTTTCCCTAGTTCTACCGCGAACATCTGCATTTGTTCATTTTCACCCGACCTTTGGCACCTCTCCGCCTTTACTCTCCACCTGCCCGCAGTGGAGCGGCAGTACCTGGCACCAGCCGGCGTCTCAGCCCTGGCAGCACAGATGGCCGGGCAAGCCGCGGGGCACGGTGACACACTGGGGCAGCGGAAGGGAACTCCGCCGCTCGCTTCCACCTCGCCGGGAGCGTTTGCCTCCTGCCGGAGTCACCCCCGCTCACCTCCGGGCCGCGCCTCCGCCTCGCTCTCGCTCGGTGCCGACCGTGCCGCCTCGCCGCCCCCGAGCCTCCCTCCCTCCCTCTGCCCGCCGCCCTCACCCCCGGGACGGACCGCACCGGCGGCGGGAGGGGCCGGCGCTGATCCCGCAGCGTGGGGGACGCGAGTGAGGGAGGGAGGGAGGGGGAACGGGAGAGAGGGGACGAGAGAGAGAGGGAGGGACAGGGGATTGCTACCCTCTGGGCGGGACGGATGGCAGGGATGGAGGGGGACACCTCCCTTTAGGACGGGACGGGAGAGAAGGATGGAGTAGGACGGCTCCCCTCTAGATGGGACGGGAGCGAAGGGTGGAGTGGGACAGCTCCCCTTTGGACGGGACGGACGGCAGGGATGGAGTGGGGCAGCTCCCCTTCGGACGGGACGGGAAGGAGGGAGGGATGGAGGGGGCCGGGGCGCCTCGCCCGCTCCGGCACGGGGGGCTGCGCCCTGTGACGAGCCCGGGCGCTGGGAGGCAGCGCGGCGGGGCGGGGTGACGGCGGCGGCTCTAATAAGGCCGGGGCTGGCGCTGGCCGAGGGCTGTTTGCCCCCGCCCGCCCCCGAGCATGCAGTGCTTCCCCGGGCTGGTGCTGGCGCTGAGCTCGCTGCTGGGCGCCCTGGCGCTGCTACAGCTCTCGCTGTACCTGCGGGTGCCGTCCCGCTACGGGAAGCACGAGGAGCGGCTGTGCCGGCCGCGGGGCCGGCTGCCGGCGCGCTGTGCCTGGTTCCTGCAGGAGCTGCCCTCCTTCCTGGTGCCCGCGCTGCTGCTGGCGCTGCGCAGCCCGCCCCGCCTTGAGCCGCTCGGCTGCCGCCTGCTCTGCTGCCTCTTCTGCTGGCACTACTTCTACAGGTACCGCCGCCGGGCACGGCTCCCTGCGCCTCGCCTCGGGAAACTCGAAACCAAGGGGAGCTGCGGGAACGGGCGCGGCCGGAGCCGGGCGGGCGGTAGGGCCGGGGCAGGTCCTGGCTGCAGCATCGCTCCCTCCCGCGTCCGCCTGGACACCCGTGCCCTTGGACTCCGGTCGAAGCGTAGGGCCCGGCCGGGTGGGCAGGTGGGCATCTCCTCCCCGGCGCGGCCGCCGGGGGAAGGAGCAGGTGGTGCTCGGGTGCCTGAAGCAGGGGAGAGGACGTATGCTTTAAATTGCTCTCTTGCGGGGAAAAAAAAAAAAAAAAAAAAAAAAAAAAAAAGAAAAAAAAAAAAGAAAAAAGGAGGTTTCGCTAAGCTGGAGCAAAAGTTTGGATGAAACTTATCCAAATATTGTGCAAAGGTACCTAGGAAGCACTAGTTGCAGGCAGGAGAAACGCCGCATGTGCAGCGCCCGGAGCAGCCGCCGGCCGCCAAATCTAGCCGTGGGAATTTGCGCGAGGGTGGCCGAGGGCACAGCCCCAGAAGCGCGGGGAGTGGGGCAGCGCCCGGCTCTGCCCTCAGCGCCGGGCAAACAGAGCCGCCGCGGGCTTGCTGTGCCACGGCACCGGAGTTGGTTCTTTATGCTCAATTCATCATTCTCACTTCACCACCGAAGTACCGATTTATGTTGTTTGGTTGTTTTTTTTTTTTCTTTTAATATATTTTCTTTTTAGAAACCTTGTCATATCTGAGTCAATGAATGCTGTAACTCTCATGCTGTATTTACGAATCAGGAGCTCAAAGAAATAGTAGAGTTTTGATCCAGTGTTGGTGATGGCTTTGAAGAGACATAGCTCTACAATTGTCACCTGGTTCTGCAGTCAGTGGGACTTAGTTCTGGAGAATATCACCAGAATCTATCTTCTGCTCCATTTCCATTTTCTGTGGAGCTCTTTCATGAGGAATTTGAATTTTGGTTATCTGTTTATGGAAAAAAAAGGCTTTTATTCACAAGTGGGAAGTGCATGTGAAAATGTTATGCCATTATGTGGTAAAGAGCTATGTAACTACTGAGGCAAAACCTTTTCTGACCTGATTTGCCATTTTTCACCACAATTCCTATTTCTGGTGTTTTTTTTTTTAGTTTGTTTCATAGAAATGCAAAACAATCTTGTAATATTTGATCAGAAATTATTATTTGCCACTCAACCAAAATCAGTGTATTGAAAATCCAGTTGCAGTATCTCTACAGATAGTTTAGGGATGGAAAATCTAGGCTATTGTTGAGAAATTAATAACAGAGAATGGTTTATGATGCTAAAACTATTTTAGAGATAGATATATTTGTTATCACTACCATTGTCTTTGCTGGAGGACACCCCTATAACACATTTGGTTTCCAGAAAGCTAGTTGCATTGATTATATGTAGTTATACAAAACTTGGTTTAATGCTTTCTGTTATTATCAAGAATTTCTGATTATTTGAGAAATACAACTCTCAACGAACAACACTAGACAACTAAAAGAAATGTTACCCTACCAGTATGCATATATCTATTGACCCTGTGGCTTCTTTTCCAAATTTACTGCTGGACTTAGGCAAAACCACTGTGTTTTCATACATTTTCTTTCCCCGACAGTTTAGGGATCTTCTCATCTGTCGCTGGAGTATACTTTTTCTCTTGTAAAAGTAAAAGCCCTCACTTCAGCCAAATCTGTAGTAAACTTTGCTTTCTAATACAGCATGTTACTCCAATATTATTCTCACAGTCTGCAGCCCCTTCTCACACAAGCCATTCTGACATTCTACTGAATCAACTCATATCTGAAATGTACTATTAAGTATCAGTATTCTATTGTTACATAATAGAGCAGCAAAATTGCAAAATAGTAGTTTTTCTGGGTTTCACCTAACAATATTATGGTACAGGCAGGTTCTTTGAGGGGTCCTTGCTAGAATGACCAATGGCCACATGGTTGTGGTTTTAAATAGAGCTTTAATGATAACATTACATTTTTAACAATCGGCACAGTTAATTGTTATCTACAATTTCTAGCAGCTAGGATAATTTATTGTTACAGGGAACTTTTTAGTCAGTAGCATAGCTTACAGTTAAACAGAATTTTTGCAGTTTTCTTCTTTTCTAGACTTCTTAGCTACCTTGACTGTTTAGTTTCTTGGACCCTCTGAAGACTGGGTCAAGTTCTTAACAATCTGCAAGTGATGCAATAACTGTAATCTGGATCAAGCCTTTAACTAAAAAAATGAGACTTGTTCAGCCCTTGGAGGAAGAAGAGGACAATGGAGGAGACATTCCTGACCACTGGGGATTCACAGGTTTTGCCATCCAGCATCAGCTCCAGCCTAAGTCCACTTGCAGCTCCTGGATTTTCTAGGCAGTATTTCATGGGATATTCAGCTCCCCTGTTCCGTACTGAGTGCCACTGCATCCTGGTGACAGTGCTGGTGGGCAAGCTGTCTTATTGCAGTGCTGGAAAAGGGATAGAAAGAAGTGCACTTACGTATTATGTGCACTTGCATATTATGGCTGTTTGCCTATAAAATGACATTGGATAATCCATATTACCCAGGGGTACCGGTCACACTGGATTGGAATGTTTCATTGCCATGCACTGTTTGAAAAGAGCTTCAATAGTTTGGTGTAACAGTCAGGCTCTAGCTTGATTTCCCCCCTGCCCTCCACCCCAATTTATTATCTTTACTTGGAATAATGTAACAGTTTTGAATACTTTTGTGATTAAACTTGAATGCAAGGATAGTGAGTAAAGCATGAAATCAATCAATAATAAAATTGCATTTACCTAATGGATGTAGCCTACTCATTTTCTGACTTTAAAATTTTGAGATGAATAAAGCTGTTCCACTTTTAATTATAAATGTATTTTGTTAATACACTCCTACTTTTACTGATGATCATCTGTTATCTGTACTTAAGCATTCCTCTATGTTTGTATGAAACTTTCTTTGTACATTGTTGCATAATTTAGTGACTTCTTTCTCTCCACAGGGAAGCTTTAGAATTCCTAATTTTGTCTCATCTACTATAGCAAACATACATGAGTAAGGGAAGTTTTCATTAGAGGTATGCTCAGAAGGACAATATGGTCCATAATGGAGAAACGTAGATTTTCAAAAGACTGCTGTGCCTAGCTAATCTACCTTCCTTTATGTTCTAGCCAGTTTTGTTGCCCCAGTAGCTTCTTTTAGACTGAAGCACATATTTCAGAGTAACTTCAAGTCTTCATCTGTAGATCCCAGAAGATGAAAAATCCATCACTTTTTAAAATGGTAGTGTTATTTTCTGAATTCTTCTACCCTTACTTAAACATGTTTAAAATGTCTTGCTTGAATTTGGCTAGTCTTGATTTTCTACCAGTGGGCCTTGCTCTCTCTATCCTCCCTGTGCTAGTTTAAAGCACTCTGTAGTATCCTTCAGTATTTTCTTCCCGTGATACCACTTACACAGTAACTGGATCATGTTTTAATTTACTTGTTATAGAGCTGTCAAGTCCTCTGTCAGCATCAGTCCAGATAATATAGGAGCACACGATCATGTGCTGTACATGATATAGTATTTATGCTGAATTTATGGGTTTGTGGTGGATTTATGCCAGATATAGGGGAACAGACATTACCTGATCTGACACAGAGTTAGAGTGGTGCAGACACATGATACTTCATCCAGCATGAAGCTGGTCAGGATAAAATTACCTTTTCATAAATTTAGGAACAGGTTTAAGCCAGCATAATTAACTTGTCCTGCTTTTGGATATGGTGTCAAATAGCTACAATATTTTTATTTTAACTGAAGTATCCTAAACTGGATCTATAATGTCACTGAACCACAGGTTTTTTTTTTCCATCTCAGCCCTCTGATAATTTCTGTGGCTTTTCCCCACCTCTCCTCTTTTTCTATATCCATTTTAAAATGAAGACATCAGTGTGTATTGTATAACACCGTACCAGAGTTGTAGTAGCATGTCTAGAGACAACAATACTTTCCTGTTCCCCCATGCTACTCCCATGTTTACAGGTCGGGAGAGTGCTTTTCTGTTTGGAGTCACAGAAGGACATCCTGTGTTTCCAGGCTACTTAGAGCACTCTGGAGCTGGTGTAACCAGGGTTGTAACCAAGGTTACACTCTATCGCTCCTTAGGAGTCATTTTTGTTTGTATCACTGCATTTCTTTGATTTTAAAGTAACTTTTCAATATGGGCACACTGCTCAGAAATGCTGCTCCGCCCACGTTAATATTCACCGGCTGTGTAGAATTTGTGCCATGTGCCGGCTTAATCAGCGGTCATTTTGGATTTATTGTCAGGTTCTTGAGGAGTATGCTGGAGTGTTGAAAGGACCACTCTAATCGTGTTCTGGAAACCGGGTTAATGCTGATGGTGCCTCATGGACAAGGACTTTAGAGGACCTCTCTGCTTGCCTACATGAGCCCTGTGAGCCAGTTCTGGCAGGTGCTGTGCCACCATCCAGCCCACTGCTGACTGAGAAGGGACATGGTCCCCTGGGTACTGACAGCTGGCCAAAGAGCCAGCCCTCCCCCAGTGCTGCTCAGAACAGAGATTTGCTGTGTGAGAGGATTCAAGAGACAGGTGGATGGAGCCAGGGGACCTTTCCTCCATCCTGCCTTGTCCAGTGCCCCGAGGTGAACAGTGACAGCAGTACGCTTTCTGCCTTTCTCTGCCACCGCTAGGCAGCAGCCTCTCTCTTTGTGGCTTTCAGGAAGGGCTGAAGGCAGGCTGCTGATGCTGCTGCTGCTGAGGGGCGGAGATGGAAGGGAGGAATCCCACCCCTGGCCTGTTTGGCTGTTCTGCTTAGTTAGCCAGCTCTTTGTGGCTCAATGTGTCCTTTATTACTGCAGCATGGTGTGAATTTCGTCAAATTCAAATGCTGTCTGGTGCTAAGGATAACAGTCTTAAAATCTGAATTATCTGGAATCTGAAAAAAAATCTAAATCTGAGTTTTCACGTCTTTTTTAGGTAAGCTCATAGTTTCTTCACTTTCACGAGGTAGTTTCTGTGATGGTAGGGGCTTCCAAAAGTGATGGGGTGGGAAGGCAGAGAAAAGGAAGAAGAAAGTGAGAAAAGAAACGATTGCCAAGTCTGCCATCTGTATATGCAATCTCTGTGAAAAGCTGGTCATGGAGTGGTGTAAGATGTACATACAGGAGCACTTCTTGTGATAAATGACTTACAAAGTATTTCACTTTGAAATGTGGTTTGTAAGCACATGTTAATGCACAGTCTTTCCTGCTAGAGGGGCTGTGCTGGGAATGCCAGCGGAAGCCCTCAGAGGGCAGGGAGAAACCCATTTTCTGCATTTCCATTTTGCAGTCAGGCTTCAAAAACCAAAGGTAGGAAACATCACATGAGGTGATGAGAGGAAGCCTTTGCAATCCAATTCCATATAAATCTTAATGCTGCATTTCTCTTGGCAGTGAGGAAGACAGAGTAGCAAGGGAGCAGACGAGAGGCCACCATGTGCAATGGCAACAGGGAAGGCCTTGTCCCACTGACTTACAAAGCTGATCCTGAAGATACAGGTGTAAATGACGGGGTGCTGCATTTGTCCCTTCTGTGCTGCCCTTTATAGCTGGGGCACAAGCAATTTACAAGGCATTTCTGTTTCAAAGACCACCTAGAATTACATTTATTTATTTATTTTCTTCTCTTGTAACTTTGTTTTCAATCAAATCAAACCTTTGTTTTCTATTTTACTCGGTTAATACATTAACAAACCAAACTGCTGTTTTCATTTCTGAAATGCACTGGGGTGAATCTGAAAGACATTAAGTAAGGCTGCTCTTTGAGACGCAGCTGGATTCTCAAACTCCTCTGACTGAAGGTGACCCGTTTGGTGGGGCTATACTTGGTTTTCTGCAAATTGACATCCTTCCAAAAAGATCATGAAAAGCAGAATTCTGTGGGAAGGGAATGAGAAATTAGGAGCATTTGAAAACAGCATACTTGCATAAGATTTCAACACTACTTTTGGCCAGTTCCCCTCTCTCTGAAATGAAGCTGGGGGAAGAAAGAAAAAGGCTCTCCCTCTCCCCTGACTGCAGAATATGGTGCATGTAGTCCATTTTTAAGCCTGCCTGTACTGCCTGGTTGGTCAGGCAGGTGCTGTGTTTACCTGGACATACCTGGAGTGGCCCTTTTACCAAGTAGGACCACCTACTTGTGATCAGTAAGAAAAGCAGCTCAAGCCTCCAGAGAAAAGCAGATGGATAGAGGCCCCAAATGACTAAGTCATTTATAAATTAATTTGCTCATAAGTTTTAGATGTATTCTGTATTGGTTCCTACAGAGTTTTAGTTATATTTTTTTTTGAAACATGAAGTGGATAAATGGAAATTAGATTAAGTTTGAAAGATATCTATATATTTAACTGGTACTCTCCTAGCTAGTAGTGAATATAATCAGACCAGATAATAACCACCATATCCAATAGACCCAATCCAGAGATTACTTTTTCCCCCCATATAAATAGTTATTTTATCCTTTGATCTTAGAAAATCACCATTATTAACTGTCAATAACTAAAGAAATTTTTTTTTGTTGGCCTCTTGAGACCTCTATCATTAATCTCCCAATACAAAATATGCAGGTATTTGACAAGTTATGAGTCCTGTTCTCTTTTCTTTCACCTTGGTGCTTTGGAATAGATCCTGACCAGATTCCTTTTGGCCCTCACCAGCTACACAGTAACACATTTACATCCTCTCTCCTGCTGTTTGGATTTGGCAGTAATTCTAGATCTGTCAGCAATATCCCTAACAGAGGCTGGCCATTTGCTCTGCCTCCTCTGTGTATTCCTTGCTCCCCAGTCATCCTAGTATATTCCAGTAATGCTAATATGCAATTTCTTCTCTTCCGTGAAAATCCTAGGTTCATTGCTATTTTTATCCAAGTTCCTCAAATTAAAGTATTAATAGTCAACAAAACCAGCTCTTTATATGCTTTGCCTCAGAATTGTAAAATGCTTGTGCTCCCAATGCTGATGTGGAATTTGTTTCCTCGCAGCCTTCTCTAGCATTATGAAATGCCTTCCCAATTCTGCTCTCAAAAGAGAATACTATCTGATCACCTTCCTAACAGTTAGCACAAATAATCCTATCTGTACACTCCTTTCCCATTGGAAAGGGGGCTAACATTATGGAAACCAGCAGTTTTTGCCCAGCCCAAACTGTATTCATGTGATTTTTCCTTTTGTCCCTTGGTCTGGAAGATTTGCTGCAGAGATAACTTTAGACTTTTATCTTTCTTCACTTCTTTTCAAGACAACATGCCTCTTAAGTATATCTTTAGATCTGATGCCACTTTGTTTGCACTGTTTTGTCATTACCAGGCAGCTTTACAATCCTTTGTGGGCTCGTATTTGTACTCCAGGTTTTTTTTCCCAGGTAGGCATTATTGTGTGCCATGTTTCTGCTCTCCATTTCCCATCGTACCCACTGCTCCTACTGCAACCTAAGGCTGTAATTCCCTAATCTGCTTGTTCAGGAAGGTTTTGTATGCTTGTGTGCTTATGGGTATTACAATTTATGGTTCCAAAGATTTTTTTTTCTTGTAATCAACCCAATGGCCTGAGCTCCATTTAGGGAATATGTACTCTGTCCTCCAAAAATAAAGGGAGCCACCATATGCACAGAGCATGTCATGGAAGTGTCTTCTTAGTGTCATCCCTGCTCCCCAGAGCAGGGCCATTAAACGCAGGAATATTCACGCCTGCTCTGAGACTTTACTGTCGCTGTTAAGTACAAAATGACTTCATGGGTGCTCAGTTCCAGCTGTTCTGCAAAGAACTGTCCAAACTGCAATCCCAGGGCAGAGACCCAAAATTCCCAGCCACCAGGACATCACCAAGGCAGAAGAGGTCTCCTCTGATCTCATCTATGAAAGGTTTGAGCCCACTGAGGAAGTTAAAGCACATGCTATCCTGTGAGCTTAAATTGTTATTGGATGATAACATTCTGACTCCAAACTCCACTGAGATTTGGTAAGACTGGAGAGGATGTAAAGATCTGGATTTGCATCACCACATTCCTGCTGTTGATATCACAAAAGCAGAGTTATAAAGGGTTATAATAAGACTGAGAGAGAAAAAAAGTTAAATTATATACTGGAGTTTCTGTAAATGCTTGTACTTCAAAATAGTAATGCTTTTACCAAACAAGAAATTTACTTGTTTTAATCATAGGATGTCTGTAGTATTCCCTCATTGGGCCTACTCTTTTAAGCAGGAAATAAAAAGCAAGAGAAACATGTTAAGGTTCATTCTATATGCCCAGTGGGAAATTTGTGATCGATCTCGCTCCTTCAAGATTCACAAGCCTGGGTTTTTTTGACTTCTTGTCGTAAGAGAGGCAGCCTTTATGCGGGAGGTCTCACTTTTGTACTAAGCCAATGAATACTGTTTGACAAAAGGACACACTTTAATAAGCCCCTTTGCATACTCAAAAGCTTATATAATTAGGTAATTTGCCAGTTTTATGGAGCTCCATCAAGAAAAACAAAATTGTGAAGTAACCTCCTAGTAGTATGACTATGAATCAGTGTCCATCCTGGACATTGCACCTATTTCCCTTGGTGTAAGTTATATTCTAGGTATCTCTTTCAAAATTAAAGTAATTTTGGTCAAGAAGGATTATGATAAAGAAATGTTTTCAAACATAAATCAAGAGACTATTCTTAAGTTATACACCTCGAAGAGTCCTTCTCTCTCTTGAAGTAGATTTAAATGTGGCAGGTGAATTGATCAGTAAGGTGATCTTTACTGAATTTGGTCAAATAATTAAATTCACGTACATCTACACCCATTTGAATGTAAGAGCTGTATTACTCTTTGTTGAACACTCAGCTGACATTCCAGTTATTTTTGCAACATCTCATTGATACGACAATAACAATGAAATTATTTTGTAAAAAAAAATCCCAACAAAATTTAAAACTGGATTAAAATATTCAGCGCAGGAAAATGGGAACAGTCAACTCATAAGAAGAAAAAATAATATTTTTTTCTACAGGTCCAAATTTATTTTAAGAGCCAGCTAAATTCTACCTAGCTGTGAACTTTTGAAGCACCAGTTGCCATTGTATTAATACCTAAGGATGGGCAGAAACTTTCACCGTTCCTGGAAAGGTGTATCCAAATGGGACCTTCAACAACAATGAAAAAGGTCCTATTTGAAGGAAGTTAGCTTTGACCTCCTCCTTCCTAATTACTCTTTATAAACATGTAGTAGAGTAGCAGCACCCACAGTCAGCTTTAGCCATATATAAGATACCATTTTTCTTATAACAGTGCTACAGTTCACCAACTCAATCCAACACCTGCTATGCTGGCAGACTGCCTGGCAGAAATGTCTCTGGAAAATGTCACCTTATCAAGGTTGTCTGCAAAGAGGTGTGTTGTATACTGGAGAAAAAGGTTTGCCTTGGGAAGATGCTAAGGAGCTAATCAGTTCCCAGGCAGGACTATGCTGAAGCAGATCCTGAGGCAGCACTTTGACACGGCAGTGAAGGTGTGTCAAAGTCATGGGCTCCGTGACTTTCCTACAAAGCCAAGTCTCCTTGATCTAGGTCATCATGCCTTTATTCAGGCTGGCCAGGAAGGCTACAGAGAGCTCTGAGTAAGCTAGCTGGGCTACCCAAAGCAGTATAGTGACATTTGCACCATTTCCCTGCTAGAGATGCACATGGAAGTACCTCCAGATAATGTGGCCCTAAGCAAACCTTCCAGTGACTCCTGTCACACAACTGGGGTAGGGCAATGCTTGGGTCTCTATAAAACTTCTGTTGCTCCTGAGAACAGGAGAGGAAGAAATGTTGAGAAATTACAGAGACAAAGAAAAATACTTATGTTATTCAATTGAGGGGTTTTTTGCTTATTTGCTTCTCTTTAGAACCTTTTTTTAAGAAAAAGAACCGTTAAAGCATTCACATTTTAAAACTTGGCCCAGATTAAAGTAACTAAAGTGAGACATCTCTGGCTCTTCCTAGGGAAAGCAATTTAAACTTGGCGGAGTTGTCTGAGAAATGCGTTTGTATCTGTTCAAACATAAAGGTCGTCAGCTAACATTTTTAGTCTCTCCCTCTGGTTCATCTGAGGCTATAAGCAGGACCACAGCATGCAAGCCTGCAATCCAGCCAAGTATGGTCTAAGCTGGCACCGTAGGGACAGAGCAAGACTTTTCTGGCTGCTAGGATAATCAACCGGGAGGAAGTGGTCTCCTAGCTGGAGTTCTGGCAGCATGGATTAGGAAAATACAACTTGTCTTGAATGCAGAGAAATAAAAACTGCTGTGAGATTTACAGTCAGGGCTATAGGGTGGGAAGAGACAGAAAGGTCAGGTGACAGAGCACAGGAGGGCACAGGTGGGAGAGCTGTTAAAAACAGCTAGGGCAGGAGTGGGGCAGGAGTGAGAAGAAATGAAAAGGTCATGATGCGAGAGGGCAGTATCCAGGTATCAAGAGACAATACTGACACTGTGCTGAGTGATTCATTCAGCAGCTTTCAGTGTTAGGAAATATTCTGACATATTGTGCAAGGAAACAGAGATGATAGTGACTCAGACAGCCATGGTAGCTTTTCCTTAGGGAAAGAAAAAAAGGCTTCTGAGTCCTCTGATCATTTTAATGTAAGCACAAACTCAGGATCTGACCTGGTCACTTCAAATTTTGTTCCTCTCTATGTGTATGTACTGCCACGAGTGCCATGAGATCATACAGATTCAGAAGAAATTTGGATTATTACTCTTCCAAATATGAGATATTTCAACCAATGTTCTTCAAAATGTGACCTTAAGGATTTAGGAATTACAGTTTTAATCTTTAAATTTTCTACCATTTTGGAAAAAAGGGTGTATGTGGTGTTTCTGGCCATTTTAGTTATGAAGAAAACTTTCCTGATACACAACAGGCCTAAACTGATGCAGAGTTTTACTGCTGAACCTTTCAGTTTCATAGACCATCTCATTGCCTATAACAAATAAGGAAGAAGATGACCCAGTGAGGCACTTAATGAACCCTGTGGACTGCGGTGAAATTGTCAAAAATTCCTCTACCAGTATCCTGCTGCATGGTGAAAGAGGCACTTTCAGCAGAGGCAGGACTTTCAAATATTTCTGATGAGACCGTCTATAATACACAGAGAAACTGCTTTAAACTAAACTATACTACAAAGTCGGTTTTCCCACATGCAGTTTTTGGTTTTATGGGGGAGCTTATCTGGGTTTGGATTTTTGTTTTTTGGGTTTTTTTAAACAGCAATGTATAGCTTAAAATCTCAAACCACTTCATGTAGCAGAATAAACAACCCAAATGTGTCAAATCTCATGTGCTGAGGGTGAGGCTCCTGCAGCTGGCTGTCACCTCAGACACCCATGTCCTTAGGTGTGTGTCTCAGTCTCATGTACCCCAAAGCATCACTCCTGCTCTGTGACTACCTCTGCAGCCACAGCTGCTCGGGATGACCAGCAGAGCAGCTGGGAACCTGCTCACTGTCCGTGGGAGCAGGGAGCATCCTGCCTCTGCCTCTGAACACATCCTTTTGTCCCTGAGAGCAGACTTGCTCTCACCCAGAGACTGGTGCTGGAAACCCTTCCCCACCCAACACCTGGCCTGTTCCTCCCTCATGCAACGAAAGCTTGAGAGAAACTGCTTTATTTTACAACCTCAGTTTTCTCACAATTTCGTGAGCAATGAAGAGCCATAAAGGGGTGAGGATATGAAGAAGGAAGGACAAAGAAAGAACAATGTCAGGAAGACTGGAAAAGCAAAATGGAAACAGAGCAGGAGTTCAGTCATAGAAGAGAAAAAGAAGGAACAACGAGAGTGGGAAAAGCCAGTCAAGAGTATTTTTAGAACTACTAGTAACATGTCCTACAAGTCTAGTTGCAGCTTTATAATCCAGTGTATGCTGGCTGGATACAGTCTGATCAAGATTTGATGTTGAAGAAGGAGAGATTATCAGTTGTCTGGCTTCCTTTGGTCATTTCTGAGGCCTATGTGGACAACTCATGGAAAATTTATCTGGTTTAAATTTTATCTGGTAAGTGCAGTTGTAAGAGCACAAATAAGTGCATCCTTGGATTCTGTGCCACTTTTCATGTAGATACATCCTTCTGTTCTGCTCATGATCTCAACCTCTGTGAACTCTTAGAACTTTCTGCTCCAGTGAAGAACTTTTTGAAGTGCATAGCATAGTGTCTGATTAAGTTACTCTGGCACGTATTTCACGCTTTTGGCAGACACCCACAGTTTAGCAACAGGAACAAAGTGATCTGTTTTCATAAATATCAAGTGATTATTTCTGAAGTAGGAAAGAGGCAGATACCTTGCTGAAATGTATCCTTTGTCTGGCTAGGGCTTAGACACACTACTGCTTAGATAAAACAACAAATATTCTCACAATCTCTAAGTACTGTTGCCCTTTAGATACTATCAAGTAGTAGAGGTAATCATAAAGCACTGTGAGATCTGCACATTTGTCATCACCGCAATCCATCTAGCCAAGCTGAACTCTAATCCCCATACAAATAGCCCTGTCCTCTAATTCCCATGAAAGCACAAATCTGGACCAGGCTTAATTAGGGTTCAACTGTGATAGGTGGCCTGGTGCTGAGTTCATTGGAGTCTCTCTCTGGCCAAAACAGCTCTAAGTTCCCATTACCAGGCAGCTCCCAAACACACAGTCCTCAAATTTTCTTCTCATTCCTGATGGACATTTGTCTGGTCTGCCCTTAACAATTGGTGTTTATTGAGATTCCTAATATATTCCAGTGCTTCTCTGTCTTTTCCTAATGTCTAAGCTGCATTTTCTATACAGCTGTTTACGCCTGTTGCTTCTTATTATCTTCCTAGTAGAAAAGGAGAATGTTTTACTCCTTTCTTCTTTGCAGGAGCTTTTTATACAGTTGCAGATTGTTATAGTATCTTCCACTGGTTTTCTCTTAGTTATTTTAAGAGGCCCTGAGTCCTTCAGTCTTTCTTCATGCCACGCTTCCTAGACCACTGTTGTTTTTCCTTTTGCATCTTCCATTTTGTCTTTTTCAGAGTGCTGAGTTCAGCTGGACAGTGTATCATTTAAGTTCCTACTAACACCACGCCAAGGAGAAACATTACCTCAGGTGTCTCCAACAACATGCCCATTCCCGCAACACGTTTTAACATTTGTCTTTTTCGCAATAGCTTGACATCATTGGCTCATGATCAGTTTGCTACCTACCAGTATTCCCTCTGCTAGCCAGACCATTTTTCAGCTTGTCTTTTGCGTTTGGTGTTAGCTAAGCATAGCATTTTTCCATTGTCTTTACTGAATTCAACCTACTGCTTTAAAACTATCAAATGAGTATTTCAAGATTATTGTAAACTCTGGCCTTCATTCTTGGTGTGCTCAGCATCTCTCAGAGTTGTGTCAAACATTGGAAATATCTTTCCCCCAGAGGTATAAAAATAATGAAAAAAACCTCCTGAGCAGTATTGGAAAAATCTTTTGCAGAGCCTCCCTCAAAAGGTCTTTCTGGTTTGATAGTGAACAATTATTACTATTCCTTGATATAATTTTTCAGTCAGTTTTGCAGCCACTTAACATCCTCTAAACCAGGGAACCCCAAGTTACTTATAAGTTTGACATATGAGAAAGTGTAAAAAATCTAAGGTCAAGACACAGGACATCTTCTGCTCCTACTATCTCTCTCCTATAACATATCCAATTTATGTCAATTCCTTTACTCAGCAAACCTATTTCTAGAAAATAGGGTTACCCAAGTTACATATAGAAATGAGTCCTGTCTCCTGCAGTTACGGATATACAGGACTCTGAGTCAAAGAGGCTGTTCCAAGTATTACTGTTTAGACAAAAAGTCTGTCAGGCTGTACATTCCACACTCTAGTAACTTGGCTGTGTCGTGTCTGAGGACAAACTGTGAATTTGTAGGGAATGGTACTGACTTCAGCAGGGATCTGCACAGGGGACATACTTCCTTTGCTCTATTAGCTCCACTTTACCTTCTTTGGCTATGAAAGAGAAAAAGTATTTTAAAAACAAATCCCCATCTTTCCAATGAATATGCCCAATTTGGCAAGTGATGGTGAGAAAGGTATTAATATCTGCTACATCTGACTCTTGTTTCAGCTGCCTTTTTTTATGGGCAGTCAATCAATTCTTCCCTTTGTTTGGTTCAGCACTCATCCTGATTGCCTTTCCACAATACAAACAAATAGGAAAAAATAAGTGTCTAGATAACAGCAAATAAAAATAAAACAGTATTTTTAATTAAGAATACTTCAAACCTATTTGGTATTTATATCAAAATGGAAACAGCTCAGAAACAAATACGCTGGTATAAATGTATACTGAGTGTAATTTGCTGATGGATTGTGACTTGCTGAGGCAGCTTGTTAATGCACCAAACCCAACAATTCTGTTCTTGGTGGCCCTTTAGAAGATGCATAATGATTGAACTACCGTGTTTTGTTCCTACATCTTCAAAACCAGTGGAAAAGATTGACACCTTTCATGATTCAATGCCTTTTTACCAGGAAGAATTCTCCTTTGTTGGTTCTGTCTGGATGCTGGTAGACACTGGGAGATACCAGATTTTCTAGTGACATTTTCAGAAATAATGGAAGAAAACCAAGAGGAGTAATGAAGTAATTTATAAACAAAATTACAAAACACTTTTGAAACCTGGCTGCTGTTGCAGTGAATTTAGAAGAGCAAAACTTTTTGCCTTGGAGTCAAGCCTACACCATTCTTCTCTACTAATTAAAACCAAATATCAATTTGGAGGTCCTATTCCTTTCCTTTTTCTTCCTTTGTTTTCCAACCACTCATATTTTATTAAATATAGCACATCTAATAATATCTGCATGCAATGTGAAGAGGACTAAGCTTTATCCCTAAAATGTATTTATCCTTCTTACTTTGCTAACTGCACAGCATGCTTAAAATTCATATCTATCAATGGGGCATTACCGACTAGTTCTAGACGGTCAGAATTACTAGCTCAGGTGTTTATAATGTTGGAACTGAGTGTTACACACCTCAGATTCCTTAAATTTATCCAAGGTTAAATGCATCATAGGTTTTTTTCAGCAATGATTGACAGTAATATAGAAGGAGCATTTTATTTTTAGCCTATCCCATGAGATACACAGGCTTTTGAAAATATTTTTTCCTACAACCCCCCTTTATTCAAATGCAGTTGTAAGCAACTGAGCTTTTTTGACCCATTGCCAATGTTTCAACCTGAAGTCTGTATTTAGTTCTGTGACCACAAGCCAAGTGCAGTTGCTGACTCCTTTGACTGTTCTGCAAGCGCTGTCATCCATGGTGTCAGCCTTCTTGGCACAGCAAGTACCTCTCTGGAGTTTACTCATAAATGCTGGTGTTAAGCAACTGCTAATCTATTCTAGGGAGTTTATCATCTTTGAGATGTTCGGATTGTATAAAATGTTAGATGAGTCATGAGACGTTATGAAAGCCTGAAGGTATCACACTGGATTAGAACAGAGGTCCTTCAAAGTCAGCACTCTTTCTTGCCAGGTGCCAGTGCCAGATCATTCAAAAATGCAGTAAATGGTGGTCAATTGTCCTCAGCAGCTGCTACCTTCTGCCTCTCTTCAATGGACTATAATCTATTCCCTGAAATATGAAAATTAATATGAATTCTAAACCTTCAGACTTCGCCTTCTCTTTATTAAAGAACCTGCCTTTGTCTGTAATTTATGGTTATCCACTTTCTCTCAGTCCTACCAAGTTCTTTACTTCAATCATTTTTCTGTATTACATTTAACAGAAATTTCATTTCATTCAAATTTCCTTTCAGTATCATGAAAATGGATGGTCACAGCTATTCAGCTCTACCAAATAAATTATTTTCTAGTACTGTGTGTTATTTTTTATCTCAAATAAGTTCGTTCTCAATAATCTCCAGTACAAATTCAGCAGCCCCCATGGTTCAGTATGGCAGTCTCTTACATGCCTCTTCTCATTTTGCCACTGAATCCTACTGCATTTCTCATGTTTTTGCATTAAATCAATGCTGCCCAGACTTTCTCTTTTCCATTGCCCTTCTTCTCAAGAACGTCTTGAAATCCACTTATGGTGCCAACAGTCTTGGGGTTTCCTTAGTCCTTCTCCCATCCCTTGATCAGATGGGTGCCTGTATCTCCTGCCCAAGAAAGATGAGTCTGTTCCTGCCAGAAGTCTTCATCCAGCCCTGGATCTGATTCTAAGAGAACACAAAGAAAGACTGTCCCTACAAACAGGCTCCAGGTTGGATGAATTTTGGAAGTGAACCACAAACATCCCAAGGATTGTAGACTGAGCCAATTATTTTAGACAGAATACTCAGAAATGAACCTGATATGACAGGTTTAGTATTATTTTATACAGCTGAATTGTAAGTTTTTCAATAATATATCTATCTTTCTTGTTCCTTAAATTATAGCCATCAAAAGTTTGCTGAAAGATCTTTAGAGGAGTATGGAAATAGGGTATTTTGCATGTCTTGGAAAGGAGAGCTCATTCCAACTTTGTTTTAGTCGTCACTAGATAAATAAATCTGCACGCTTAAAATAAAAAAGTAATTCTCTTGCTCCCCTCACTGACTCTGTTCAATGATTGAAGATGAGCTTACAAGCTGGGCCATGGTCCAGCAACGGATTACAGTTATCTGATGGTTTCACATTGTCCCAGTGACGCAGGAATGAGGAACAGAGTGGCTTCCTGCCCCAGCCAGGAAGATGTATCTTGCAGCTGGGGGTCATCCAGTGGCACACACAGCCACTGCACACCCCTTGCACTGGTGGGCTCCTCAGGCAGCTGCTGCTGGACATCAGCTCCAGAAAAAGAGCTCAGCTCCTGAACTTACAGCCTCTCTACAACAGGAGGTGAGATTTGCTATCTGTCCTGCACCTGCAGTGGGACCTCCAGAGGCTTAATGGGCAGTCTGTGATTCCTGCCTGCTGGCGTGTCGCTGGTGTGTCACCTGGGTGCAGCCCAGATTTTCTTCCTGAGTCTGTGACAGAGCACGTCTCACTGTGCAGACCCTAACAAAAGGCACTTGGTCTACCTTGCATGGTACAAATAGCTGTTAATATTCTACTTTCTCTCTTTGTCTAAATATTCCTGGCTGTGGACCTTCTCAGACTGCTGCAGAGTCCATAAGAGTAAGTGGGGCAGGGAAGGGTAAAGCATCTCAGGGCAGGATGTTTGAGGAGAGGAATATGACAGGTGAGGAGGTTCTACCTGTATTTTGATGCTGGGGCATCTGTAGATACCATGATGAAGGATGGTTAAAATGCTTCATTTCACTTTTGAAAGTATTTTAGAGTATTTTGATTTACTTTCCCTTTAAACTGATAACAAGTTAGCTTGCTGCTCGGAACTGAACATTTACCCATTACATTTGTTTAAACCCAGTCTGGGATAACTGAAAATTTTTAATTGGCCACAGGAAAATTAGGAGTTAGATTGTGTCCTGGTGTGGACTAGACAGTTTTCTACTAAAAATATTCATGACAATTAGTGTAACACAACTCAAAAAATAGTAAAAGTTTAAAATTACCTCAGAGTGCAATTAATAAATAACCTAGAGGATGGGGCTCAGAAAGTATGTGCAGACTCTTCAGCAGCAGATGTCTTTGGGACGTGTAATTTGACATCCATAACTCTCCAGAATAATTAGAGGCTTTGTGTAAGCATCACAGTCACCCCAAAGAGAAGTCCATCGTGTCTGTGAACAACTTGAGCCTTTGTCCAAGTAGTCAGGTATGCCAAGGGTGCCAGCATCTCCCTGGTGATGTGATTCCAGTGATAACCTGTGGCAAAAACTCCTATGATGTTAATTGTTGATGTAAATAGAACTGGTCTGTGTAATCTCCCCAGGTTTGGACACCAATCTTTTCAATCTGTGCTCAAGACAGATCAAAAGTAAATTCATGGTTTGATAGCTGGCAAATCCTTTCAGGATTGACTGGTCTGTAGTGAGTGTAATGCAAATCACACAGTTTTTCTTATCACCTGAGATACAGATATTTGTACAAATAAGAAAATGAAAACAGCCCCATAAGGAAGGAGATGCAGCAGAGTCTACAGACCTGTCCTCTGACTTAGAGAAGTCTTTGTTTGAGAAGGTACCAATGAAGGAGTGAGAACTGCAGCCAGCACCTCAGCAAGGAGTTTTCAGGGAGTGAGACAAGGAACTGCAACGTGGGCCCTCAGTGCGGCGACGGCGCCCACCCCCACCTGTCAGCGCAGTGTTTTCAGTGTCAGCTCCATGTACACATGAGCTGGGAGGGCCCTGAGGGCATCACCCTCACGGCGGCCTGGCTGCCTGCCCTGACCTGAGCCACCAGCCCTCCTCCAGACCATTTGTACGTCTGGGTGGGACAAGCGGGGAACCAGAGCATGTGAAGTCCAGACTGTGTGGAAGTGGTTCTCAGGCACTGTTTGGTGTGTTGGTTCATCCTCACCAGGGATCCAGGACACGCCCTGCCCCCGTTGTACAAGGAGAACCGAGAAATCCTTACAGGCACTTGGAACATTCCTGCTGAGGAGAAGTCCATGTCTCTTTTCTGGAGGCTGGCCAGGGTCACAGGGATGGGCCAGGGCATTCAGACCATGCCCCAGCATGGCCAGGACAAAGTTGGGTTATGGCCAGCACCTGCCTTCAAAGAGAAAGGCACCGCATAAGCCCTGCCCACCTTGCAATCTTTCTTATTCCTAGGCCTTTGTTCATCCTGATTAGACCCAGCAAAAGGCCTGATGGCAGAGGCACAGATGGGCAGACACAGCAGGGGCTGGTGACCCACAGGCTTGGAGGGAGCCAGGCACCCCCCATTCTTAGTGCCCTTGACCCAGGTGTAAAACACCTTGAGTTTCCAGAGTGAAAAAATGAGCTGCTACTATCTGACCTACTGCATCTAGGCCATGGAGAGGCAAAGAGGCAGCAGGAGCATAAACATCTCTGACTGCCTGGCTGCTGCAGGACTGAGAACATACTCTTGGTGGATTATGGTAACATTTGTGAAAAGATTTCCACCTTCTGTGGAAAGAAGAGCAAACCTGTACTTTCCCTTGGTTTAGGTGAGAGTCCCTGGAGTTTTCAAGAAGCTGGACTAATATATTTAAGATGAAATTTGATGCAATATCATAAGATTTTCTCTTCAAAACCTGTTCTTTTGGAAAATAAATGATGGAGAAGAAAATGAATTATTTATTCATCATTCATTCATTTAAAAAGAAGTTGTTGGCAATGGTTTAGTCAGATGCAGTGCCTTTGGCTGGTAAAGATAATAAAGGAGTAATGAATTAGTCATCAATACTGCACTGAAAGTAAAAGGTCAAATTTGTCATTGGACTAAAACCAAAAGGCCAGATTTGTTCTGTTATTCTAAAATGGTGGTCCTCAGGCCCTCTTTGATTTTCACACTGCAAAATAGTTCCAGCAGAGTTGCAGACTCTTGCACAGAATATTTAAACCTATTAAATGCCCCTGCTTTATCTCTGTTGCTTTTCCAAATCTCATCAGGAATAGTTTGTGCATCCTCAAATATCCATGTAGTACAACCTGACAAATGCTGTATTAAAAGAAATGCTCAGGGCATTTTTCTGATACAGAGAACTGAATCTGGCCTCTGGTTTTACAGACCCACAGAGATTTCCTTGGGGAATTTGTTCCCCAACAAAAATTCTTGGGTGAAATCCTAACTTGGATTGTCCAAACTGCTATGAGGCAGGACTACAGCGATGCCAGGATTTTACTCCCTCAACAACTAAACAAAGCTGGTGCCTCCTGGCTCCCCTGCCATTGTACTTTTACTTTGTATGCAGGATCTTTCTGTCCTGTGTCCGCCACATCCATGGTAGAGAGGTCTGCGGCCTCTCTAGGAGAGAAGAGAATAAAGAGAATAATTCCCCTTTCAAGGGCTTATAACCTCTATCCTGCAACAACAGCATCAGGAAGCAGCATGGAAACAATCAGCTTTGCTGGGGTCTGAAACTTCTGTTTGCATCAGCAGTAAAAGCTCAGCGACTCTTAAACCTAACTGGTTTTGACAAAGGATAAAGCAGTGCTGGTCCTACTTGAATCTGCTGTATACATTCACCTCCTAAACTCACCTTGTGTGGTTTATATCATTCCCTCTTCTATACCATTTTTTCCCTGAGCCTCTGTTTGAAAGTTTCACACTTTTTCTTGTAACTGTTCAGGTCCAATTTGTCAATATGACTTCAACAGCAGATCAGAATGCTAGAGCTGGCCTCGCCTACTCATAACTTCAGCATCACATTCCTAAAGGGCAAAACTAGTGATTAATGGTAACATTATTCCAAAGAGCATCCCTTTCCATTCGTAATAAACATGACAAATGTGATACCACTACCTGAAAAATATTTTTCATATCTCTTATGTTTCACTATATTTAGAAATACTTAGCCCTTCTACATCACAACTGCTTTAATTGCTGGAAATCTGTCTTGCCGTGCTTTGGAAAGCAGTGAATACGTTAACATGTTGCTGCTTGTACTCTGCTTACTCACTTCCAGACATGGTATGATTTAATCTAGATTTATATTATGAAATTTTATGCCTCAGCTTGTTTAAGTTGATCCTGGCAACATGGGATGTGAATTACTTATCAGCAGTGCTCATATACTGGTGTGATGAGCACCATCCAAAGCCCAAGAGGGCAAGAGAAAGAAATTAAGGGTGTAGATTTTACCACTTACAGAACTTAATTTGCCAGGTAAGAAATACTATATATGAATATAACTTCTTAATTTCACTCTCCCCTGGATGATATGGATCATTCAAAGTATCAAGAGGAATACTCCCACCTGAATCAAACATACATAAAAATTAAAACTATATAAGCACCAGTTATTTGCTCACACAGATGTCAATGCTACTGTTAGCACAACTTTTGTCTAAGAAAGCCCTATGTGTTGTAGCTGCATGGAAATCTTGGTGTTTAGCATATTTAACTTACGGCTTTATCTCTTATTTTAAAGAAAAGTTTGAAAGTGTGGTGGCGAGGCAGGGACTGGAGGCAAAGCAGCTCCCCAGGCAGCCAAAAATTTTGCTCTGCCTCTATGTCAAAATGTCTGAGCAGAGCAGGACAGAGCTGCTGTGTGTTAGAGATGCATGGGGATCTCTTCCTGAGTGAAGTGGGAGAGGCTGGGAAAAGGGATTACATCTTAGACTGTATAATGCAGGGGATGAGAGAACCACAGGGGTCTCAACATTGCCTTCAACTCCATCTGCCACCATGGGTTAAAAGTCATCAGGGATTGGTCTTTTAGTGGGATCAGGAATGTCTTCTCCGTAACAAAGCTCCTCCACGATGCCCGTGGCATAGTGATGCTCGTTTGGAGACCCAATATTGCAATTTGTACTGCCCCTCACAAATCCGTGATATCTCAACATCATTGTGCCCATGTCCCTCCACAGCAACCAATCTTTGCTTGGCCCACTGGAGCATTCCATCAAATTCTTAAAATGAAAACGCTGTTTGTGGGCACGAGTTCCTGATTTTCACCAACAAACATGGAGAAAGGTACAGAGACATTCTCAAAGCATCAGTGAATCTGGGTGAGCTTTCTAACTTCCCACCTTGTGTGCAGTCCTGAAGGAACAGAAAAAGACCCCTATCTGTAGTATTTCATATTCTCATTAACTGCTGATCTTATATTGTTGCAGTTATTTTCTTTTTTTTTTTGTCTTTATTGACCTATTTTCTACTTTGTGCTTTGTTCAAGTTTTTTCTCTACAGCAGAGAAATTGCAAATACAATGTTATCATGAGCAATGTGCTGACTTTGTTTTCTTATCTACCTTAGGACATTTATTTACCCTTTCTTCACTAGAGGCAGACCTTTCCCACTGCAATTGCTTTTCTTTGGCATGTTATTCTGTATCTATAATGGCTTCCTCCAGGGGTACTACCTGATTTACTGCGCTGAATATCCTAATGATTGGTGCACCGACATCAGATTTACATCAGGTAATTACAGCTGCAGGATTCTCAAGATCTAATCTCCAAGCAATTTGTAAGCATTTTGAATTATGTCCTAATCTTCACTGAACGTGTGAGTCAATTCTGTTGTGAAGGAAATCAGCATAAGACCTGCCTGCTGGCTCAGATAAAACAAGTAAATGTACAGTAACTTCTTTTTTCTGCTACGCAGCCACCTTTCAAGGTATGTGATGTTATGTGTTAGTCTCAAATCATGAGCCTTGTTTTACTGATACCACTCCAGAGCCTCCTGCTGCTCTGGGCCATGGAGATGCAACCTCAGGCCCCAGGTGCATGGGGGTGTGCCCTTGCTCAGCCAGAAGTGTGCATCCAGCAGTGGCTGTGTGCGAGCTCAAGCTGAGTCTTTCTCTTCCCTGCCAGGGAGCTTTGCACTTGGATGCAGCTATTCTGAGTGACAGAGAAAAGGAGGGCAAAACCCCAGCATGAATGAGGCTTTAGGGACAAAGAGCTCTTTTTTCTCGTGTACGGCACAGGGGAAGATTAGAAATCACGCACAGTCTGGTTGTATGTTAATACGATTCCTTTATATTCCATAACTTAATAGCCTACCTGAATTTCACCCTGCAAAATCCCTCAGAGAATAACTGAACAAGAGCAGTTAGATGGTATTACAGATTTGTTTCTGTATAGAGAGTGTTCTTTAAATGTAAACATAGAAATGAAGATTAACATGGAGGTCTAAAGAAATGTTTTAGATCTGACAAGTACAAACTAACCGAAGTACTCTCTGTATCCTGTTTCAGACCATGGATGCAAGTTCAATTTTTTTCAGACAGCATCACACATTAAAAATTATGGACATTGTTTAGTAAGATTTCCTGTACCCAACAAAAAAAACACCACATCACTTAATTTGAATGATAAATAAAATATATGTTTAATGTGGAAAAAATGAAAAAAAAAACCAGCATTAGCAGTACTTGAAATATTAAAGAAAAACCAAAGAGTATATTCTTCCTCCACGGACTCTTACCAACCTTCTCTTGCTACTGGAAGTGTTGAGGTTTTATCAGCACTTAGTCTTTTTCCTATATATTGTAGTGTACACACCGCCTCTATTTCTTTTCTTCCTTTGCAGTCATATTCAGAGATGGTTTTCTCCGTGTCTAATGTGGCATGAAATGTAGGGCATGTCACCTGCAGAGTTTCTCAATCAATTCCCTCTAGTTTTTCAGTTAAATGGAATATGGTCAATGAGTCACTCTGGCTAGATAATGTCAGTATCCTTCAGCAAGTACCTGCTCTCCGTGCACGCTCATATCTCTGTCCAAGCAGCCTCACTGGCAGTGGACTGAGAGGTACTGAGATATAGGTTCCTTTCCTGGCTTCAGTGATGTCCTGCATAAGTTTGTGTCTCTGTGCTCCTCTTTCCCCAGTAAAATGAGAGTATTGGTACTTGCCTACAGCTCAGTGCTTACACTGCAGTAGCATCCACAGCTGCTGCTGGCTGTCAGCGGCCAGTAATACCCACTGGATACTCTTTTCCCCCACTGAGTGTTCAATAAATGGTGACTATAGCCACCTGGGAAGTTCAGCTGAAAGTGCTCTTGTGTCACCAGTCACCTATGCTTCTGTTCAGTAGCATTCTTGGTAGCAATGCATCTTTTGATTTGGAAAAGAATTCAACCACCTCATGTAACAACTCCTAACAGCCTGCTGCAAAGACAAGCCTCATACACGAGCTTGAGTAGGGATAGCTGAAAGACAGAGCAGTCTTTCTAATCCATTTCTTGGTGGTTTCTTAGGCCTCCTCTTATTTCTGCTGGGCATGGGAATCAACATTCACAGTGATCTCCTGCTGCGCCAGCTGAGGAAACCCGGGGAAGTCACTTACAAGATTCCTCAAGGTATATTCTTATCCCCCACTTCCTTGAAGAAAGTAGGGCAGTAGAACAGAGAATGTTTTCTGACTGAATTGGCAGGAGAGTGGCAATAATGGCAGAGAAGCTGGTCTTGCACAGGTGCTCAGCTCGGTTGCCCCTCTAAGCTGCAGGGACTGGTGTGAGCTGGCTGCAGACAGTCCAGGGGAAGCAGCAAGAATATCTGGAAAACATGAACTCTGAGGAGAGGTTTTATGAAATGGGCTGGCAATTCAGAGAAGATTGAAGTGGGACACAGGAAGAGGATTTTAGCTTTGTAAAAGGCAGCTGCAAAGAAGGAAATACTCTTCTCTGTGCCCAGAAAGAAGTAGTAGTGGACTTCTCACTGTGCAAAAGGGAGATTCCAGCTGTAAACTTTAGGGGAAAATAATAAAACCAAGGATGCAAGGTGCCGTATTGCCTTTCCAGGAAATGTCTAGCTCTGTAGAGCAATATGGATGGGGATTCAAGAATTTCTTAGGCTTGGTGTTGACTCCTTCTGCTGGCTTTTCATGGATGTGATACGACTCTCCCAGAGTTTCTCACCTCCAATACTTACCTGCCTCGTGTAAATGTTGTGAAAAACAGATCCAGATTTTGCATTCCACAAAAGTAGTGACATTTCAAAATATTTCTAGGGCATATAAAAGAATTGACATGTTAATAATTATAATTTAAATCTAATAATGGTCTTTCTTAAGTTATTTTCCAAACGAAAAGAAATGATTGTGAAAGTGCTGTAAGCCTCTGAGCCAGAATCACCCTTGATTCTTGTATTTATACAAGAATTTTGTGCCAGATCCCCCTTTGGCATGGCTCCACTGTCTTCAGGGAAGCGTGTTTAGGTTGCTGCTACGGGCTCTGAATAAGAAAGAGAATGTATTCTGCTGCTGACTTTATGTGAAAGAACCTTCCATGTGCAGGAGATGACTGTAAAAATTAAATGTTTTGTCTTTTGCTGCAGGGGGACTGTTCACCTACATTTCTGGAGCCAACTACTTTGGAGAAATTGTGGAATGGTTTGGTTTTGCCATTGCAACCTGGTCCCTACCAGCCTTCGCCTTTGCCTTTTTCACTCTTTGTTGCATTGGGCCACGTGCTTATCACCATCACAGGTATCAAACTGTTCCCTGCCATATGCTGCTACTTCCTCTTGGAATGCAGTTTGCAAAATGCCAGGGGGGACTAGAACCAGGATCTGGGATAAAAGTGAGGTTTAATACTCTGTACTGGAGGTGCATTGGCTTATCTGTGTAAGGCAGGCAGTCAGCTGGAGCCCCTGTCAAGTGGGCCTGGCCTGACAATCATTTAATCTGACATGAGCTGCATCACTGCTTCTGCCATCCTAAAGCCTCTTTTTACTGAGCCTCATAAATGTGAGCCTTTCCTAAGGTTTCCTTTGCAATCTCTGCAGTCCCTTGGAATAGATATGGTTCCCTGCTCTGAATTCCTAAAATTTCTACTTTAGGCCTGTTAGAACCTTAACAGTATTATCAGCTTTCACTTAATTAAATAACCAGCTGTAAATAGTTTCTGAATGGATCTTTCGCAGAGTAACACACTGAAATAAACAAAGCAAGGCAGTTTGGAGCAGTTTTATGGTTCCTCAGCTGAGCTGTATTGAAACTGTGCAGTTTCCCTCTATGTATGCAGGTTCACTGTCTTGCTTGTTTTCTTTCAGGTACTATCTCAAGACATTTACGGACTATCCAAAATCAAGGAAAGCCTTGATTCCTTTTGTTTTTTAATGATTGAAATATGGACTCTTTGTTTTGTTTTTATAGGATTTTTTTTTTTCAATTCCTAGTTTTAATGCTAGGTCTGACTATAATTAATTGTATAGATGATAACCTGGGGTTGTAACAGACGAGAAGGTAGTTTGGAATCGAAGTTCTTGTTTTTAATTGGAGGGGAAATTGCAGATAGTTGTGGGCAAAAGGACTCCTTAAAAAACATACTTGCTTCTCAGTTCACTTCTATCTATGGAAAATAAGTATGTAACTGCATTGACATCAGAGAAAAATCATTGGCTGAATATCGATGCAGAAAAGTAGAAAGTAAGCCCATTACTTCGGGAGAAAGTCTTCAGCAGTCACTCCAATTTATAGCACTTCTGCAACTGTTTCTTCCTGCCTCCCTTCTGTAGAACACGTGTCCTCGGTCTGCTGGCAGTGCCCTATGTGTTGCCACTCTTTAAACCAGAGAAGGGGTCTCATTTTCTCCCCAAAATTACTCAGCCCATTATTTTTCATCTAAAAGCCATCTTAACTGCCAGAAACACAAGTAACAAGAGGGAACTTGTGCTGGCATAATGCTGGGAGCAGTGTGCCACAGCATAGAGGTGAGGCGAGGTACATGGAGATGGAAGCTGGCACTCACAAGCACGATGTCAGTGCTCCTTCCTTAAGCAATACTTTCCTCACTGTCAGATGATTAATCTTCAGCCATCAGGGCTTGTTTTATAAATGTACTTTGTTATAGCAATTGCAGCTCCATTAGCATTTCTTTTCCCTTGCAAATCCAGATCTTTTTTCAGAATAAAAATTTTTCCACTCAAAACCACTCAGTTGTTGTTCATAAAAAGATTTGAGATGGTGATGTATGACAAAAATTACAACAACTAAAAAGCTCTGTGTTGAAGAAAATGTTCTCTGACACTGGCAGTACATTTCGTCTACAGAGAACATTTTCAGATACTCTTATTAGGAAATGATGCAGAGATATTATTGAACTTTTACAAAAAGACAGAATGCCTCTTCCTAATTTCGGGGTAGTTAGGAGTTTTCCAAATAATGTCATTAACCCCAATAGGAAGAGATGTCTGCTTGGATGCTGATAGTTGTAGTTACCCTTTAAAGCATAAAATCCTGCTAAGAATTATGCTGAGTAGCTGGAAAGAAAAAGACCAGACTGCACACACAAAAGATACTACCTGCTGTTGGAGTAACCTGATTGATTGTATGCAATTTCCTCCAAAACACAATAAAATTTATGTGAAACACAGAGCTGTGTTAGCCTATAATTTACTGTTTGCAGAAACAAGTCCCTGTGATGCTGCTCACCAAGTTCTGCTCACACTGGCTTCCTCCTTCTGGGCAAACTCTCCCTTCTTTGCTCATAGTATTCATCGTCTTCGCTACCACAGACCAGAGCAGAAAGCTGAGGCTGGGTCCCACTGTACAGTCCCTCTACAGCCCACAGGAGAGCCAGACCCTTTGTCATGTGTAGGCAAAGGTAGGGGAGGGAGAAAATAAGATTCAAGCAGAATTGTTTCATGGGATGAGAATTTCTACATTAGCACCACAAACGTGTTTTCCTTTGGTTACCTTATTTAAAGCAAGGCTGGAGGCAATGAGGATACCAGGCTGGAGGGAATGACTTCTTCCCCAGGGAGTGGATGCTGAGTGTGAGCAGCAGCCATGCTCCCCAGAGTTCCTTCCCTGATCATATCCGCCTTGATGATTACTCTGTGCAATTTTTGCCTCCAAATCCTCACAAGTGATGAAAGACCAAATAGTCCATGAATGCCAGCGTTCCTAGGTGCAGTCTTCTCCATCTGTTTCTGAGTCAGGGGGAGGGCAGGCACCATGTTCTCCCTCACCCTTTTGACCAGAACAGGACTTGTGCAAACTTCTCTGTCCCTCCTACCTACCCCTCACTCCCAAACAGGACTATTCCCTGAATTTATTTTGTCTTGCTAAATATGTGCACCAGACAGACTGTTATTGCCACTGTCAGTCCCAGGTATCACTGCACAGAGCTGGGGGTCAGAGTGGGAGAACTGGTGCTGGCCCAAGGTAGGAGATAGCCTGCCTGCAGCCTGGAGAGCCCCGCAGCCTGGCACCTCTGCCTCCAGGGTGCACAGGGTGCCTCCAGGTGCTGGATGCCTTGCAGGAGTAATTCCATCCTCTCTGTCAGTCCTCATCCTCTCTGTCAGTTGCATGGAGAAAGGTTTGTTGCAGGCAGGAAAAGAGCACAACTTCCTTCTGCCCAATCCTGTGGCATTTTTGGACAGCAGGAGTGAGACACGTGCTTTAAACCCCCTACACGCAATGATTGCAGGTAACTGTCATGGGGAGGAGACACAGGCTCTCCCCATGTGGAAGTCTCCCGTGTGGCTGGTGGCTGCTGTTCTCCCTGCAGGAGCACCAGACTATTGCACTGTGCAAAGGAATGCACCAGGGTAGCACACCTCCTGAGAAATTTCATTCATCATCCCTTACTTTTATAAGGAAAAATATATTCCCCTTGTCTGTGGGAGAAGAAATGCAGCAGACATTTTCATATCCTTCTGCTCAAGCCTCTGGAAATGATGTACACATATGATTTCAGACCTGACTGCAGAATATTTTGTAAAGCAGCACTTCTCTAACTTTTTTTGCCATGTGCTTTTGTTCTGCCAAAACCCAACAGATGTGTCCTCTGCTGGTAAGCATTTAAAATAATAGCTCATTCATTTTCTCCCCCTTTTACAGTACTGTTTTTCTATTTGGTTTCCTTCCATCATTCACATCATAGCCTTCATTTATCTTTGAGGAACGTTTATGTTTGGGTGCTGGTCCGCTGGAGAGAGCCTTCCTCAGAACAGCTCTTAGTACCGCTGCTCTGCCAGAAAGACCTCTCTTACTTAGAGCTGGTAACCCAGCCTTCATCCCTGCTGGCAGTCTGCTGGGAAAATGAACCCTTTATCCCCAGGACTCTTGTTAATTTAATTATTTTTGTACCGTTCAAGTGTTTTTTTCAAAAGCTGACTTTCCGCAAACATGCACAATACTGCTGTGGTAATACACAAATGGCTTAATCATGCATCCGACAGTTGCTGCTGTAGAACGCGTTTTCTGCACCTAAGAGATCACACAGACCACTTACGGACTCCAGAATTTAGATATCTAATCTCTTCTGACAACCAAACCCAGAATTAAATGCTGTTCACTGGGAGGCAAAGCGGAGAACAATGGCACTTGCCAGCCCTCATTCCCATCTCAGTGTGCCACACACACTTCAGCCTTCGCCTGGCTTTAGTCCATGCTTCAGATAAGAGGTCACTCAAGACAATAGAAACCAGTTCCAAGCAATGTAGGACATTGGTAGTTGTTTTAAAGTACATATTTTATGTAATATATTTACACAAAAGGCACCCCCTCCTCCCCCCCACCAACTTTGGCCCTTGAGTAACTGTCTTTAGGACAAGCACTTACCTGAGAGCTGCACTCCTGTTCCCATTACTCTCCTGGAATAGGAGAGTATGCTTGGACAGAAGCTCTGAATGTTTCTGCAGGAATATCAAACCATGGTGTGCCCTGAAAACAAAACTACTGAGGAACTCTCCCTAGGTAGTCAGAGTGCTCTACTGGCTTAGGCTCAAGAATATTTGTTTTGTACTGTTGACTGTGTCACTGATTGACTGATGAATTCCACCCAGTTACTTACCACTGTTGGGACCCTTGCCTTGCCTTGCCTTGCCTTGCCTTGCCTTGCCTTGCCTTGCCTTGTCCTGCCCTGCCCTGCCTTGCCTTGCCTTGCCTTGCCTTGCCTTGCC
>VZRN01004518.1:21350-39432 GCA_013397935.1 Dasyornis broadbenti | reverse complement strand
TTAAAATTATCATAAATGGAGAAAGCTTGCCTTGCCTTGCCCTGCCCTGCCCTGCCCTGCCCTGCCTTGCCCTGCCCTGCCTTGCCTTGCCTTGCCTTGCCTTGCCTTGCCTTGCCTTGCCTTGCCTTGCCTTGCCTGTTTCTTTGTCTTTGGAAATGGTCTTAAAGGCCAGGATTTGTTTTCACAGCAGTTGACAAAGAAGTCCCAAACTCAGTTATCTCCTGAAGATGCAGATACAACATAAATAAGGTACAGCCTGTTGCATATTCTTGTGAGACAGTTATTATAATATTGCAAAAGATTCCAAAAATGTAACAGATCCAAATACACTGAAATGCAGGAGATTTTCTGTGATATTTCATCACAGAAAAAAACTTACATGTGTCACCCATTGAACCTTATGATCACCTGCTGACAGTAGAGGGATCATCTGCTTATATTTGATTTGCTTGTTCAATTAACAAAAATCTTTTTAATGCAAATCATCACAGGGTCTCATTTAAATCCAAGCATAGTCCTGGAAGCCTCATATCCTCTCTTCTGACTCCTCTGGGTCCTCCTGAACCGGTCTAATTTCTCAGAGCAGGCATTACTAGAGATGTCTCCTGTCAGACTCAAACACCGCTGTCCCTGTGTGAGTAATGTGATCTAGGAAACACAAACATCCTACAGTAATTCAGAGCCAGGGCCCACCAGCTCCTCATGAGTAGAACCATGCTCTGTGAGTAAAGCCGTTGATGGCCACTGAGCTGCTTGTGAACATGCCATTATTCACCTGAAAAAGAGGCAGCAAGTTTGATCTCTGCAGGAGCAAAGTTGGGGGGCAGACACCAAGAAGTGCCTAATAGCAACACCTGGAAGGGTAAAGGAAGATACTAGGATCTGGTTCTGGTCTATGTTATCACAACTTACAGCTGCCTTTCCAACAAACCTGCCTTTAGTGCTCTAAGTCTAAAAGGTAAAAGAAAAAGACAGTTTTCAGAAGTTTGTTATCACAGAATCACAGAATCACAGACTGGTTTAGGTTGTAAGGGACCTTAAAGATCATCCAGTTTCAACCACCTGGCCATGGGCAGGGACACCTTCCACTAGGCCAGGTTGCTCAGGTTAATTCCTTTGCATATTTAGAGAGGAGACTGATCTTAACTGACTCAGTGTTTGGAATAATCCCAGCAGCATGCCTTTCAGGTAGGTGCTGAGGCCTCTCTCCTCCAGCAGAGTCAGTGGAGACATTAGCTCCTCCAGGCCATGCCAGAAGGCTACAATCCCACATAGGAGACAAGGATCATAGAAGTACATCCCAGGAAGCTCACATCCATTCATTTAATGGCATGTGCATCGCCTATGACCAGGTGGGAAACAGCTGTGTTTGGGCCCTCTGACCAGCAGTGTCACTCCCAGAACCTGAGTTACCCTATTTGAACACTTCTCGTATCAGCTCCAGCATCACAGGCACCTGCCAGGTTGCTTTCCAGTTTACCTGCCTACTTTTTTCAAGTTTGCCATGCAAGATTACACACAATACTGTCCCAGCCACACTTCCCTACCATACCAAATACACTATGTCTGTTGAAGTTGAATATCCCCCTGCTTTGCAGTGTTGCTGCCATGAGGAAAAGCCCTTCACTGTATGTGGACATGTTGCATTTTTATGCCTTGTGGTAAAAAAGAGGAGTCTGCTGAGGGGTTCATTTCAATGAGTTCACAGCAGTCTTGACTGGGCCTGAACTGAAATCTGCGTGGGGTGAGCTTGTCCTGCCTGAGTTGTGACAGGGGAAACAGCTCCATGAGGCCCCTGTGCCCCCATTTTGTGCCCACCAGACCTTGGCAGCTGGCCATGGACTCTCCCTGTGCCCACAGGACACTGGGTATCACACCTGTGAAGGGGAACATAGCTTTCTGGCAACCTTGGGAGAGTCCTCCTCTGCATCCTCATCTTCATCTTTCTCATCCTCAAACCTCCCTAATAGGAGGCTACCACACCTGGGGATGTTATATCAGAGAAAAGCCCTTCTCTCCCAGCGCAGTCAGGCACATATGTGCAGCCCTGAGTGAATCTGTTTTCTGTCACGGAAACTCCTGAACTGACTTCCATCTCCCCAGCAAGAGAGCAGCTCACAGATGATTTGGAAATCAGTCTCTGCCAAAATAATATCTCTGCCATTTGACCAGAAAATCTGTGTTTCAGATCTCTGCAGGAACAGAAATCCTGTCCTTTCACCAATTAGAAATTGGATGGCATTCAAGTAAAGGAAACCAAGAAAATGATGTTCACGGTGGATTTCTAAAGATGGGGGAAGCTGGCTCTGGCAGGCCTACAGGCAATTTAAAAATACCAGCAAATATCACTCTTGGGATAAAAAGCTGGAATTAAAGTACATTTGCATCAGTGGAGTCCCCTGATCCAAATCCTCTCTTCCCTCTGCTGGTAATTTATGTCTGCTAGTAAATAGGAAAACGTGTATTTCAGCACTGAATGTATTAATCCTGCCTTCTGCAGAGTGGGGTGAATCCTGCCCCTTGCACATCCTGGCAGACTCGTACACTGAGAAATATTTCTGGGGATGGTAACTGAGCTGTGCCAGGCAGTCCTCTCACATGTGATACAACTTTGGCTTCACAGCCAGCAAGCCAGAGCCTGAGCCCAAAGGGTTACAAGCATAATTGCAGATAAAGTCATAAACAGAAAAATGGGGACTGACTCAAAACTGAGCTGGACGACATCCTAGAGCTGTGCTGATAACACTGGGCTAAACTCTGGCTTGGCAACTGGTACTTTGCAGCATGTCAAATTCTCCCTGACTTCAGCAAGGATCTGGTTTCACATGTGTTTTCTCTGTTCAGATGTACTAATGGCCTGTAGCCAGTGATTTTCAGCTCTGTTTCTACCCAGCATGTGTTAACCCTGGCAACTCAGGCAAGCTTTTTTTTTTTTTTTTTTTCCAATAAACAATATTGCAGTTTTCCCTCATTTCTGCCGAGAGGCTTTTTCACAAGCATTTCAGAATTTCTGCTCTCTGTAGATCCTGGGCTCTTAAAGTCCAGGGAAGAGTAGGAGAGACTGAGTTTGTACAGCTATGCCTTCCCCTTCTTTTCCAGTCTGGTTTAGCCACCAGCTCAAGCAGAGACTGCCACTGCTGCAGCCCAGCTGAGAGCATCTGCCCCTCTGTCAGGATAGTGGCCAACCCAAACAGCTCTCCCTCAGCATCCCACGACGGCAAAACTTTGTGCCACTTCATTAACTTATGGTTTGCTTTGGTTTTTTTCTTGTCTGTGTGCAAAGAATAACCTCCTTGAAGAGTTTCCTCTCCTTCAGTTCCATCCAAGGTCTCTGTATGGTGTACTGTTTGGGTCTGTGTCAGTAAGTTCAGCATCACCCCTCAGACTCCACCTGAACTGGCAGTCCCTGAGCCGTGTCTTGGCTCTGTGGGGTTGATGCCCTTCCATCTCTTACTTTTCCTTTTGGCCATATCCTAGGCTTTTCCTCTGCTCTTTTTAAAATGGATCTCAGCATTTGAGGTTCTGGGCTTTATGTGATGCTGCAGTTAGGATTTTGCCACCCTGGGAGATGCAAGTGTGTACCCTGTATACCTTCACTATGCACCTATTCGTGAAACTGACCCACAATTTCTGGTTGAGCCCTTGCTTTGCAGGGCAGCTGGCGCCATAGCACTGTCTCCTCAGTTTTTCTAGCTGTGAACACATCTCATTTGAGAGATGTCTCATTTGAGGTCTACTGACGCTGTGTTGCTGCTGCTGCTGCTCAGAGAACATGATGAGCTCTTCCCAGCCTCAGCCATCCCTGCTCCCCTGGTGGAAGCCGTGACTGGGAACTGAGTGAACTGGAGTTTGAGTAAATCAAAGGAATGGTCTTGATTATGCCAGATGTCCTGGGCAATTAGAGTGTTACAGAGAGGAAAAGATCTTAACCGCAGCAGTGGGCTTGCCTGGGCATCCCCCAGGAGGTCAATGAGTACGTGATGGTTTCTGACAAGAACACCATGCTTCCTTCACCCAACACACTTTTGTTTGGGCTTTTCTATTGTGTCTAAACTCTGAGAGGAAGAACAGCCAAGGAGGGATGACTCACAGCCGTGCTGGAGGCAAGGCAGTGACTCAGAGGTGGAGCTGGCTTGCAGTCCAGCTGCAGCCTTACATCACAGGGCAGTGGTGGGGCTGGAGAGGCTCCCAGCATGCTTTCCTTACCAACAACACTGACAAAAGATGCAGTGACTTTTTCTTGGCCTCTTTTAGCACATTCTCTGCCAAAAACTGCCCCATATGTCCACCTGCTTCCATCTGACTTAATCTTCTCTGAACACAAGTGACCAGGCTTAAGCACGGGATTGCAGAGGAGGTCTCAACCTCTGCATTTACATGATAGTAACAAAGGCCACTGCAAATGCCTGGCCTGACACGTCTGACAACTGTATTTACCTTGGTTTACACCTCTGTCACACTGGGGATTCATCACAGTCCTAGGGTTGATTAATGCACCACAGTGCCCACCCATGATACCTCCTCAAGGGATCTCTTGTGACTTGGAAGGACGTCCTATGGAAGCTTCATCCAGCCTGGAGAACTGCTCAGCTTTAGCAGGTGATCCTTGCAAGAAGCAGCTTGTTAGCACTGCCCAGCCAGATCTTTTGTAGGGAAGCTGTTGTGAGAGGCTGGTGCATGCTCACTCTCGAGAGGTAGATGCTAAGCTGTCCACATCCTGCTGTCTGAGAAAGTCCTTCAGTATCAAAATATATTGCCCAGGTGCTATCGTGGGGAAAGGCAGAAAGGGCTAAGAAAGGTATGCAGAAGAGCTCAAAGAGTAAAGCATACTCCTTCCCCAGAAAAAAAGGTATGCACCCAAGTCAGGACACCACAGGATTTATTGCCCCACTTCCTTGAGCTGACGAAGGTAACAGAAGCAATGATACAATATCTCATGTGGAAATGTTGAAAATAAAAGTGTTTTGGGCCTGCTCATCTCTGAGGAGCAAGGAGTGAAGAAGGCAGGTGCCTGGAGGAGCAGCTCATCCATAACTGCCAGAGCTGATCAGGGCACTGCATGTCACCTGCTCCTGATGCCAGGCTCAAAACCCTTTGGTTTATTGTCTTTTATTTCTCTTCACTCAATCACAGCAAAGTGTGTTGTGGTGATATTTTTGTCCCTTGGTCTGAGGACATGTTGACAGGCTCACTTCCTACCAACTGCAACACTGCAATTGCTTAATGCAGAGTGTTGTAGCATTACTAGTTTCTCAGGCAGAGTATTTCAAATTTTTAACCTCTCATTCAAATGATTTGATGAAAATGCCATGATAATTTTATTGCTATAGCCATAAACATCTGATGCTGTGCAAGTTTCAGTCCAAACAGCCTAAAATCCCATTTATTTCAATAAAATTACCATCAGTAATTTTTATCTTTTCATTTAAGAATGTGTTCACACATGTAGGAAATGAACTGTTTTCAGATAAAATTACTTATTGACAGCAAATTACTATTATTTTGACTTGCACTAAGAGTTGCTAATAATGCGAGATGGGGAGGAAGAGGAACATGTGTCTGTACCAGCTGTTGTCTCATTCTTATCCAAAAAGCATGAAGAAGTTTCTGGCAGTAATCACAAAAAGATTCTCTTTCTTCTTCTTCAAGCACAAGTATAACAGCTGTTGCCTCTGGCAAGTGTAATGTTTGCCCTGTTGATGCCCATCCCATACAGAATTTTATAACACACCAAAGAAAAATAACTCCCCAAAATGGTAAAAGTTGTGCAATGAATCAAACTTATTTCCTATGGTTGCACTCAAATAAGAAAAAACCCATAATCTGGCCATAGGAAGACATAATGACCCTAAATCCAGACCTGTCCTGTACAAAGAAGGGCAGTAGCAGCAGAAATTACCACCCCTGGTCTATTGGTGGGGCACTGCCTTGGATTTCTCACAAGTCCTTTTCTCTTGCTATCAACAGCTGCACTCCTTCTCTCTCTGGGCAGCAAGTCTCCTTCTGGATAGAAACTTTATTTTCTTGTTCCACATTGGGCCACGAGAAAGTGCTGGCCTTGTGCCAATTAAGTGGCATGGCTGCACTCCCCTGGGCGAGGCTGCTCCCCACTCTGCTCTCTGCTGCCAGGGGACCCTTGGAAGCTGTCGCTGCTCCAGCAGCACAGTATCTCCTTACCTGAGCTGATGAAGATGGAAACACATTGTTTGGGGGGCGTACGCCGCTTTTTCTTATAATCATGCAGTATCATGGCCACAAGAACAGGTTTCCCAGGGGAATCTCTGTCAAGGCAGCCTGGGTACTACAACAACCAGCAACCCACATGGTGCTAGCTCTGCAGGGCAGCTAAACTTTGCTTGGCAAACCCAATACTATTAATACGTATCACAGAGAGAAAAAAAATCACCCTCTCAGTACAGGCAACACTTGAGTTCTGAATCTTCCATTTTTTGTTATTTTTTGGTAGCCAAGCTGCTCACTTACAGTCATCAGCATCACCTCTGATTTCCCTCCGTTGGCTGTGGGGTTTTAACACTCTACATAGCCTGCACAGTTTCTTGTTTCTCTCCTTTTCATTCTGGGAGTCTCTGTCTGTCTCACCAGTACATTGCACTGTATTCTGGTACTGTCCAAAAAAGTTTCAGGCTGAGGTGAAATAACCTGTATCAGCTCGCTGCAAAATAGTTTTAAAGGAGATGGACTAGTATTGAAAACTTTGAAGCCCCTTCTTAAAATCCAGCTTATTAACCACAAGAGAACTTACGCAACAAGTGCATGCTCAGGGATCCAGTGTAACAATTTCCAGGGTAATGTTTCCTTAGTTACAGCAGTACTTTTTTTCTGACAGACCTCAGGGCCAACATGGTCAAAAGCAAATTCTAGAACCTACTACTCCTTTCACAGGCAGCAGCTTTTGATTAATAAATCGAAAGGTGCAGAACAGCTAAAATCTATAACATATGCAAGGAGCTAAAATAATTTGTGATACTTTGGGGACAAACCTCCTTCATTCAGATGGGCAGTGGGCTGGAGAGGAGGATCCTCACTCCCAGAATTTAATTTTAGCTGAAGTGAGAGACACTCAGCTAGCATGCATACTGTAGCAGCATAATTTATCATTGGACCAAAAGTAATGACTTGGATGCGGAAACGACTAGGTAAAATCCAGTGATTTGTTCTCATGCAGAAAGAGATTAGAATACTGAATCAGCTTCTTAAAGCTTGAAAAATCTGTACATCTATATTTCTATATTCTCCAAAGCCAGCAATTATTTTTGGGTAAAATTTTCTGATGTGATCAAGGGCACGTGTGGACTAGAAGTCAATGGTGCCATTTGGCCCTTCAGTAGGTCCTTGTCTGCTGCTGGCTTTACAAAATTCAGGGAAGGTGATGTTCATCATCCAGCACGAACAGCTGCTGCTGGAGCTGTTCCTTGGATGAAGTGCTGGTCAGCCAGAGGCCAGCAATTCCTCCCGAGTATTTTTAATTTTGCAGTGTAAGTTTTTGAACATATTTCTTAAGTTTTGGAACATATTTCTTAAGAGACGGCAGCCACTGGTATGAATAAATACACAGACCCACCTGACAGCCAGTTCGAAGCAGGTCTACTCAGATGCCAGGAATGGGGATAGCTCGCTAACATTTTGGCTCAACTTTTGATCAGTTGCATGAATTTTTTCAGGGCGTTTCTCGCCGTAGCTGCTTCCTTTCTGGTTTGTCAAGGTGCAAGCACTTTGTGTGACAGGATAAATGTAGTCTTGTCTTTATATTAAGCCTAATGAGATGTGACTCTGACCTCAGCCAGTGCACTTAGACCAAAGTTGTTGAATTTAGATTTTTTAGTTAATAATATCTGAAAAAAAAAAAAAAATACTCAGGAGCCTGTTTGCCAGCAGCAGCCGATCCAGGGGCCACAGTGAGGCTGCAAGGAAAGCTGAACTCTCCTCTTGCAGGACAAGTCACATGGCAAAAGTTGCTGTCGTTGAGATCCCAAGCCAGAGTCCTCTCGCTGACTGGTGTTTTAATATCAATGATATTAAGTGAATTCAACTTGCTCACAACCAGTTTTGGATCATACAGCTGGTGAAGTGTCTGACGGGACACATGCACTGGCTTCTTTCCTCTGGAGACCCCTGGCAGCTTTCAAACATTCAGCACTTTTCCAAATCCTATGAAATTCTGGATAAAAATAATCCTTCATGGGAAGAAGCTAGACACCATGCAGTTTCTTAGCACCAGTGTGCCAGCCATGATGCTTCAGCAAGCAGTGGTGGCACCCAGGAGCAGGAGGTGGTTTTGTGGGAGGCACTGGTGGCAGGAGGTGGCACCTTGTCCTATGTCCTTATTGAGCTATTGAAATAATTCCTACGTTTATCAGAGGCTCAGCATCAAGAAAATATATTGCTTTTTTGTCAGCATTTTTTCAGGGAACTCCATGTTTTTCCCACTGGCTGATGTTGGAAGCCACACAACCTGCAGCAAAAATGTTTGCTAGCAGAAGGGAGAAAATAGTAAAAACACCGCCTTTATTAAAAGAAAATATTTTCATATACTCATCAAGCAACACAAGTTGGCAAACATACTCATCTTAAATGCTCATTGTAGGGCATCACCATCCATTTATTTCCTGAAAACTGCACTGTCCGGGGTAATTAACATGGTAGAAGCTGCTGGTGTAGTTTCCAGTGGAGATGGGGAAACAATCCAGCTGATCCCTGCCTATAGTGATTTCAACAGAGTTGGTGCTGCACAGAAGCTGGGTGTCTCTGGCACGGAAAAGATCCCTGCCCAAAAAGCCTCTTGGAGCCCCAGGCAAAGAAGCAAAGTCTGATACAAGTCAGGCAGTACCAATTCTGGGAACTGCCCCAGCTGTGCCAGGGACAAGATCCCAACACAAACAACACAATCCAACCCAGGCATGCAGGCAGGGGCAGTAAGGCAGGTGGGAAAATTATGGAGACTACTCTCCACAGGCTCCCTTGAAGCCTGGCTGGGCATTGCCCCATGCCTGAGGCTGCCAGGGAGAACCTCAAGCTGGTGCCACTCAGTTAATTTCCATTATGCCAATTCCAGAAAAATACTTTTTATTTTATATTTTTTAGCTTTCAAACGCTGGACTAGGGGAAGCTAAAAGGACTATTTATTCACAGTGATTCTTTGTTCCAGCAGTTAATGAGCAGATTCTGCAGACTGGGTGATGTCTCCTCTAAATTGCTCAAACCAGAGGTCACAGTGGCTCTTTCAAGGGCACTGGCTTTGTGTTAGCTGTCTCTGTTTGCAGAGGATGGATCACCTTAATTTTTCAGTGCTGGTGGGTCACAAACCCAACAAGGCTCTGATCACCTTCTGCAAGGCACCAAGCACGCATTGACAAATGAGATGTCTTAGCACGTCTCAGGAGGTGATCAGCATCTGGCAAAATAAAAGGCTGCGGGGCTGAGCTATCCAGACAGCCTACACAACAATAAATTACACATTGAAGTTGCTGTGCTGGCAAATGTATTAGTCACTCACACTCAGCAGCGCTTCTCGCACAGCTGGGCGCATTGACATTAAACCTTACCTGCAATGGGAAATGACTCTTTCTTTCAAGTATTTTCAAGAGCCAGTCTGTTGCAGATGGTTTGAGGAAACAAAGATATCCTGAGCTCTCCTGCACAAGGCCATGAGCAACTTCTATAATTCGTTTTCTCTGATTATAAAGGAATTGCCGGGTACCGTGTGCTTTGCAAAAATCTGTCCTTGATGGTCATTTCAACATATATGACCACATTCCTCAGGAAGAAAAGCCAGTCTGAATTTTTTGCCAGGTTGCATTTTACAGCATTTGGGGGTTTGCTATATAAGTTTGGATTTGATTGCCTCCAAGTTTTCTAGTTAACACCTATTGTTACTTTCCCCTCAGGTCACACACATAGAGTATAATCACCAAAGAAAATGCCTAATACAAATAATCTCATCGTGATTCCCAGCTCAGCTGTGTTGAATTACAGCATTCCAAATTCAAACACGATATAAACCACCTTACACATGCAGTATTTGCACAGTGATAATGAACTGTAGTCAGCAGAGTTGTTTTGGTGCAAGTGGAACTGGAGTATTTTTATTTTAGACCTCAGAAAGCATCTGCAGGCTAGTTTGCAGCACCTCAGCATAGCAACCCACTTCTCAGTTCAGTGCATGGTCTGTTGCTATTGCGCTGCATCAACCGAGTTCAAAAATCACAGGGAAACTGTATCTACAAGTTAGATCTTAAGACCTTATTCTTTAGGATTAATTTGTTATTTTCCAAATGTGCGAGCTTATTATTCCTTTATTTCAATATGAAGGGTGATGGGGATTTTTCAGAGCTGGAAGAGAGGCCAGAAAAGCAGCCTCAGGTCTGAATAAATTATCTTTTTTATTTCATGGGAAAAGCTTGATTTTGGATTACTGATCATTGGGATTTATCAGCAAAACCATAGGCATAAAAATCATTGCACTCAAATACTACAATTAATTCAGCCAGATTGCACGTGCTATGCAGGAAATTCTATTCCTTTCCCGTGTCAAGGAGTGTTATTTGTTTATGCTATTGAGTACAAGTCCCACGTTTCTCCAGGTGTGCAATGCGGCCCAGGTGCTCCTACTGGAATATGAGGGTCCTGCTTTGGTGGCTGCTGGGTACTCTCATTGTGTGACCTTCATGCTGCACAATGAGGGATATCAGTTATCAAAAGTGAAATACTCTGGTGAACTTGGGAATTTCTTGTGTGGTCAGCTAACAAAACAATGGAGAAGAAAGGAACTTCCTGCTCTGGATTGACTGGTGTAAGGCATGTCCACATCAGCTCTGCTTACCCTTGGTTTGCTGTGATATGGTGGTTATTTTAGACACATTGAAGCGACCATCTACCTTTATCTGCACAAACCTAAAAATAAACATAAAAGGAGGGGTAAGCAAATGCAGGCCGTGGACTTCCCTACAAAAAACTGTGGTATAGAGACTCCTGTGTCTGGAGATTTATTTTACCTCTCATTTCATGATCAGTATGGATAATTGGAAGGTTTTAGAGCACTCTAATGAGCACAACATATGGGAGAAGCTCGCTTTACAGGGATTTAATTGGCTATGCACTAAACAAGGTGCAACTACAGCCGCTTCCCAACTCTTGGTGAACAGAGTGATTCCTCCCAGCCATAGGCAGCTATCTAAAAGTGAAGCAACCTTTCCTTGCCATTTGTCTAGGCTCCCCTTAATGTTAGAGGGTGACATAATGAAGAGGAAGACATCCAGGCACCCCAGAGGGTCTGACCTATCCAGGTCAGGTCTCTCCTACAAAGAGACCAACAAGGTCTCCTGAAGTGCATACTCTTTCCTCCAGCTGGCTTCTTTAATTTACTGGCAGTGGTGCTGAGGTGGGACAGGGTAAGGTACAGGGCACTGTAGGGCTGTAAGCGAGGGAAATCTGACTTAGTGATCAGTCAGCACCATTAAAGAAAAACAGTCAATTGGGCACACTCAAAGTAGATACTTGTCTTTCATACAGCTGAAGTCAGATGAGATAAATCCTATCATAATGACCAGTTTGTTTGTAGGAGAAATAACCTCCCTTGAAGAAACATCTGCATTCTTTCTCAGCCTTGCTATTGAAAGAACCATATTAATTTTGGGTTAACGTGAAGGTTATTGCATTGCGAAGAAATACATTGACTTGAGGAAAAAAAAGAGACTTTTGTGGACAATATAAAATATTTGAAATCCCTCATTTCCTCACTTCTGACTGCTTTGTGCAGATTTAAAAAAACGACATGATGTCCATAAATTATGAAATTAAAAGTCTGAATGGCATTAGTCAAGCTACTAATTTACTCAGAGGTTCCCATCTCCCTGAAGCCAGGCCTTGCAGTGTTTGTCTTCTCTCTGCTGCTCCTTCAGGAACATACGTACACAAACTAAGTGTCAGAGCAAGGACAGGTCTTCCCAGTGTCACAGCTCACACCAAACCCGCTAGCCACAGTACTTCCTCAATTGCTGCACACAGCGGAAGCGTGACGGAAGACCAGACCAAGAAAACACCTTCCTGTCCCAACCTGATATAAGGGAAGAAAAGCCATGTTTTCAGTCTGCAAGAGGAAGACGCCCAGGCTTCAGATTATCACAATGAGAAGAAACCCAACAACAACAACAACAACAACAAAACAGAAGAAAAAACTAATCCCAAAATGTAGCTAGGAGTAGCTCTGACAATCAAGCTGTAACATTTTCTACAGGTGAAATGGAGATGCGATAATACTCAGTGTGCTCCTCAAGAATGCAGTGTTCAAGGTCTCCTAAGGTCCCTCTTTTTCCGTCTAAACTGAAATGCAGATATTTTTCTCCCTCTATTTTTTTTTGTGGCTGCATGACTCTACAGCAACTGCAGTTCCAACTGAACCACCACTTAATTTTCTCTTTCTCTGGGAAATTCTGAAGTGCCTCTCTTCATATTAAATTATTGCTGCTCTAGTGGAGAATAGAAGAGATCCCATTATATTCTTTTCGGTTCATTAAGTTTCTAATTACTTTGATTTTGATATTGAAAAGCACTAATTAATGCATTTAATGTGTAATATTATTAAAGAAACACAATTGAATTAATAGAACTTTAAAGGAAAATATAGTAAATATTTATTCCCGATGAAATATATAGTAGAATTAAAGGCTGAGAATACTTATAAATCACCTAAGAGTAAAAAATGTATAGAATCAATTGCTAGTATCTCATAACCAGGCATTCTGAGTCCAGAAAATTAAACCTTACAAAAATCTCAGCTGAAACAATTCACAGTGAAACCTCTTAAAAAGCGCAAACTGTTGTGTGAATCTTTTTAAAATTTGGCTCTAAAGACACCATGTACATTTTTAAAATAGATTCCTTCTATGTAATTACTGAAAGGCAGTATTATTTCCTTGTTTTTAAGCTTGTACCCTTCTAATTAAAATTTTGAATAAGTATAACCACATTGCTGAGCATCCTGTGTTTGAAAATAATTATTACTCCACTGCAGCATTTTCTTCTTTGTTTCACCTTTACATCCCTGATACATGCTGACACTATGAACTTCATTTTAACACAGGGCTTTCATCTGAGGATTTGCTTACTTTTGGTACAGCTCAGTGAAAATGTCAGACCATGAGCACCAAGAAGTACTTGTAGAGGATGCTACTGTATGCTCTTCAAAACTATTTGAAAAAATTATTATCAAGCATGCAACACTTCCCATTTTAACTTTTTTGAGGCAGAACCACAGATACTCAAATGCAACACAAAGGCAAAAGTGGATGCCACCTGGATACACTGGAGGAACAGCCACATCGCAGTGCCGGGGCGGCACAAAGCAGCAGAGTGCTCATGAGTCTCACCCGTGATTAGATATCGACTTATTGACCTGGTAGAAAGGTCGTGCTGCCCAGGATGCCACCTCCAGCTCCCTATAATTCAAAAGCTGCTTTTGGGTTCTTCTCTCAGCTCCAGGCTCCTGCAGCTGTAGAGCAGCTGAATTGGTGCCCGAGTCTCAGGAGCCCCATCTCAGAGCTGCTGTGCTGCTGCAGCTGTGACTCCACTGGCTCCCTACCCAGCCTTAACAATTAGACTTGGCAATCATTAACTTAGCTGAGTAAGAACATTAGCTTTCTAACACAGCTTGTCCGTCAGGTTTTTAACAATCTTAACTGCATGAAACCTGATGACATCTCGTACACCAAGCAGCCTCATTTTTCTAGCCCAGCTGAACATTTTCGATTTGCATACATTTTGCATACAATTTCAGCTGCAGTATCTTCCCTCTTCACTGCATCTTCCTTCCTGCTTCTTTTTCCATTTGCACAGGATCTCACTGCTTTCTTCCTGTATTTTGACTTTGTAATCCCCTCATCTCAAATCCACTTCTACTTATCTCTCTCCCAGTGTTTGCTGGTGCCAAAGGCACAGAGCTCTCTCCTTTGATTTTGTCATCCTGCTCCTTTTTTGGCTGTTAGTTCCACTTTCTCTCATCTCCTTAAGTGCCTCACTCTCATCGTATCTCTTTAATTACTCGCCCTTCTCTGGGTCTTTATCATTTCAATAAATGCATCTATTTACACTCCTACTGTTTACAAATCATCAACTGCACCATCATAGGAGGGGTCCTCAGCTGGACAAGAGAGAGAAAATATAATGAAAGGTCATGGGTCGAGAGACGGGGACAGGGAGAGATCACTCACCAGTGACCGTCATGGGCAAAACAGACTCAATTTAGGGAAAAGCAATTTAATTTCCTTAATAAAATTACATCACAGTAAGACAATGAGAAATGAAAGCTAAATATTAAAACATCTTCCCCCCACCCCTCCCATCTTCCTGGGTTCAACTTCATTCCTGATTTTCTCTACCTCCTCCTCTTCCTGCAGCACAGAGAGATGGGGAATAGGGGTTGCAGCCAGTTCATCACACATTGTCTCTGCTGCTCCTTCCTCCTCAAGGGAAGGACACTCCACTGTTCCTCTGCTCCAGTGTGGAGTCCCTCCCACAAGGAGACCGTCCTCCACAAGTTCCTCCAATGCGAATCCTTCCCATGGGCTGCAGTGCTTCATGAACTGCTCCAGCGTGGGTCCCTTTCCAAGGGGTGCAGTCCTTCAGGAATAAGCTGCTCCAGCATGGGTTCCCTGCAGGATCGCAAGTCCTGCCAGCAAACCTACTCCAGCATGGGTTCTTCTCTCCATAGGGTCCACAGGTCCTGCCAGGAGCCTGCTCCAGTGTGGGCTTCCCACAGGGTCACAGCCTGCTTTCAGGCATCCACCTGCTCTGGTGTGGACCTCAGGGGGCTGCAGGGGCACAGCTGCCTCATCATGGTCTTCACCACTGGCTGCAGGGGAATCTCTGCTCCAGTGCCAGAAGCACCTCCTCCCCTCCTTCTGCACTGACCTTGGTGTCTGCAGAGCTGTTCCTCTCACATACTCTCACTCCTCTCTCTGGCTGGAACTGCGCTGTTTTTTTTCACCTTCTTAAATCTGTTATCCCATAAGAGCTACCACCACTGCTAATGAACCTGGCCTTAGCAAGCAGCAGGTCTGTCTTGGAGCTTCCAGGCATTGGCTCTGTCAGACACAGGAGAAGCTTCCGGCAGCTTCTCACAGAAGCCACCCTTGAGGCTCCTCCACTACCAAAACCTGGCCACACAAACACACACAACTCAATTCTCTTTGCTTTGTAAGCTCTATGAAAGACTGGACTCCTCTTCAAGAAACTCCTTGTCCCTTGTCTGGCCTCTGCCCCCACACTCAGTCAGCACTGCTTTTGTGGGAGCCTCGAAATTACCTCCTCTTAGGCAGCTCCAGCTCTCCCCTACACCTCCATTCACCTGTCAGGCCCTTGCCACAAGTCAGCTTGCACTTCTCTCCCTGAGAGGTTATTCTCTCCATCTTTTGAAACTCTACTCTACTCTTCCCTTTCCCTTCCCTTTCTTGACCACCATGCCTTTTGGAGGTTCCTCTTTATGTCACTCCCCAGACTCCAGCATACTACGAGTTCTGTCCTTGTCCTTGTCCTCTTTCTCTTCTGTGCCTTATCTCCATCTCCCTACCACAAACATAAATTCACCTGATGAGCACCTTAAAGATTCGGTGCTCTATTTGGATGAATCTCTAAAAGAGATATCAACCTAACCAAAAGTAAAAGAGTACAACATAGATGTCTCTACCTACCATGCCACCTAGGCTCCCATTACAGATAATCCCACAGGAGGTATCTAAAGCCAGCCAGATGAATGGCACTCAGGAAAAAGCTGTTTCCTTTCCCTACCTAAAAAGGGAGTCCAGCTGAATGGACTGAAGACTGCACCATAGACAGTTAAAACTGGGCAAGGTGAGTCATAAACCTTCTTTCCAAGCACATCCTTGCTCACGTCCCTGATGCCTGCTCAGATGAGCCTTGCTGTCAGTTGAAGCTCAAGCTCAGCTAGACCAGCCCACTTCATCCTGCTGCTCCTTGGCTGCTGTTTAGGCCGATGTTCACATACACCTACAACAGGGGGGACACCTTTGGTCCAGACTTCTCCCTGTGTCCTTATTCAGAGCACACACAAACCTTGCAAGTATTGTCCTACAAATAATTCCTGATATGAAGCCCTTCTGTCTCCATGTGTGGAGCTCTTATCCATGCTGAATTGCTGCTTTGAATTGCGCTTGCTGATGAAACACTTGTCCTTCCCTTAATAAATGCATCACAGTCCTGCACATAATCACTCTAAATGTCTTTGCAAAGGATTTGGGTCTAGCTGGTCCCCCAGTGCTGCCATGCCTATCTTGCATTTCTCCCTTAGCTCTCTACTCTCTGTCACATCAGATGAGAGCTGCTTGTCCTCACTTTCAAGACCTTCCCTAGTCCACCCTAGATCTGTCTGTTCTCACGCACAGCCTCTCCTGCATAAAGGAGTCAGCCCTGTCACCACCGACCAGCTGGTGACCAGGGTCAGGCTTCCTTCTTGGTAGGCAAATACTGTCTCACCGACAGCCCGTGACTTGTATATAGCCTCCCCTGAAGGTCAGGAGCCGGGTTTCCCCATGCAATCTTCTTGCGTGGCATGGTGGGTTCCTTGTCCATGACTTGTGTAATTTAAATTAATAGATTTAAAATGGTAACAGCAGCCACCAAGTCACAATAAAGGTTTGCATAATAATATAAAGAATGGTAGACTCAGTATTAAGAGGCATAAATATAATTTGGAGATAATGAATGCTGGGAGAAACTAAATGTCTTTGTCACACCTTTGATGATGCTGCCACTTCTTAGAAGCATTGCAAATTTCACAGAATCATAGAATGGCTTGGGTTGGAAGGGACTTTAAAGATCATCTAGTTCCAACCCCCCTGCCATGGGCAGGGATGCCTTCCACTAGATTAATTTGTTTATTAATACCTGAAAATGTTTTTTAAAGTCAAAGAATGTTTTTACCACATTACACTGTATATACAATATATACACTGAAAGGAGTAGCATTAGAGTTGCACTTTTGACTTAATACTTATTTTTTCTCTTTTCAATGACTTACAGCATAATGTTAATTTTACGTTACGTTTGTTGGGTTTTTACATATACTTTCTTATTAAAAATAAGAGGAAAACTGCAGCTAAACAGCCTACCCCTTTTAAATCCTTCTAAATGGGTGACCTAATGACTGGCCTTCCAGTATCTATAGGAAACCTACAAGAAAGACATACAGGGACTTTTTACAGCAGCGTGTAATGACAGGAGAAGAGGAAATAGATTCAAATTAAAAGTGTATTGGTTTAGATTAGATGGTAGGAGGAAGGTCTTTACTGTGATAGTGGTAAGGCACTAGAACTGGTTGCCCAGAGAAGCTGTGGATATCCCATCCCTGGAAGTGTTCAAGGCCAGGTTGAATGGGGCTTTGAGCAACCTGGTCCAGTGGAAGCTGTCCCTGCCCATAGCAGGGGGAATGGAACGAGATGATCTTTAAGTACCTTCCAACCCAAACCATTCTGTGATTCTATGAAATCCACATAGACTGGGGGAAAGGGGGAGAAGGGGGTGAGCGGCTCCTGTGACGATATGGACACAGGTAGGCAGGGCCAGCCTTCTCTCTGCCGCGGGTGTTCCGGCTTAGCGGGGCAGGAGAGCAGAGCCGTCCCCATGAGGTGCAGAGCGAGGGCCGGGAAAAGGCTCTGCAGGGCGCTGGTTCTGCCGGCCCAGGAACTACAGCTCCCGGCGTGCCCCGCGAGAGACAGCCGCCGGCGGGGCGGGACGGAAGCGGCTGGCACGCGGCACGCCGGGATCCGTAGTCCGAAGGCGGCCGCCGCCACCGCCCGGGGCCGTGGCCCGCGTATTTGAAAATTCCCGCGGAGGCTGGCGGCGGGTCTCGCGAGAACTCCACCGCCCCCCGTGTCCTGTCCCGCCCCCCGCACGGCGGGTGAGCGAGCGAGGTGGGTGCGCGGGGCCCGGCCGGGCCGTGCCGTGCCGTTGTCGCAGCTGTGGGACGGAGATGCTGGCGGCACTGGCACCGGCACCGGCACGTACCGGGAGCGCGGGCTCGGCTGGGCTGGGGGCAGCGGCGCGGACAGGA
>VZRN01004518.1:0-21319 GCA_013397935.1 Dasyornis broadbenti | reverse complement strand
CCCGCGGGGGCCTCGGGCGGGCCCGGCCGCCCGTCCCTTATGTAAGTGACCCCCGGGCTGCGGCGCCGTGTCCGCCAAACGTGCCCCGGCCCCCAGCGGCAGGGGAGGCCCGGGCGGCGCGGCCTGGGCAGCGCACATGGGAGGCTCCGCAGCCGGGAGGCTCCGTCAGGCTGGGGGGCGTGGGAGATGCGGCGTCTGCGGCCGGGAGCTTTCCGTCCTGCCCGGCCACCCGCGCACGCCCTCTGTTCTCGCTCCCTCGGTCGTGTTTTTGGAGGGTTTTTCTTTACTTTCTTTTAATTCCGCCTCCCCCTCCCCCGCCGGGCTTCGGGGTTGTATTCCATGAGGAGGCGGGAAATGCGCTCTGTGCGTGGAGCAGCGATTGCGGGATGAGGGATGGGTGTAATGGGGAGGCCACAGCTTCACAGGAATACGGTGCGATTTGTGGGGGTTTCTGGGTCTTTGCATGAAGCAAAACATTGCGAAGCAAAACATTGCGAAGCAAAGTTGCTGCTGGCTTAAATGAAAGTGCTCGATGTCTTCTATAATGAACTGTGAGTCCAGGTCTGGAGCTTCTGCCAGTAGAATGCTTGGTGTCAGTCTTTCAAGTCTAATGATTGCTTTCTGATCGTGTCCGGGGAAATTAGAGGAAATTGAGGGACTTCATTCTGTCGGGATGACTGCACCCCGTTTGGAGTGTGGGGCTGAGTGTAGCCGTGCAGGTGTCTTTGCAGGGCCCATCGGTCTGGATGGTTGTGTCAGCCTTGGCTGGCAGCTGTTCCATGTGTTTGGGCGCACAGCTCTGTATCCTGGGCAGGACAGCTCCTCATTCACGTGCTGCCTCCGCTCTTCCTGCATCGATTTGCCTGGGATTGGCTTTTGCAAGAATGATCAAGCTTCTATTAACTTTGTGCCTTCTGCCTAATAAGGTGTCAGATATAGTTTTGGAGAAACTATAGAGTGGTGGCAGGCCTTTTATTGGTGTGACACGGTTTTACACGTGTGGTGGAGAGAATAGAATCCTTAAATTGGTAGGTGAGAGTCTCCGAACACCAGGGCCTGTTACACGGGTTGCTGGTGTTTCTGCAGTTGATCTTGTCAGGTTGCTGGTTGTAAAAGCCTGTTGGAGAATTAGATGTTCCAAATCCGTCTGGATACAGCCTTGGACAGCCTGCTCTAGGTAATGGTTTGAGCAGGGGGTTTGGAAGAGGTGACCACTCATGATTCTTGCAAATCTTTCTCTTCAATGTGATTCTGGAATTTGTGCTGGGAGGTGCAAGTGGTGTGATGCCATACCAGTGTGGTATGCTGGAAATGTCTTCCAAAATATTGTAATAGAACAAAGGAGCACATACAGAGATGAGAGGTGGCAGTCAGGTCTCTCTCTTGATGTCAGTGAAGTCAACATGTCCTGTGAAATCTTGTCTTCAGCTGTGACTGACCATATTTTTAGCTTTTCCTTCAGTGAACACATAACATTGTTGGCCTTTTAAACTGATTTTCATGTAATACCATCAGTCAAAACCGACATCTCAGAACTCTGACTTGGTTGTATGTAATTCTACTTGAACGTGCGTTTTCTCTTTCTCTCCCTTTTTCCTCCTCCCTGTCCCCTCCTCCCGAGCTTTATAATCCAAAAATCTATGACATTCCTGTCTTTAGAAATAGTTCATGATATTTAGAAGTTGTAAGTATCTAGAGTGAAGAAGAATGATCGTTTTGGCAACTTGTGTACTGACAGCATTGCTATAGGGTACAGCTAGGAGGTTCAATTCTGGTTTATTCTGAAAATGGAGTAAGCAGGTGACATTTTACCCTAGTCTGATTTCTAACAGGCAGAAATAGGAATGTCATTGTAGTTATTGTTTTCACAGAGAGCAGAAATGCAGTTGTTGTTGGATAGATCTCTTAAAGGAGAGGCTTCATGCCTTTAATCTAGATCTGTCTTACTATTTCCCCCCTGTTTTGATTTCCTGGTAATTCTTGGTTTAACTTAGCAGAATGATGCAAGTAAAACATCCTGATAGACAGGTCACTATATATTTTTCATAATTTGTTATGAAATTTATTAACCTTGCTCCATATGGCCAAGCCATATTCCTTAAAAAAAAAAAAAAAGAAAAGATCATTGCCTTACTGGAGGAAACCTGAGCATACCTGATGCTCTGGTAATTTCATTTTTTTACAGGAATGGTTCATATGTTGGAGTGCTACTCATTTGATAGTTCTTACTTGATAGTTCTTAACATTTCATGGACTGATAAACATGGTATTTTTTGTATTGTGGGTAGGAGTACACTGTATCAACATAGGAACTTTCCATCAGGGAAGAGTTCTTTTTGGGATGGTGAGCAGTTTGTTTTCTAAACTCAAATCTCCCCAGTAGAGGGTGTTTAAATTTGATTTCCAATTTGGCCCCCCAAGGTTCTGTGGTCTTGGCAAAGCAGGTAGGCAGTGACCCAGGCAGGGTCACTCAGGGAGAGCACGCAGCTGAGAAGTTCCCTTGCATGCTCTTACCTGCACTACTGGAAGATATTTGTTCACTCTTTTCTTGAAACTGTCTTGCTATTATTGTGGTATAGTGTATTAATAATCATATACTTACCATGCAGAGGTCTCCTTGCTTATTTACAAAAAGAGATTTTTTTTTTTTATTCATTACAATAGTTTTGGAATTCTGTGCTCTTTTCTAAAATTCCTTAATATATGTTATCAGAGTCAGTGCTTTGTCAGGCTGGAGAAATGGGCTGACAGAGACCTTATACAGTTTAATAAGGGGATGTGCAAAGTCCTGCAGTGGGGAGGAACAACCCCAGGCACCAGTATGTGCTGGGGCCTGCCCAACTGGAAAACAGCTTGACAGAAAAGGCCCTGGGAGTCCTGGTGGACACCCACTTGACCATAAGCCAGCACTGTGCCCCTGCAGCAAAAAAGGCTGATGGCATCCTGCCTGGGCTGCATGAGGAGGAACCTTTGCCAGCAGGTGAAGAGAGCTTATGCTTCCTCTAGTGCAGCACTGGTGAGGCCTCAGCTGGAATGCTGTGTCCAGGTCCGGGCTCGCCAGACTCTTGAAAGATGAAGGTACTGGAGACAGAGAGTGCAGCCAAGGGCCACAAAGATGGATAGAGGAGATTGGAGCACCTCTTCTCTGAGGAAAGGCTGGGAGACTGGGTCTGTTCGACGTGGAGATGGGAAGGCTCAGGGGTTCTCACCAATGCACATAAACACCTGAAGGGAGGGTGTAAAGCAGATGGAGCCAGGAATATTCCAGTGGTGTCCAGTGACAGGAACACAGGCACACAGTGAAACATTTCAAAGATGCTATTCACTAACCCAATGTGTCTGAATTAGTATTTGGTGATACGTGTTACTCTTGAAATATATCCACTAAATTGCAATTAAACTAAGCAAGAAAGCTGGTCAAATTGTGAGGCCTTTTACTCTCTGGAGCCCCTGGGTACTGTGCAGAAGATGTCACTTGGAACTCATGGCAAGAACCAAAAAGGAAACCCAACAAAACTACTGCAAATAAGTTGTCCCACTTGGAACTTGATCTGTGCTAGTGGTGAAAGTTGGCAGAGTAGTCAGGCTGGCTGGCTGCAGCAGCATCCTACAGTACTGGCTTTACCATCAGCAACATTTTTGTCAAAATGTTGACTGTGCTTAGTGCAGGACCCTGACTTAGCCTTCTGTGCTTCATGCACTTGTTGTCCTGCTGGCAGCACACATACAGGAACACCACCCAGCACTAGTGACCTGTGTGTAATATCTTGGGATGTCATGAAGAAAGCATTACTGTTTGAACAAGACAATTGAATTTGTCTTGTCTTTCAGAGGCCTCTTCTATAAGCCAGATGATGTGCAAAACGTAGATACTTGAAGTGATTTGTATTTCCATGCGTATGGATTATCTCATATTTAGCCACCTATTTAATCTTGTAAATCAGTTCAGCTCTTCAGTTTTTCCACCAAAAAAAAAAAATCTGTCTTGACATACTGAAGTATGAACTCTTGTGGAGCACCTGCATGGGTGTGAAACTGTCTGAGAGGCCTAGAAATTTTTTGACTAGTACTGCAGAGATGTGATAAGGAAAGGCAATAGGAAGGAAGAGACTGGAATAAAGAATATGAGGATTTCAGGAGAGAATAAAGCAGTGTTTTGAAGTGCTGTGTTACATTTACCTCTTGAGCGTATGGAAAAGTACTTTCAATTGATGAGCTATGAAAGTCAGAATTGCTTGAAAGTATCAGCAGTGTGTTTTCTGGAAGAACTTGAGAATTAATTTAGTCAAGAACTTTGTATTCCTGAATGTCAAAAATAGACATGCAAAAAGTAAACACGACATGGCTGATGTTTGACATCTACTAGGAGACAATTGACAACAAATAATAAGGTATTAAATCAAGGGAAAGGGCAGAGTGTTACACTCTTACTGAGGAGCTTTTTAAAATACGATTTTTCTGAGATCACATCTTGCTTGCTTGTGTGAGTAGACTTGAACTCGGTGTGTTGTTCTCTTTCTTAGTACTTATTTTGTTCATCCCTCTGTGTCACTTTTTGTTGGTGATCTTGTAGGCATCAGAAAGCACAAGATTCTCATTTTACTGTGCTGTGAGATGAAAAGCTGTCCCAAGTGCCATTTCTTTTAAGGGAAAAGAGCTACAAATGATGTATAGGAGATTTGTCACTGCATACTGATGAAGCTTGGGTCAGTCTCAAAGATATTTATGGCTGACGTGAGTCTTTCTTTTTGCCTTTTTCTCTTTATTTACAGTGAAGAATGCGAGACCTAACAGCTCAGGTAACAAGCAGTCTGCTGCAGTTTCCAGAGGTGACTGTTGAGGCACTTGGAGAAGATGAGATCACCCTAGACTCTGTGCTGTGTGGGAAGTTTTCTGGAGGTAAGCATTTTCCTTTAAATTTGGTTGTGGTATAAAGTTGTTATTGCATAAGCACAGGGTCATAGCATCAGGTTGGTTCGGTTAAATAAAATGCATCAGGTTCTGACAGTGCTAACAGGATATTTTAATAATTAGAAATACTAAGCATTGAAATTACAACAGCCTGCTCCAAATTGTGGAATTTAAATACTTTATCTGACCATGCTGAGCCCCCCTGAGTTTTGAATGAAATAGAAGGCAGTTTTCAAAGAAGAAATAGTGTTGTTTTGGGATGAATTTCTTTCTAGCTGCTCAAGCTCTGCATCCATCATACCATCCCATGCAGAAATAGTTACAGAGACGCAACATGCTCCTTTTTCTTCTCTAGTCTAAATAAAAACTGAAAAGAAGAGGACAGCTCTGTTAAGCGCTGCCCATGTATTTCTGAGGTATTTAATAGGATGCAAATGAGGACCCAGTGAGAGTTGCTGAAAGCAGCTAAGCAGATTAGGTAATTGACTTTCTAGGTGATCTGAAGGTAGAGCTGGATGCCTCCCTGGATGTCTGTTTGGATGTCTGGGCTTCTGTTAAGACCAGGTAGAATCTTATCTACATGACTGTAAGTGCAGTAGTGGGGCTAATCCTTCCTTTGAGCTTAAAGGTCCTCAGTGAAGGAATAAGTGTTAAATTCTTCAGCCAAACAACACTTGTTAAATTCTTTCTGGGATCAGCACATGTAAATATTGAAATTCATGCATGCAGTGCTCATTTTAAGATAATTTTGTGTCCAAATCCCTTCCCACAGTAGTCGTGTGTCAAGCAAAATTACTCAAGTGGAAATGAATTGGTTGAGATGGGCTGTATTTGAAGTATGCCTTGAGACTTGTATTCCTGTGCATATTTAGGTGTTTTGTAGCAAAACCCAGCCAAGTACGGTGTACAGACGAGAGATCAGTCTATTGTAATCTTTATCCCAAGCAGTCAACATTCTTGAGTGCAGGAATGACAAGTACAAATGCAAAATACTGGGGTTATTAATTTTGAGATGTATTGGTTGAGGATTGCAGTGGGTGAATTTTAAATAATTGTCCAGAAGTAGGTAGGTTGGTCTTCGTGTCTTTGATGCATTTGAGGGAAAGGTGCAGTGACAGTGACTTTCCTGTTGTTTCAGACCTGTGGTGGGGATTTGTTTAGTCTCTTTCTTTTCTCTTCCAGGCAGAAGCGGCCTGGCGTGGCTGGCGTGTGGCCCTCAGCTGGAGGTGGTGAACTCCGTGACAGGAGAGCGGCTCTCTGCGTATCGCTTCAGCGGAGTCAATGAGCAGCCTCCCACTGTCCGCGTGGTGAAGGAGTTTTCCTGGCAGAAGAGGACTGGACTCTTGGTTGGGTTGGAGGAAGCAGAGGGAAGTGTTCTCTGTCTGTACGACCTTGGGACCTCAAGAGTGGTTAAAGCAGTTGTTCTTCCAGGAAGGGTATGTATGTTTTTGGAGAAATGAATATTTTATGTTATTTGATACTGCATAATCCTGTTTCAGGAAAAGCTCCTGTGTGACTTTGTAGGACTTATCCTTTTTATATTGTATTAACGTATTGTCAATTCAGAGTATCCAGTCAAGAGAGCCTTGATGTAAAATCTTGGACTTAGCAATACATTTTCTTTTGAGTTTACTGATAGTAAAAAAAATATTGTAGAACACATAGTGACTTAATTCTCCACTTTTACAAAAAAACCCATTGAAATTTTCTTTTCTTTTTTTTTGTCAGAGCAATAAAGAAAACTACTTAAAGTGTCTGTAATATACCTTTTCTAAATGGCTAATTTCTGTCAGAAATACTGTCCTTAAAGTATCTCAGATTCCCATCATTGTTGTGTTAATGACTTTGACACACTCCCATGAATCTCAGACTAGGAAGCAATGACTTGGGAACAGAACAGATTTTTCCGATAACTTTTTCCGATTGGAAAAAAGAGCTCTTAGTGAGTTATCTGTCACATTGTTCACACGTTTACTTTCTGTCTGCAATCTTTGCGTCTTTGCATGTTGACTGTAGTATTTATGTAGATGGTATACACTGGTGTAATGTACCTGATTTTTTTCTGCCTTCTGTAACCCTCCAACTCAAATGATGTAGTGTCCCTGTGTCTCATTATCTTATTGGAAACAAATATCAGATAAAATTATCAGAACATTAATATTCACTGTGGTTTTATCATCTTAGAATCTGCAACAAGTAAATACTTATTTATTACTTAGTTTTCCCTAACATTATTTGGTTTGACTTGCTGGAGTACAGGTGGAAGTGTGGTTTGTAGTAGTAAGCATTTGTGTTAAGTTCTAAAGATATGAGTCAGGCTGGTGTTCCAGTGTGTTGGTTTGCTGTCTGCTTGAGTTTTAGATGGAAAGGCAGGCTGTGTGCTAGCATAAACATATAATCAATAAGTAAATTATGTTTTGATAAGTGATGTTGGTGTGTTAGGTGTTATCTCTTCTATCTAAGTAAGCTAGGAAAGGGAAAGGTTAAGAAGTTAAGGATTATCTTGTGTATCAAATCCGTATCTTCAGAAGTGTTTTGAAATCGAAGCTAGTTCTAACAATCAGTTTTATTAGAGAGTTGTTCTATACCACAAAAGCTGATTCAGGAGCAAAGATGATGATGCCCTCTAGGAAAGAATTGGCTGTTGTGTGATGAAGGGTATGAATTTTGAAATAAAGCCACAGGTGCTCTGAAAGTTTTGCTCTTATGCCCTGAGAGCTCTTAATTACAAGTATGTTTGGTCTGTTGCTTTCATTTTGCTTCCTGTGCAAAGTTAGTTAAATAAGCATAGTCAGTACACAGGTATTGCTAATTGGACTGTTAACTCTCAGGCTGTGAGTGGGAGTAACGGTAAGCAAAAACAAGTAGATAAAACTGGCACCTGGCTGCTGTCCATATGTTTTGAATTCTTTCAGAAACTCATATTTGCATATTATGTAATGTGTAATTTGGGGGGGTTGATCTACTTGAAGGTTTCTCTGATTTTCTGACTAAATATTTTTTAAAGGTAAAATGTGGATCTTCTCTTAACATCACTTTCTCCAGTTACGTCATTGCTCAATGACATCAAAGCTTTAATGAGCACCATGTTTTGGGGATTATTTTCTCTATGGGTATAACTTCTGAGGACAACTTAGTTGTACAGTTTAACACTAATTTAGAGCAACTCCGCTCCAATGTGTCATGTTGTTAGTGTATTAATACAGGGTGGTTTTTGTGACTGTGTGACTGCCTTTTAATGTAACAGTGGATGTTGAGTCATTCAGAGAATAAAGAAGTGAGTTAAAAAATGCAAATTCAGGAGCTTAGAATTTTGGCATAATATCTTCACGTGTGTGTCTGAGTGTCTCTCATTGCCCTCTGGATATATATATGAAATGCATTAAAGAACTGAAAATCTTGATGAGCATGATTTTAATTTCATTCTGAATTAAAACATCAATTACATTGAGTTGGTGTATAACAGTTGTATATTTCAGAAATGTTGCATGGTATTTCCCAAAATTTTCCTGGTTTGTATGAGACAGAAGGGCAGCATTCAGATTCAGTGAGCTGAGAAAGTTCTCTTTGTTCTATCCCAGGATGAGTTGGCAGTACACTAGGAGAGTAGGAAAAATTGCACTGCCAAGCACAGTGGAAAAATATGTCATTTCAGGAGCTTCTACATGGAAAATTGAAGTAACCAGGAAACATTTTTGGAAGACTTTATGCAAAACCAAAAAAGATTCATTTGAAGCCAGTTGTACGATGAAAGAAATATCTTGAAAAGAAGTTAGAAGCAAGGCGTGAACTTTGGCTAATTGTGCAGCAAAATGTGTGCTGTATTTCCTCATCACAGTCACCAAAACTTGGAGTGCAAGAATCCGAGTAATCAAAAGACTTTTGCTAGTCCTTTGAGCAGCAGAGAAGATTGAAAATCTAATTTGAATCATAAGAATTCTGAAAGAAAATCGAATTTTCTAAATGACTATGGGTACTTCTAAGATTGGAGTTCTTGTGCCCAAGGTGAAAGGTGAATGCTGTAGAAGATTGGCAGGCAGTGCAGTCAAAAGCAAGTGCTCGATACGGGGGAGGAGAAATCTTCAAGTATAGTTTTCCCCATTTCTGGGGGTAAAAACATGACATGAAAGGACTGCCTTGTGATGCTCACTTCTTTGCTTTGTTTACAGGCAAACCTTTGTTGTTGATGTAAAGCTGCGTGTTTTCATGGTGCTGCATTTTGTCAGAGGCCAAAAGATGGCCCCTGTTCTTGTGTTGTCCAGCTCTAGTGCAGGAGCCTTGTTGTGCTTGTGTCTCTGGTAGAGCAGTGAGTGCTGTCCTGGGTGTGCTGTGGGTGCTGAAAGGTCTGTGTGCACCTTGTCCTGAGGTGGTGGGGTCTGCTTGGCATATCAGGGAGCAGAGAGAGCTCCTGCCTCAGGCTGAGCCCATGTTTGGTCTATTGCTGTTGGTTTAGGCTGCCTATTACAGTTTTCCTTTCCATCTGTAACAGTGCTGCTGTGCATTTAAAACTTTTGTTGGATATTATCAGTCAAAGTGAGGACCAGTGTAGATTTTACTAAGCCAGCAATTCCCTCCAACCCTTTCTAGGAATTTTTAATTCCCATGGAAATGGTGTGTCCAGTGTGCCCCTTGGCCACTGCTTTGTTTGCTTTGCAGTCCTGATTTATCCTACTAAATGTTTGGTTAAGAAGGCCTGGACTGTATCACAGTGCTGATGGGCTATGAACAGTGGGAGAACTAGATTTAGCTTTGTCTTTCTTACTTAAGTCCCTTGCATATGATGAAGCTTGTAGCATGTAATTGATTTTATATGTCTTCCTAGACTTAATTAGTTCTAAGTAGGAAATGGAAGTTGGTAAGCTGTAAAGACAGAATGCACCGTTTAAGTGGAGAGGGCTTTCTTTCTATTCACTTCTTTTTTCATTGATATAATTGGGAACAATGCTCTTTTTAAAAGCCTTACGAACATGTATTTACTGTCTTGTTTCTGTTGTGCTAATGCTGGCTTCACTTCTGAGTGATTACTATTGAGCTTGTCAGACAGCATCAATATTAAGCTGCAATTTCCTGCAGGTGACTGCCATCGAACCCATCAGCAATGACGGCGGAGCCAGTGTGAGCACCCGGCACCTGCATCAGAGTCTGCGCTGGCTCTTTGGAGTGGCAGCAGTGGCTACAGATGTTGGTCATGTCCTTCTGGTTGACCTTTGTTTGGACGATTTATCTTGCAGTCAGAATGAAGTAGAAGCATCAGGTAAGCTGCAGTTTTTAAACTTGAATTTAGAAGTAAGAAAATTTGTGTCTTGTAAAGAAGCAACAGATGTCCTACTCTGAAAACACCAGGGTGCCTGACATTTCTGACTACTGATTGCAGATGGCATTTTGACATTGTATGGTCCTGAACTGATCAAAAAAATGGGAGAGGCTTAATGGCTTAATACTCTTCCTGATGTTAAGCACACCTCTTGCTGCCCACATCCCTTTGTCACTTTGATTCTTGTCAGTGGGATTTAGGAATTTTGCCATCTTAGTCAGTACAGCTGCCTGATAGAAAGTTGTGTCAGAGGTACCATTTTTCCTGGCAGTGTTCTCCTGTTTCCATTAGTAGACTAGGGGCAAACTTTAGGCTTGCATTTTAAAATAGATCTGGCTTATCAGAAATCGTGCATTTGGCTGAATGAATACTGCAATATGTGTATTCAGAGTGCATACAGTGTTTTGGCTATTGCTAGAGTGGCTTCAGGAGTTACGTCTCTTCCAGTGGGTTCATTGTGAGGTCCAAACTCCTGATTTGTCGAGTCCAAGAATTTATCTACAAAGGTTACAGTTGTATGCGGTTTTGAAAAAGGAGTGAGAATACTTGTCCCATTGGAGAGTTCTTCTGTTCTCAGAATAGGTGCGGAAACAGAAATTGCAAAATGGGTGTTGCAGAAATGGGTGTTTTGCCTGGCACAGAGGATTTAGATTATACACGTGGTCACATCAGTTTAAAAAGCAACTGAACTGACATAATACATTCACTTACTGCCTGTTTTATGTGTGTAGATCTAGAAGTTGTCATTAGGATTCCTGCTGAAGTTCCGCAAAGAAGAGAAGCTGTGAGCAGAGAAGGGAGGCATCTCTGTTTTCAATTACGAAGTCCTTCAGGAACAGCAGTATCAACCCTGTGCTACATAAGCAGAAGCAACCAGCTTGTTGTGGGTTTTTCTGATGGCTACCTGTCACTATGGAATATTAAATCTTTGAAGAGGGAGTAAGTAGTCCTTTCTACTTGGCTGCACTAGGAGGTACAGGGGTCTCAATTTTTTGTTTCAGGAAATCAAACAGTAAGTATGTGATAAACTGATTTTTATAAGTCAGTTTGTTCTCTCCAGTAGTTCAGTAAAACCAGGCAATGTGTGTGTTTCCATGAAACAGATTTTAGAAATTATTTTTCAGAACCACTTATTGCAATTAGGGCATCCACTGAAAGGCTTCAGTATGTGAATAATGTGGTTTTGGTGATAATGTTCTTTAAAGTATCCACAGTGAAACTGGTGAGACATCGTAATTCAGTAGCCTGAAAACATACTCTTTCCTACATTTCAGCCTTGATGGAAATTGGTGGTTGACTTATTCAGAGGCAGGGATACATGTGAATGAGAGTTTATTTGCAAGACTTGGAGATCAGAATAAGGAACATGTAAATTTATAAGCAATAGTAAAATTTAGAGGTGATTTTAAATCTGCCTTTTGAAATATTTGACAACATTCAGATAGGGTTTTATTTAAGAAAATCTACAGTGTCTGGCCAGAAACTACATATGCATTATGGGTGTGTAAATAGACAGTGAAGGCTTAATTAGGTGTCAAGAAAAGATTGTGAAGGTACAACTAAAGTTCAACAGTTAGGAAGACAAATACTTAAGAAGTAGTGGCTTGCCAGTCTTCAGTTGTTTGAGATGGAAGTGTGATCTCCTGTACTTTAAGGATAAACATGCAAGGTGCTTTTTTCCCAGAAGATGCTTCTACCCTTCTACAAATGGCTAGGGCCAGGAGACTCCTTTTTCCTTTATTCTTTTTTTCTTTTATATCTGTAGACACCACTCTCAGCTTGAAGGAGGAAGGATTCCTGTCTATGCTGTTACTTTTCAAGAGCCTGAGAATGATCCTCGCAATTGTTGCTACTTGTGGGCTGTTCAGTCTACACAGCAAAGGTGAATAAAATCTTGCCATAAGTCACTGATCTGTTCTTTAATATTTGTTCACATTCAGTTGATACCTGTGTATTTGTTTTGGTTATGTAACTTTACAGGGGATTCAGGCATGAGCAGTGTTAAGCTTACAGTGCAATTTTTTCAGGATTTTATAGTTGCAGAGAGGGATCGATTCATTCCTACCTTGTGAAAGAAGGCAAAGGAACAGTGGCTGTATTTTTGTGCATGCAGTCTTAAATGATTTCCCTTGTTTCTTGATGAGTGCTTCAAGATTTGATTGGTATTCCCACCATGGCATTCAATACCATTTAGTGTGGTTTAGGCTGCGGATGCAGAACAGTAAACATCATCAGCACGCTACTTAGTCAGCCCAGCTGTTCACAGAGTGGCAGTCTTGTTAAGTTTGACTTTAAAGCAATATTCATGGAGAGCACTTTATTGTTGTGAGCTCTTTCCAGAAATTCAGCAAGTTTTTTCTCCATACTGCATGTTAAAGCTTTCCAATGGTATAGTTAGCATTTGCCCCTGAAGCTGTTAGTGTCAAAATTTCCTCCTTTATGTTTGAATGGCTAAATGTGACCAATTGTCATGTTTTGGGAAATGGTTTTTATCTTTTCAGCAAGAGTATGCTCTTAAGTAAGTTTCAGCCTAGATCTAATAAAATGATAATGAGGATTGTAAAGCATCTTTGTAATCAAATTTCCTAATTTATACCTTTTTCAGTGAAGGCGATGTTGTGAGTTTACATCTGTTGCAGTTAGCATTTGGTGACAGGAAACGCTTGGCATCAGGACAAGTGATGTATGAGGTAAGACAGGCCTGTATGTGAGAAGATGAAAATAGTAATTTTGTCTAAGTGAGTATAAGTTGACCATGTTAATATTTACCATGGAAGATGAGTGAGACTAAAGAAAAGTCTTTTGATGAATCATCTTAGACATTCTTTTGTCCATACCTGCCAAAACAAGTCATAGAATCATAGAATGGTTTGGGTTGAAAGACCGTAAATATAAACTTAATTCCAGCCCCCTGACATGGGTATGGATGCCACCCACTAGATCAGTTCGCTCAGGGCCCCATCCACCCTGGCCTTGAACATTTCCAGGGATGGGACATCTACAGCATCTCTGTGCAGCCAGATCTCCAGATCCTCACCACCCTTACAGTAAAGAATTTCTTCCAACATCTAATCTAAATCTCTCCTGTTTTAATTGAAAACTCCTTCACCTTTGTCCTGTGACTATCTGCCCTTGTAAAATATCAGTCTCCCTCTCTTGTATAAGCTCCCTGTATGTGCTGAAAGACTGTACTGAGGGCTCCAAGGGTGAGGTTGGACTTCTGGGCTATGAGTGCATATTGCTTCTTGTCCACCAGAACACCCAAGTCCTTCTTGGCAGGGCTGCTCTCAATCACTTCTCCCGGTCTGTAGTCCTGTCTGGGATTGCCTTATTCCAGGTACAGCACCTTGTGCTTGGACTTGCTGACATTCGTGTCATGATATTCCTATGGGCCTACCTCTCAGGTTTGTCCAAGTCTCTCTGGATGACATCCTGGCCTTCTGTTTTGTCAACTGTACCTTTCAGCCTTATGTTATCTACAAACTTGGTTAAGGTGCATTTGATCTCACTGTTTGTGTCATTGATGAAGACATTGAAGAGCACTGGTCCCCGCACAGACTTCTGAGGGACACCACTCAGCATTGGCCCGTGCCTGGAGATAGTGCCGTTTCTCACAACTCTGTGGCTTGGTCTAGCCAACCAATTCCTTATCCACGGAATAGTCTACCCTTCAAATCTACCTCTTCAATTTAGAGATGGTGATATCATGTGGGATTGTGTCAAAGACCTTGTAGAAGTCTAGGTAGACTATTAACTGTTGCAGTCGCCCCATCATAGAAGATGACCAGATTGGTCAGATGCAGTCTGCCCTTACTGAAACCATACAATTTTATACTGCAGTATTGTGTGTTACAACTAGAAAATCTGCAAAGAGACCCTGTACATTCAATTCCTGAAGAGAAAATGGCTGTTACAAATTAAATTACGCTTCATTTAAACATCACATGAATGGCATGTAGGAAGAGAAGACAGGGCTTTGAATAGCTTTGTATAACGAAACTGTAGATTTAAGGAAGCTTCTTTCTGTCTCTCTTTCTTAAAATATGGTCATACATATGTCTTTAAACATTTCTGATCTCTGTTTTATAATCTTGTTTTTCTCTTAAGTTCTATCAGCTTGACCTCAAATACAGCTACAAAAATACCTATGATGTGTCTTCAGTAATGATTCTGAAACTCAGTAGCTGTAAAGATGACCTTTTTTTTTTTTTTTCCCACTTTTTGACTGGGTTGTCTCTGAAATCTACTCTTAAAACCTGCAAAAGATGTAAATATAATGTACGGTGGTATGATTTGGTCAGAAGAGTCTCCATAAATTTTTAGAACTGATTCCAGAGATGCTGTGTTATAGAATAGATAAAATATAGAAGAGGTATCATTAGGTCTTACATATCTAAGAGGGATGGGAGACACCTGTATAATGTTTAATTCTATTCACCACTATGCTCGAAACTCTTGCAAGATCTTTTTGATGGGAAAGTAGTCTTAATTCAGAGCAAGTCTTTCCTCCTATTTGATATTTGCTCTTTTATGTTCTCAGTAGTACAAAAAGAAATTGAAGTAGTGCTTGGACTGTGGTTCAAAGACTTGTTTTATAGGGACTTTGAGTTTTGAATTTTTTGAATTGAGTTTAAATTTTGTTATTTTTATCTATAGGAAAACTCCTTCCTCATTTGGAAGTGTTGCTTTTGAACGGGTAAAGGTTTGGTTTTTGGAGAAAGTGGTCTTTCCTTAAAATGTATCATCTATCATGGTGACAAAGTAGAAATACCTTCAAGTGGCTCAACATGTCTGAATATGCATGTCATGTCTTCATGTGCAGTTTTTTAATGACAAAAATATACAGTGTTCTAGAGGAACAGAGCACCCTATTTGTTTGGGGGAGGTGTTGTGTGTTGTTTTTGGTTTTTTAAAGACTTTCACTGCAGTTCATTCCTGCATCTCTTATAGTGCTGTAATCACTTTGGCAGGTTGATAGGAGAAAGTTTCTTTAATCATCTCAAGATTCACTTTAGAATTTGTTTTGTTTTATCCTCTTTTAAAAGTTATTATTAGCTACAGTCTTAGCAGTGACAAAGACAGTGCCTTTTATTGTGTGCCGCATTGGGAAAAAAGCAATTGTCTCTATTTCTGTCATGGCTACTACTTTTTTCTGTCTGAACAATTTAATGGTAAAATGCGGGACCTTTAACTATTTGGCAGTTATTTGTCTTGGTTGTCTTACTTTTCTGAACAAGATGTGACAAATGTCAGTTTATACCTCAGAGGGTTGAAATGTTTCATCAGCCTTTAAAAATGGATCTGCTAGAAATTCCAGTTGACATTCTTTAAAAAAGAAAAGCACACACAGTGATTAAAAAATGTTACTGTGTTTGTGACCTGGAAAACCTGTGTAGTTAAAGTAAGATTTGGAACCCTCTACAAACTATTGCCACCAGTAGTACATTCACAGGCTTGTAAGTAGCGTCAGGCACCATTGTCTGGATTTGAGATCTTTTACTCCCCTGCTGTTACTGCTTCCCTGTGATGAGTGTGTTGTAAGATTGCAACAGGACCCAATCTTAGAAGGCTGTTAAAGAGAGCTGAACATCTGCACCCTCTGAGGAGGAAAGACAGGTTCTTCAGCTGGCTTCCAGATAAGCCACTTACACATGTAGTTTCATGCTGAGATCTGATAGCATTTACTGCCAAACTGCTCCCCCCCCAAACCAATTCTTAATCCCTCCCCAAAGGATGCATCGGGACAGGATCTGTGCTCTTCAGTGGACTCTTAAGTCTTGGAATACTTCCTTGTGCTTACAAATTGGTCAACATGGCATGATGGCTCTCTGCCTGCATGACTGAATTAAGCTTTTTGTTGGTCTTTAGTGACATAAAGTTTAAGAGTTGTTCCCATTTGCCTGGCCCAGCTTGAGTAAACAAGGAGAAATTAATCTTCTGTTGCTCCTTGTTTACTGAGTAGAGGTCACAGGAGCTTAAAACACTTGTCTACTTACATCAGTGCTTTACAGCCCGGGAATCAGACTTGAGGCTATGAAAGCAGTGCATCTTGGACTTTATGTCATGGTAAAAATCACAAATGAAACTTCTGGAACACATGGCACTGATTTTATAAATGTGTCAAACTTGTGTCTCCATTGCCTTCAAGGCTGGTTTAAATCTGCTCAAGTAAGAAAACTGAAAGATACTCTTAAATTAGGCTTTCAAAGACTCTTTTTATATCATCTCAGCAGCTGCTGTGTCTTGTGGATCAGTTCATGGTCACGGAGCACATCCTTACCTTTGTGGTACACAATGCTTGTGTACAGTCTCTACATTCATATCAGAGTCTGACCAGTGCAACTCTTTTGAAAACTGTCCTGTTTAACTAGTCTGTAACATCATTGCTTAATATCTTCAGTGCACTAGAGTTCCTTAATTTAGATTTGCTTGTCCCAGTGTGGAAAATTTAAAATATGTGGCTTTGGTTAGGAAGTTGTCTTCAGCAGGAACTATATGACATTATTTTCTTCTTCCCCTCTGCACCAACTTTGTGTGGGAGTGGCTCTTCATATATGAATGGAAGCTGAAATTTCTAGTTATTAAAATTAATGCTGGACAGGTCTATAGACTTTTAGTGCTTTATGTTTTAGAGCTGTCTTTGGAATGGTGGGCTTCTTGTTCAGGGCATGTTTGTGTAGGCTTCATGTTGGTTTTTCAAAGAGATGGTTTTGATTTTTCTTGTCTGCTCTGCATTTGTCTGTTATTTCCAAAATTCCTGAATAAAAAGACTGTGCATGCTTCAGAGTAAAGTTTTGCTAAGGAAATGCTAACATTTGAAAATGTGCAAAGCCTTTACAGCCAAACTTATCTGTTACGATTTGACAGTTAATTCACTTGAATGTCAAATGTAGTTTTTGTTTGCTATCAGAAATAAGCTCACTGGAAATAAACAATACAATATATATGTTAGGTACATACATTCTTTCATAGTAGATCTCATAAAAACAACCTTCTTTTTTAATTTTTTTTTTCCCACCCAGGGTTTGGAATACTGTGATGAAAGGTACAGTTTAGATCTCACTGGTGGAATCTTTCCCTGGAGAGGGCAGACCAGCAATACTAAATTCCTCAGCTTTCGGACCATAGAAAAATTTCGCAACCATGCTGACAGAGAGGATAGCGTTAATGAAGGTTTGTTCTGATCTCCCTGTTTGGTTATTCTAAACTGTTCTAAACATGGTTTGGGAATCTAAGCAATGAATGCCGTTCTATACCCACAGTCTTAAAGTCTTGCATATTTGTCTAGCTGACGTTGTTGGGCTTAGTTAAAAAGAAGAATTTTTTGCTGAAGTTATGTGGGACTTTTTTATCCCTCTGAACATCATTCTTTAAGGGGAAAAAATAGATTTTATTTTATGTTTGCTAGGGTGCTGGAGCAGTGTATGGTGGGGCCAGTCTGTATATTGCTGGTCAGTCAGTTTATTCTGCCGGTTGCCTTCACTGAACTGTAAGATTATTCTTTCTCTGAGTTACCTGAAATTTTTTGTTCCCTGATTAAACATATGACTGCATCCATTTGGCACCTGGTCAGTAGCGGTGTTCCCAAGGGCTCAGTATTGGAGCCAGTTCTATTTGATATCTTTTTTTTTGATGATCTGGATGAAAATTTTGATTAGCTAATATTTGTATATTTGGTGTGGCTTAGAACTGATACTATTTGAACAAGAAAAAGAGGCAGTAAGATTGAAACCTATTACATAGATGCTTGCTATTCTGTAAATTGTTTTTATCAGTCTTAATAATGTGTTGGGTTTCATGAGTGAAAAACAGAATTAATCCAAAATAGAAGGTGGTGTTTTAAAAACAGCAGCTATCTTGTATTTTCTTCAATAAGAAACAATGTCTTGTCTTTGACAGTAATCTCTCCTGACACCAGTGTATCAATCTTCAGCTGGCAAGTGAATACCTATGGTCAGGGAAAACCATCTACTTATTTGGGTGTGTTTGACATCAACCGCTGGTATCATGCTCAAATGCCAGACTCACTGAGGTAGGTTTTTATTAAGTTGCTTTCCATATCCCTACAAAGCATTAACTTGCAAGTTGCTGTTTAGCTTATGCACTTGTTTTCTTTAAGGCCAGAAGAATTCCTTCATGATTGCCCCTATTTTGCACTGTGGTCACTGGATCCTGTAACGAGCATGACTTCTCCAAACCTCATCTTGGATATTCTGGTACACGAGCGTAGTCTGAGTCGGGGAGTTCCTCCTTCTTATCCACCACCTGAACAGTTTTTTAATCCAAGCACCTATAATTTTGGTAGGTATTTTGCTGCTTTTCATTTTAATAGCGACAAGCTTGATGTGAGGCCAAATGCCACTTAGTGGTTCTCATTCATTGTTTGTCATGCAAAAACTGAAATAAAAATCCCCCCCAAACCTTCTGAAACCTGGTTACCTTGTACTAACAGGGTATTTACTTTTGTGAAACATATCTGACAGGCTGCTGAGTTTTGGGTTTTGGGGCTTCTGTAACATAGTCTGTGAAGGGGTGATGGTCATAAAATGAAATGACTTTGAGCTGAGGCTCGAAGCAGAGCACCTGGGTAGCACTTGAGATGAAGTTTCTACAGACAGATAGTAAGTACTCTTTAAAGAAGGTGTGTAGGTGATACGGTAAAGAAAAGGGGTGCTGAAAGTTTGTCTTTGCAGTGTTTAAAAAGCATAAACTGGTGATAAGGTAACTGTGAGAGTATGGAAGGCTGTCAAACATTCTTTGTTCCTGCAGATGTTACGTGCTTGCTCAGCTCGGGAGTTGTTCACATGACTTGCACCGGCTTCCAGAAGGAGGTGACTTTTTTTTTCTGTATCTCTGTTGAGACTGTCAAGAGATGAACCTTTTCTAGGTTCTCTCTTGCACTGCTTTGCGTGTCAGAGACCACTTGATGCTCACACTGCCCATCCCACATGGATAGCTGCAGTCATATCGTGCCAGTTTCATGCAAATGGTACAGTTTTAGGGAGGCACGAGTTGGGGATTGAATGGCTAGAAAGGAACGCAGCATTGGTTTAGTAGGAAGAAAAAGAGTGTGGTGGAAGCTGGGGCAAGTGTTGACTTGTTTTGTACAGTCTTTGTAGTCTGGGGATAGGGTTTGGGCTCCTGATGAACTTGAGAAAGGAGGACAGCATGGAGAAAAGGAGAAGTTATGTAACTGTTTAAGAAGAAATGCATATTTTTTCTCCCAGCCTTGGCCAAATAATGACTTCTGAGCCACTGCACAGCTTGTGACAAATCCTTCTGAATTAAGTTCCAGCTCACTACATATTCCCATGTAAATCATCTTCCGCACAAACAAGAATAGTGTCTTTCAAAGAGTGATTTGTAGCTGTGTTAGTTTGAACATCTACCGAATGTAATTTGTATCAATGTTCAGGGAAGAACAAGGGCTGCGTATTGACAGAGAAGCTGGAAAATTCTTTCCTTCATCATTGCAAGTTGGTATTTTCTTCTACAGGATTTTCTTTAGAAATTGGAACTATTAGTTTGCTGCTGTCTTCAAGACTCTACATAGCATTGCTTACTGAAATTGCTAACCTAAAGCCTTCTGCTACTAAAGCAGCTTTTTGACAGTCTAAGTGATCCAGAACCTTAGTTAATTGAACGCTGTCTTAATTTGTGGGTTTTGGTTGATGTTTCAGACCTTGAAGTTTTTGAAGAAATCTGGTCCTTTAATAAGTGAAGCCATTCGTGACAGCTACACTCGGTGTCTTGTAGCTGGCTTGCTGTCTCCCAGATGGGTTGATGTCCAACCATCCAGTCTGAGTCAGGTGAGTGTACGTTGAGAAATCCAGGGGGAAATACCTCCATCTTGTCTGAAGGCTGTAGAGGCAATAAGATCCTGATTTTTGATTGCAAATTGCATTGACAGGCGCGTGTTGACATGAGTTAGCAGAAGTAATAATACTCTTAGATCCAGCCTTCTGTCTGGGAACACCCTAAGAGGTCTGCCTGTAGTGACCCATCTGTTAATTCCATGCCCCAGGTATGCACGAGGAAGCATACAATCAGTGCTGGGCATGTGCATCAGAAGGCAGCTTTCCCTCAGAACAGCTTTCATCCTCTTCATGCCCATCATGGTCTCAGAGCCTTGAGTGCAGTGCAGTAAGTGGCAGTGGCAGTGCCTCCCTCAGATGTGCGCTATTGCGAACGCCAGCTTGCTGCACTAGACATCATTTGCTTCCAAGGAAGTGCTAAGCAATTACTATCATCAGCTCTACCTGACGATTTCATCACCACTTCCCCTCATTTTCTGTTTGTCAGCAGGCTTTTCTGCACTGTCTCAATATCGATCTTCTCCTCTGTAGCCTTTGCCTTGAGCTGTGGTAGATTTCCTCCTCTTAGACTGCCCTCTTGCTGCAACACCTGCATCACCGCTATCTCTCAACATCGCTATATTCTGTCTGCCACCACAGTGACTTCACAGCCCTCGGGTTTTCCATTTGCAGTGCAACAAACTTTGTCTTTCATATGAAGAGTTTCATGAGAGAAGGAGCCTTTGTAATGAACAGCCCATCTTTCTCCATGCTGGGTCGAAGCTAAAGGGTTGGATTGTCATCATGGAGTGGAGCAGTAAGCGCTAGGAAGGGGAGAACAGTCTTCCCCCTGCCCTCATCTTCCTGTCTGGGATTCTTCACCAGACTGTGGAAATGTGTTAGGGAAAATAACACTTCTGTGTAGTGTGGTAGCTAAAACAAATTTGGCAAGCTGACCCAGCCCATAGACTGCTTATTTTGCAAGCCTGGTGTAGGCACTTACATTGTGAATGGATGTTCTGATGTCAATGTGGGTGTGAAATTACTTGGGAAAGCAAGAAATTTTATGACTTTTGCTGAATTGTGACTATGTTGTTTAGACACTGCATTGAACAGGGTTTGCCTTTGAATACTAGAAAGAAAAAATTCAGAATTAGGGACAAGAAGCTTGGAATTTTGTTTGGTATCCTAAGTAGTATTTGGCATGTTTCCTTGTCTGAAAAACATTTTCAGAAAATGATGGAAATATCCTATATGTCTTCTAATATGTAGAAATGTGAATGTAATGATTTTACCTAGA
>VZRN01004517.1:0-10285 GCA_013397935.1 Dasyornis broadbenti | reverse complement strand
TATGGGGGGGGGGGGAACAAACACTCCCAGATGAGGTGTATGTGCTTGTACTCAGAGGTCCTGTGAGAAAGATGTGTACATGTAACTCTTTATGTGACTGCGATTAGAGCATTTTGGGTGGGTTGTTGTAGGAAGTAGTTTTTGTTTGTGTATATGATAAGCATTTCATATGCATCTAATATTGTAGTTTATTAGCATTTTGCTTGCATCTAATATTGTGGTTTATTTGTATTGCAGAGTATTAAATATAGAGATCACTGATTGCTGGTTAATTACATGCTGTTAATAAATTGCTTCAATTCTGATTTTCCCTCTGATAATGTATCACATTTAGCAGAAGATCTCTAAGCCTCGTATACTGTTAGTGCAATAAGCACAGCTGTGGAATACAGCGCCACAGAAAGAAAAGGGCAGGGTTTTTGTTTTGCTGTTAAGTAATAGCAAATTAATAGTTAAGTGATTAGTAAGTTTTGATATATCGAGAGATCTTGCCACTCTCTGAAATGCCTGCCATTGAAACTTTAAAAATTTTATCTATAGATACAATGAAAAGATCAAGTAAGAGTCAGTTTTGTATCAGCTAACTTAAAGTAGTACTTGAGGGATAGAGGAGAATCTTTCTAAAATTAGGAGCTGGGTTAAGAAACATAATTCAGGAAGGACAGATCATAGTTCTTTCATTATGACTTGAGTGAAAAGGAAAGTAGAATAAGTGTTCCTGATGGAAATTAGAAGTGCACCAAGAACATTTCCTGTGAGACATGCAAAGTGCTGCATTCTGGTTTCATGGTGAACAGATTCTTCAAGGAACATAGTCTCAACTAGAACCTTGGAAATAAAAGAGATATTTGACTAATAACTGGGATCAATTTTTCTCCAGTTAGATGCCATAGTTAAGATATGTTTCAGTATTTTTAACCATTTCTAGAATTTGTTGCAAGTTCATAGGCTTTAGTTTTTAAACTGTTATTACAATTTTAATTGACTCAAAGATTTAGACTTCCCCATTTAAGATACTATGTGCAAATAGATTTTATTCTTGAAGACCTTTGTTAAAAAACTGTGAAGTTATGTGAAGTAAGCAGAGACTGTTATCTGTGTTGACTTTTAACATACTTTGAGGAAATGAGACATTGTCTTAGCCATAATTGTGAGGTACAGTTGTGCAATCCTTACAATAATTTTTAGAAATTAAGGCACTGTTTCCAAGACTGCATCTTATTTTTATTCTTCATGTTGTCTCATGCTACAGTTTTATCATTTCATTTTCAGTTCTTCAAAGATACTGATATGTCTTGAACTCTTTTTTTTTTTTTTTTTTTTTTTTTAAAAGGAAAAATTGAAATACAATATTAAGTAAATTGCATAGACTCTAACTAGCTGGTGGCCTTGGCAACCCTTAAGAAAACTCAGTGTTATACAAAAAGTAGTATTTTCTTCTTTTTCTTTCTAATTTCTCAGGTGTAGCACTGCATCAGTGCAGAACAGTTACATGTTATAATCACTGACATTACATAGCAAGAATATGTGACATCTAGATACGGTTAGAGTTGTTTTGAATTTCTACATACTGAATGCAGGTGAGACATCAGGCAGTCAGCTCTGTAGCTCATTTTATTCCTGGTACCTAAGGGACAGTTTAAAATATGAAAGTGTTCATATGTTATTATATATTTAATCAGAGATAGAGGTTTAGGTCAGCCCCTCGGTGATACAGACGACAGTTTACATCATAACCATATCTGTTTAGACAGGCATTGTTTTCTTTTTCTAATGTAAGAAAACCAAGATTTCCTGAGATACTGCTGCCTATCCTTGCCAATAGTTGATAAAAGCAAGGATCTAATGTTCCTGACTGAGAAAATATTTAAAGGAATTCTGGTTGCCCCTTGATCTTGTAATATCTTTGCAAAGCACTTTGAAACCATGCTAGAAAACACACTAATATGTGCAGCAAAGTATCCCTATTTGTTAGATAATCATTATTCCCAAGAAGTAATCCCATCCAACATACTTTTTCATCTGTTGTCTTTTTCTTTACTCCTTCTGCATTCAGATCATGAACACCATTCAATGAGACCCGCAGCTAAACAGAACGAGAAATAGTAAATCTGAAAGGACAGCTTGGGGGAGGCCAAGCAAATGATTGACATTGCTCATGGCTGGGAAACCCACAAGGTGCATGGATTCTTAATCAGTGTCTTTGAGAGGCATTAACAGCTCTGTTCTTTTTTAACCTATCCTATATTTCTGAAGACTTACAGATACAGAGCTATAATTTATTAGACTGAGTAGCTGATTTATTGCTATAATATATCTTCCAAAAGCTACATTTTTTCAGTTTTTACTAATACCTGCTGTATCTTACCTTAACAAAGCAGTGCTTATGCAGTTAATTTTGTATTTAGGAAAGCCTTCTGTAGTGCCAGACCATCTCCAGAATATTCTGATACAGTTTCTCCCAGCAGACAATACTAATGTGATGGTTATACTTGTTAGGCTAATTATGTTTTTATTTCTTGAAGTTATATGAATTTTAACATACATATGGAGTGACAACTGTATCTATCTTTTTATCTGATCTTGCTTATCTTTTCATTACACAATATTTACTATAAGGAACTCTTCAGATTTGGTCATGGGTATTTCAGTTATGTTGTGTTGCAGATTTAGCACTTTCACAGCGTGTCATGCTCCTTCCCTGTCTGCATAATTTGATAGGACTGCAAAGTCTCCTTTGGATTTCATAATGTACTCACAAATACAGACCTTCTTAGTGTTTGTGTAGTTTGCTTTGTGTTGTCTCCTTTCCCAGAATAACTTATATGTAAGCTCCTGAAAGTGTGGTACTGAGGGGAACAATGTTTGGAGGTTTTAGGTTTTATTTTCTTTAAAAGCCCTTGTAATTATTTGTCTGATTACCAATTCATTTCACATAATCTTGCATACCAACACACTTAGGTTTTTGTGAAGATTTATAGTATAGTATTTCTCTAGGTACTTTGGGATGTATTTAGAGAAAGGTGGTCTTCGTGGGGAGGTATGTAAAATTTCAAAACAAATTCTTCGAGCAAACTTCTTGTACCACATTTTGAAAAAGATAGAAGTGAATGAAAATAAAGAAATGATAGTGTCCACAAGGAAAGATTCAGTGGAACAAATACAGGCCTGGTGAAGAGGAAGTTTTGAGTAAGCATTGTATTCCTACAATTGAGAGGTCTTAATTACCATTTGATATTAAAATATTATTTAATAATGAAGTAGCTCAATATTGTTCATCACTATTGTTGCTGGGCTTTAAGAGAGTAAGAAATTAAAATGTAGAGATTTGCAATCTCATAATTTTCAAATCAACTGCTAATTTTTCATGTTTCTGTTTGTATGTGCTGACTATGAGAATTCAAGAAAGAATTTGATAGAAAGGTCCTCCACTAAGGGTAGGAGTTCATGTTGGTTTTCCAGCTAAGTACTCAGGTTCTTCCAAAAGTAGTAGGAGCTGCAAGTGTTCCCTATATATGGAGCTGAACAGAACATGTGAACTTGTTTGTCAGCTAGTATCATTGAATATTTGGACATGTTTACTAGCCACAAGCCATCCCTTTCTTACTCTTACATAGTACAGGCACCTTAGGTAGTTTTAAAATCTTGTATGAAGGAGCTGTAACTTTCAGAGCTTGGCCAGTAAGATTCTTAGGGATCCCAATGCTTTTCTTCAGAGGTAAGGTTAGCTAGCCTGTGTTCAGCCTAGTCATTTCCTTGGTTCCTGTTAGCTTCTCTGATAGTGAGCCAGATCTCTGCTGGTATAAATATCTGCAGTGAGGCATCTGGCTGTGACAACTTACAGCAACTAACAATGGCAAGACTCAGACTTTGTATTCTTTTTTTCAGTGAATTGATGTAATTGCTGGGTACTTTTTAATTCTTTCAATCTAACACTTGAACAAAAGAATGATGGTGCTGTGGTCTTATTCCCCTGCCCCCCCAACAGAATGTTTTTAGTCAAAAGAAAATTTTGTAATTTTCTGTTAACAGTAAACAAAAAAAAATAATTTCAGCTACTTCGGCTTCCAAAGAAATGCAGTTTTCTTATGTAAAGTCATTTTACTGAAGAGATGTTTTTGGTAGAATACTTGCATGTTTTCTAGGAGGAACATCTGCAAATTGAAAAGTAGGAAGGAGGGAAAAATGTGCTGTAAAATCCATCCACTCTGAAAACTCTGTAAATGGTAATTAAAACAAAATACAGTATGTCCTGCAATGTCATGAGTAGATGCAAACTTCTAGTTGTTGCTACACAGTGTTCACATGATACAAAACAGGAGGAAGACAGACAAAGTTGTGATTAGTCCTTACTGCTTTTTTTTTATTTCCCCCATTAATCTCTCCAGCTCCTTCCCTGAACATGTTTCTCTAGAGTGACTATTTGCAATTAAGCTTTTTGCTGCTAGTGCTTTTATAATATTTGTTATATTCACTGATACTGAGTTTACTGTGAACTCTCTTACCACTACATTTGAATGTTTATTGAATATTATCATAACATTCATGCCTAATCCTTTGTGTCTTCCTCTCTTGGACACTGCAGAGAATGTATTTTTTTTCCTTGAAGTTGGATTTTAGAATACGCAGTACTCCCCATGAGCCACACAAGATCTCACTGGATCTGACTCATTATTAACGTTTTCAACAGCTGCGCAAGTAACGTGGCCATCAAATGAACAGTGTCGGTTGCTACCTCTACCATCACTGTAAGAATATATAAGCTGTCTAAGTTAAGACGCTTTCTAGACTAATAGATTAAAACCTCTCGGAGCACTGGAACTAACTGGCAAGTAATACTGTGCACATATGTTAGCAAACTCTTTTATTCTCCAAAAGGTGTTTGAGTACAAGCTGTCTTTTAGGAGTATTTCCTGAAACACTGCCTACGAAATTATGTTCGTGGACCTAGTTGGAAGAGGTACAGGACAAAGATCTTCTAGGGAGTATTTTAGGAGTTTGCACAGACAAGTATCTTCTCATGTTCAGAGATATTTCTGGTTGTTGTTTACACATAATCTTCAGCAGACTCCAAAAATCAGAATACTTGGAAGAAATAAAAGGGTAACAAACAATTTCCCTTGGTCACACATGGAGTGACCATGTACCGGAAATCAGAAGGAAAAATATTTCAGTATGTAAATTTTGAATCCTGTTTATTTTCTTTAACGTTAGATAGATATTGAGATGAGGGCTGATGCTTGGCAGGAAAACCTGAATGAATACCACAAATGGTGAGACTTGATGCTGACTTTACAAAGTACAGTTTTATAGCCGCTATATATATATGTGAGAATGAACAATAATGATAGTACTTTCTGTCTGTAAAGCTTAAATACCAATTTCAAGTTGAATGTTCTTTACTAAGAGAAACTCATAGAAGGCAAAGGATTTGTGGAGCTCTGGAGTTGAACCCATGTAACTCCTAAATGTTCTTTCAAAGTGTAACTTGCAGGCATTTGCACAGCACTAGCTTCCTGTGGCTCCTGGGACTACGATAGGACCAGATTCTTCAGTTTTGTACATACACACCTCCTTAGATACCAAAAAGCTCCAGCTTCATTAAGGGTGAACTGTGCTCTGTATCCACAATGATCTGAGGCAGAGAGAAGTATATTCCTATTTTCTGTGTATCTGTATTGGGCTATAAAAGCAGATGAACTTCCCTACAATGTCGCTGACCGCTTGACTGCCGGTTTGGTCAAGCAGGCGACTTGTGTAGTGCCTTGGCCACCGTTAAACGTGCGTTGCCTGGCAGGCTGCAGCAGGCGCCGGTGGAAAGTGCTTCTCTGGCTCCCTGGGGAGCAGGCAGCGGTCGGTGGAAACTGTAGCGATTCGTAGCCGGAGCAAAGAAGCAGAGAAGGACTCCCTTTTGTAGCAATTCCCAAGCTCTATTCCCTACCCCGGGGGGGACAAACTTCCAACGACAAGGAAGCAAGCACAGCAAAGGAGCCCACAATAGGCATTACATAGGGTTTTATACGGGGAGAAAAATGGGGCGGAGAAAGGGAATGAGCCAATAGGGAAATGACATGGGGTGACAGGGGACCAATAACGAGGGACATAAGGCGGGGCTAATACAATTGAACCAATGGGGATACAAAGAAGGGAGAACTTTCTAGGAGTAAGGGCCGGCACTCCCAGTGCAGTGGGAGGATTCCCACAGTGATTGGTATACAGGGGGTGCGGCTAGCTCCTCAGCGCCGACCTCAGCATCCCTATCTTGGATAGGAAAGTCTGTCCTCAAGCTAAGGGCAGGCTGGGGCGCTGCCACACTACAAACTGTGTATTTGCCTCTCAAACTGGTGAATGAAACCACTTGCAAACATGACTTCTGAAAGGACTTCCCACTATTCAGAAAAACACAACTAAAGGAATACTTTATGACCTAGCAGTTGGTATAATATATTAGATGAGAAACTGGAATTATCTAAAATTTTGGAGATCTGTATGTGGAAGATGGAAATTGAGTTAGAGGTTTTTAAATCCGTAATATTGTTAAGCTCAGTTGCCTATTCCTAACTTGATGAAAGTATTTCCAGATCTGATTTTCTAAGGTTTAAAGATTTTTTTATTCAGTGGGTTTGAGACAAGGCTTAAGAGCAGATAGAAATATATATCTAGTGCTGTGGTCCTTTTAGTCTCCATCAACATTTCTGGCTATGACCAAGCGACAATGTAACATTGTCTTGGCCACTGGCTTGGAAGCATAACCCTGGGTGTTTTAAGCATGTTTTAGCGTGTGGTAAAATTAGAAAATGGAAATTACGTGGTTTTCTCTTACAGTACCTTTATTTAATAATTACCATTATAATGAAGTAAGTCAGTCTGTCATTTTCTGGGATTGGCAATTTTTCATCACCTTGGAGAAACATTTTTTCCTTGGTTGATAGCATATTTAAGATAATTCATAACTGCATCTTAATTAAAAACAGGAACATTTTGCCTTTAGGAAAAGGACTTTATTCTTACAAACGCTTGATATTTGTATATGAAAATTTTTAGGTATGGTGAAATAGATTTGGTTTCTCACAAATTTTCTGTATGTGGAAAATTTCCTCCAGGCCCATATTTTTCCTTAAGGAAACAACATTTCACCTTCCAAGGAAACTTCTAGTTTCAGACTCAAATAGATGCTGTAAGGTTCTTGTCTTCAGTATCTCAATGAGCACCATGGCACATTGTCTTTGATTTACTCCCGGCACACAAAATTTATCAACTCATCACCTTAGTGGTTGAAATTCATAATTTACAACAATTAGTGTATATACTACTGTAAGTATCCCTTAATTTAATCTTAAGTGGAACATTGGGCTCATAGCCCTAGACAGAAACTTTTGCAGGAAAGACAGTTTTAGAGAATGTGAAGATTTTGTTCAAACAGTGAAATAAGCTTTTCTCCTTCAGGCTTTTTAAAGATCCTGTTATTAAATTTATTAGAGAAATGTCTCTGCCTGAATTAAGCAGCAAATGAGACCATATGCTAAAGTCAGTACAGATTTTTTATCTAACAGTAAATGTGAGGGAGAGAGGAAGAAACTGGAAAAGGCAGTGGAGTGGGAAGAGACAGAGTAATAGACAGATTCAGCAGAAAAAGTATCACCACTCCATGGGTCCTGTTGGCCCTCTTCTTTTGGTCTTCTTGATAGTGAGAGTTCCAATCCCTGTCAAAGTGATGGTCATTGTCCTGATCTGTCAAGGGACCGGGAAGCACATGAAATGAAGAATCCCCTTAGTTTACATTTGTTAAGGTTCAGGTGGGAATGCCCGGGTACTTTCCCTAACTCAGGGAGTTTTACACTAGGTGATGTAGTACTTTGGATCACAGGACACTTTGGGAGTTTTTGATGGTTTATGACGCCTTCTAAGACATTACAGCTGCTTCTGATATCAGGGAAGCTGAATCAATTATGGCCCATTAGCAGGGATGAAAACCTTCAGGCTGCATGTGAATGGTGCTTTTCCAGAGGGGAGTTTTCACAGTGAGTCTTCGATGATGGATGTGCACACCCTCTGCACCTGAGAGGTTAAGCCGTCAATTGTTTGAGTTATTAACCACTAACAGACCACTCTCTCACAGGCTTATTAAATATGATGTTAAAATTTTTTTGTGAACTGTGGCTTTCTGAATTATATTTTTTCATCATTTTAAGTATGTGCATTTTCAAACCCATTGTTTAGTCATTAACTTCACAGCAGTTTTGCTTTTGAATTAACTCTATCAAGTCACAGTATCTTTAATCCATGGTGAATGGTTTTTCCAAGTGTAGCTCTTCAGATTTCAACACTCTTAATGTTGGTCTGTTTACTAAAGCAGTGTTGCAGCCAGTATAGTGAATGCTACAACCTTCCAGGATCGTCTTAGCAGTGGAAGCTGCTTGGCGAAGTTGCTACATATAACACGCTACCAGCACACACCAGATAGCTGAGAGCATGGTCGACAGCAGTGAGGTGAGAAGGGTCCACGAAAGAAGTTTATTCCAGCCATGCATGTGAGGAGATGAGTAGAAGAGAGGGAACAAGGAGGAGGTCTAGGATTTTATATGGGGTTGATGGGGGCGGAGAGAGAATAAGAGAGCCAATGGTTTAGAGGCATAGGGGCAATACGTAGGCAGGGTTAGGATACAAGAGCCAATAGGGAAGATCCGACGGAGTAGCAAAGGGACAAGGGATCTGCCTCTCTGACCTGGGGCACAGGCCTCCACAACTCCCCCTTCTATATTAAATAAAAGGGCTTCTTCCAGGGGCTTTAAACATTTTAAGCAACCAAAACACACATAAACCAGCAAAAACAGTCAAAAGTGTCCATATAATAATCTTCAAAAAGTGATGCAACCTGTCCCTTAAGTTTCCAATGTCCAAACAAGTCCTCTTTTGTGTGTTGGTGTTGACACTTTTGCTGTAGGTGGTGAAGTCCCAAGCATCCACTAGCAGTGGCACCAGGAGCATCCAGAGCAGGTGGCATGAAAGGTGTTAGGTTTTATGGTGGGGTGTGATTTTGGCAATTGTTTCTGTTGGTACTCAAAACAAAATCATTAATGAGGTTGCAATTTCAGGGGGATCTTTACTTTCTGATTGTATTCCCCCCTCTTTACTAAATAAAAAATTTGGGAAGAAGGGTGTTAAATAAAAAGCCTAGGAGAGAGAGTATTAAGTAAAGAACTTGGGAAAAAGGGAGTGGTAACAAGGTAACAGGGGTGTGGGGATACCTGACTGAGGGGGGAATAACGTGGAGGAAAAACTGGGGTAAGATTTGGAAAAAGGGGGTAAGATTTGGGAAGGTGCTAAAGGTGTTAAGACTTATCGATCCGAGGTCCTGGTTGTGGGGTGACCAGTCGGTATCTATGTTGGAGGTGTGTGTTCTCTCAGCTTCCATGCTGCAGTCCTCTAGTCCTTTGGTTGTGGTTTATTGGTCTCAGGCTGAGGTGTGTCTGTGGGAGGGGTGTTTGCTTGATGCAGGCTTTGCTAGGGGCCACCTGAATCCGTTGGATTGTTTTGGAGACACAGAGCTTCTGTTTCTTATAGGTGCAGTCAAAGATTGTGCTGTTGGCCTCCAGGTTTTCAAAGAAGCAGGCAGGGCAGCGCAGGATAGCTTGGCATCTGGTGTCGTCGCACAAGGCAGTTCCATGTTTTGTTGGCCACTCTTCAGGTGCCATCGGTGGTGGCGTTGGTACTGCTGCTGTCTCTGGGGCTTTAGGTAGCCAGTGTGACGGTCTTGAGTAGGAGATTTTTCTGGGCAGTCTTTTATGAAATGTCCAAGTTCTCCGCAGTTGAAACAGCGGGCATTATCTTTTGAAGTCATCACTGCAAATGCACCAGACACTCCTTCCACTATACCCTTTGCAACTGCTTGAGCGACTGTGCTTTCAGTGGATGTATGGCGTGTGCAGCTTTCCACCATCTGCACTATGGTGGGTTCAATGTCCAGAGGTAAAGCCCTCAGGATAGTGTTACACTGTTTATTAGCATTTGTCAAAGCAAGTTTACTCAGAAGTTCTTTTCATACCTCCGGACTTTCTATTTGTTTTTCCAGGGCTACCTTTAACCTGTCCACAAAATTAATAAAACTCTCGTCCACTCCTTGTTTTATGTTAGAGAAATGTTGTGTGGGCATTGAGTCATCAGGGGTAAGAAGCAGTGATGTTTTTGCTGCAGTGGATATATCCTGTAGCACGGCTTCAGGTGTAGTGTTCATTTGATCAGAAGGTTTTTGTAGATCACCATCTCCAGCTAGTTGTTCAACAGT
>VZRN01004516.1:304877-314941 GCA_013397935.1 Dasyornis broadbenti | reverse complement strand
GCCTTCCACGCCTTCCTTCCATGTTAATTTCTCTTTCTAATCGCTGGCAGTCTCTTTTGTTCAACATTGGTAGCTCAGGCTTCACTTCTGTTTTATTACATGTGTAGAAACCATGAAGTGCCTCAATTAGGAATACAGTTGTGTCAGATGACCTCCATAATCAATAGTGAGAGGGAGACAGGAATCTCAGTACGGAGAGTTCGAGTACTCTCAAGTCACAGTCTTTCTCCAGCCATTCATTATGAAGTGAACCACAGATGACCCCACAGCATCAGGCACTGAAAGCTGGACTTAAGAGAATGAGTTCTGGTGCCGTGGTGTTCTCTGACATTATGGGGAATCAAAGTTACATCATCTCTCCTTGGCATGACCAGGTTTGCTTATGAGTATCCTCATATAAGGATCAGCAATAGTCTTCCCACTTTAGTAAGGTCTCAAAGGCAGATGAATACAATTCAACTACTGCACGTTAGTTATCAGCTGCTAGACCAGATCTTCTTCAAGTGTTTTGAAAAAAATAAAATTGTTGAAAATAAATAACAAAGCTTTCATTTTTTGTTTGTATCTCATTCTTCTCTTTCCCTTTTAATTTCCCATTACTCTTTTTCCAGACATTCCACACCCCCCCGCCCCCCATTTGTCCTTTGAATGTTGTGAGGGAAAATAAACTTGCTACAGTCACATAAACAATATTTTCCAAATTTAGCCAGAAAAAAACTTTCCTTCTGTCAATGTTTTAGCAGAATTACAGTGATGGACTTCAGAGGCAGAATTATGCCCTTGGTCTTCCAAAATCATTGCATACTAAACAGCAGAAGATCTGTAGTATCATATTACTTAATATATATCATACTTCCATGCAAACCAAAATGATTTTAAACACTGATTCCGTGACTCTAGGAAAAGAAAGCAAAAACATCCTTTCTATGAACTGAGAAAAGGACAAGGAGAAATTAAGAAATAATCTGTAAAAATTATTTGATTCTTAAGGCTGAAATAATTCAGCCAGACATAGATCCAACACTTCCTCCACTGTGCAAAAAAGTTTTCATTTACTGTGATAGACACCTTCATGTTTTGAAAACCCGTTTTGCTCATTTAATTCTGGGTGGTTTTTTTTTCTGCAAGACACACTTAATAACAGTCCAAAATGTCTTAAAGAAATGGAGTCTGCGAATCTAAAAAATGCCATAAGAAAGACCAAAGGACTGACAGGCAAACACCCTTTTTCATAAAAAAAGTATTGAAGTTTAACAAAATATTAGGAGACGACATTTTATCTGTCTGTTCATTGCAGAGGAACTGTTTTCTTCATCTGGTGTCTATACTGGCTTCATCACCACTGCAGAATGGGTTCATGCAGTACTTTTAACATTGTCAAATATTCTATTTGTGAGACAGTCAGCTGCTTAAGCATAATTTACTTCTTCTACAAATACTTATAGATTTATTTTAATTAGCAAAGTATTTATTTATGTATTGACTATGAAAATGTTTTTCAAAACTGTTTTTTGATAAACAGAAAGCTCTCCAAAACTCATTCTATAAGCTACTTAGATGGCAAAAACCAACACAGCCTCCTAAAAGTGTTTCCCAATACATGGCTGTCTGGATACCACAAGAGTGGTAAGAAATACAAAGGTAAAGGTAGGAATCTTAATTTATCTTTTCTCTTAAACCCGTACTTTATTTTGTTGAAATAAATATTTCTTTTTTGTTACTACACCAAAAATACAAGTTTCTTCACTGTTGATATGAGTGACTGCTAGCCACTCCAATCAGTTAACTAAAAAGTTCATAGAAAAGTATGGGGTTTGCAACATTAGGCATTTACCAGCCTTGTGTCAATGTTTTGGATCCACTTCAGTGGATGAAATGGTGATACATATTTGAATTTGGGAGCTGAAGCTGTTTAAACAACCTTTATGAACCATAGAGGTGTAATCCAGTCAGAAAATTCTGAAGACTACATTTTTTTTTTTTTTAATCAGTATCAATATAATACAATATAACAACTCTCTTTACTTAAAACACATGTTGATATTTCCATACGAAGACAGCATAAAAGGCAATCCAGACCATGGTTGACTTCTGGCACTAGTCTGTCATTCTCACTGCAAACCCAGCATCATCTTCATTTATTTATTTACAGGACTACATACATTTGAACCCAATCAAGGAAAATATGCTTTTTTCTCACTTAGGGAAAAAAGTGAAGAAAGCTGAAGTTTTTTTCACTTAGGAAATTCACTGTTCTAAGAAATCATGCATTCTTCCCATCTTTTCAACATCTTACTACATCTTTTTTTTCTTTTGGAAATCAGTAAAAAAGGCAATTGTTTTATAAATCAAGGTCACCATGGACCTAGAGAATTTTGAGAAAAATTACAAAGAAGGGAAAACTGTGACTTTTGAGAAGTAAGAGCTGAAATGAGTTTATTTTTCTACAATTATATTCTTCTGCAACCTTTGTTCTTCTTACAATTACTTGAGAAATAAAAGTATTTTGCAGCAAAATTGATCGAACTTGGCTGAAAAACCAAATCTCGTGGGTTTAAATGCTATGGAACTTTCTTGGATCAGAGTGCATGTTAGCAAAAATAGTGGTAGTTACTTTGGTATAAAACATTTATATTACATGTTAGAATCATTTATTTTCCTTGGGCAAATGGCTGTAGCATGTATTCTACAGGAACTTGCTGGTGATGCTTTATACAGTTTGATGCTGACAATTTTAGCCATTTTTATACTTGTGCTGGAAGGATCTTGCTACCAGAACGCCAGATCAAGTTTCTCAGCTCAACAGTGCTGTTCTGTAAAATCATTTATAACACAGACCATCTCTGTATATGCTGGCCAGAAACACATCCTGCTAGCAAGAACACTGTTTAAAAGAGTTCCTTTTAAAATGTTTCCAGGACAAGAATAGACCAAGAATTTTTTCCCCATTCTACTTATTCAGATTAAGACTACAATTATTTTTTTAAAGAAGTCATCTTGTTTTCAGAACCTCCTAGGTCAGAATATATAAGAATGGGGCAATATTCTTCAGCACTGGATCATTATGCTCTGAGAGGAGAGGTTAATGGGTTGTACTCTACCTGAAGGCCAATTACAAGTGTTTTAGGACCTGCCTTTTTTAATGTAACTATCACTGGCATGGAGGAAGTGAAAGGCTGTACCTTCATCCAGCTTGCAGATGGCACCAAACTGGGGGTATCAGTCTGGATACTGAAGGGTAGGGACATCTTTCAGGAGGACATAGGCATGCTGAAATATTGGGCCAACAGGAGCCAGGCTCTTCACAGTGGTGTGTCTTGGGAGAATGTGGAAAAACAGGCACACACTGAAAGTGCATATAAGGAGAAACTGGATACAGGGACAAGAGTTGAAGAGTTGAGCAGGTGGAACACATTGCCCAGAGAACCTGTCCTCTCTCTGTTCTCGGAAATTTTCAAGAACCATCTGGAAAAAATACAGCACCACCTGATCTGACCTCTAAGTTTCTCCTGTTTTGAGGAAGAGGTTGGACTAGGGACATTCTCACTCAAATTACCCTGTGATCATGTGATTGCACCTCTGGTCATTGCCATCTCTTTATTCACACTCTGCATTTCCATATGAACAGCATTTCTGGTTAAACTTCTGCCAAAGGCATTTTATATCATTGTTCTTCTGCCTCGATAAGAAAGAGGCCTGAAGAAAAAAGCAAAACAAAATACAGCTATGCAGAAGGTATTTGATTCCAATAAATCTGTTTCAGACTGAAATAACTGCTTTAATTAGTAAGGTGGAAAATTATCCCAATTATTACCTGTCACTGAATGTTCATATGTTAGCTTTCAGCAGCCTTTCATGTTAGTTGAATGTCCATGTGTAGTAGCAGTTTCAGACACTTGAGTTTTCATTTTGGCAAGATTTATCTTTCAACTTTTGAAGAAAATTTCATATTTATCTGATCAGCTGTTTCTCAACATATCCAAGCCATTTCATATCCTGACAGTGGACAAATTATTTTTTTTTTTTGACCTGGCACACATATATTTTCTTTTTCAACACATTATTGTGTTCAAATTCCTCTGCTCATTTTCATGTTTTACCAAACTGATTGGATTCATTTACTGTATCCTTTCTTTTTCAGCTAAAACAGAAATGAAGGATGAAAAAATCCGAAAAACAAATCCACAGAGACAAAAAGTTCCGTGTAGTGTTTTCATTGTATGGAATGTATTAACTTACATTTTTACAAGTTAGGTTTTATTCTCCCACTAATATTTCAATTATCTTTGTTACTGTCTTTCCAAGCAAAAAATCTCACCAGGATTCTGGCATGTACTAACAGCTTATATCTTAAGCACTCTGTTGCTTATTTCGTTAGAAAGTAACAGCTTTTGATGCTTGCTCCATAAGCTGCCTCAGCTGCTGCCTCAATATTTCAATTACACTATTGTGTCTTGGTGCAAAGAACAGGTAAAACAAACATGATGTCAATGAACAGATGTGAAAACTGTCTTATGAAGTAAAGGCCTCAGTCTTCCATCAGTTTGAATGTATTTTCCCAAATTCTGCCTCTTTAACTTAGCTCTTCTTAAGAAAATCAAACTCAGTAATGATCTTGTTTCCCCCCACTGAAGGCAGAGCCAAGCCAATAAAACAATTCCATTGTGATAAAAAGTATTTATTTGCTGGGGTTCTTTTAGATCCAAGATGTCAATTGACATAAACTCAATTATTTTATTAAATGGGCTGGCAGCATTCTGGGACATTCAAAGTTTACCTGTGCTATGTTGGCACCATCCGCTTTTTTGGTGGTAAAACTGTTAAATTTATATATATCGTATATTTTTGCCCAAAGCCTTTGATATTGAAGATGCACTCTAAGATATGTTGGAGAAGTGTTGATTTTCATCTGGAAAGGTGACTCCAGGGAGGAAAAAGCAAGGGAGGAAAACAGGGACAGGCTCTGTAGCTAGTCAGTAAGGGTATTAACCTGAGAAGTAAGAGAAGCCTATTACAGTTCTCTTTTTTCTGGATTTGGAGTGAATGAGATGGCAAACCTTACTCTGAGTTTGTCAGAGTCTGATTGGCATTAAGAAGTTCAAAAGATTTTCTTCTTTGTGCCAAGGTGTAACAAAAACAGGATTCTGGAACCATGCAAATGACTGTGGAAGAGAATTATCATCACAGGTTAACTGTCCCTGATTAAGGCTGCTTCCTGACACCTTGCAAAGGCCTGGTTTAGCTAATAGCTGAAATTTCCCCCTGGGCTGCCAAACATTTACCTATGGAAAAGGATTCATAGTGGACTTATTTGCCCCACCACTGTCAATTTATTATCAAATTCTTACTTGATGTTGGAAAAAGTGACCCTACAACAGTGATACAATCCAGTGTCACACCAACATGGCACTAACACTGAAATATCTTTTACAAAAGATGAGGAAGAAGCATCTTTGATTGTCAAACCACTCAATGACTACAAGTTGCTATTACCAAAGAGAGAACAAAGACAAAGAAGCCAGTATTTGGATCCATCAGCTGCTAATGTGAGGTTCTGAGGGATAGAAAAGGACGGAAAGTAAAACAAAATAGGTAAAGGTAGCCAAATAAATGTAGGATCATGATATTCCGATTACTGTCAGACAGTGACTGCTGCAGAGAATTCTATATGAATCCCAGAAAACAGCATTTGTACTGCCTGCATCTATAAATGTGAAGATTTAGCTACTCATTTCAAAATTAGACTTTGTTACATTTGAAAATCAGCTACATTTCTATACACACTCTCTCAGTAGCTGTAAGACAAAGACTTATTCCACAGACATCAATCAGACATTGAAGTGGCCAGTACTGTACCTTTGCTTGAGTATTTGTACAATTTGACCGAGCTAATGGAGATGCAAAGTACTCAAGGATGTGAATAACTGAGTTATGTTTGCTAGTATGTGCTATGTCTGTTGTCTCTATGCACTGCTTAGAGAATTTGAGACCTCATCTTAGTCTTTTGGCCTTAATTTTACTTTTGGATGTCCTTCATGTATATTTGTAATGTTTACCAATCACAGAAACAGGCTGCTATAAAACTTGGGCAAATACTTTCACTTTATGTATTTGCTATGTCCATCAAGACAATTTAGTTACTAAAATTTCCTGTCAAATATGAGTGAATACATTCTACTAGAAAATTCCATTTCATGGTAGGTCCTGGCATTCTTGATGTCCTTGCAAACTATATTTACTCCTAGTTTCTCTAACATCTGAAGAAATGCCTCTACTGCAGATAACACTCTATAGTGAACAACAGTTCACAGCAGGTAGAATAGAGAGATACACATCTCAAAACCTCTCAAGTGAGTGACACTGGTTTCTCCCTTAGCATCCCAGTCAAGTCTCCCCTGTATCTTCCAGTTGCCCTTGCTTGCCGGAAGGAGGAAACAATGAGTACTTCGCAAGCAGAGTAAGAAGAATTATTGCCTTATCCCATCAGAGCCCCTTTTGCATGTTTATCTAAGCTGGAAGAAGAGGTGTCCTCATTGGGCTACTGTCTCTCCTGGTTAGCTGTTTCAAGTTTGTTTTTTTCCTTAATTTCAAACAAATAGTACCAAGAGGAAAGAGGTCCCAGTCATCTGAAACACCATAGGGTCTTTTGTGCATCTTGTTTTCTTGGCAGAGTCTGTTTTAACTATTTAATCAACTTTACGCTACCATAAACCACTGCAATCTCAGGTCTAGAATGTACACTTAGAGCTGCAGTTTTCTGGAGCCACTTGGAGAATAAAGGTTTACCTTTCTTCTGTCTCTGTCATTACCACTGACAACATCAGCCCTCTTTTCCTTTACAAGTGTAAATCTGCACCTTTGTTGAAATTAATGGCTCTGCCCAGCATTGTTAACCTGCGGAGAGAATCAGATTCTGGATATCTACAATAATAAAACTTGCAAGGCAATGGAGAGCCTAATTACCACTTCAGACTCCTTCTGCCTTCTAGAATGCAAATTGGGTGAATCACTGGCACATGGTATGCCAGGTAAGGTGAGCTGCAAAGGAGCAGACAACAGCAGCAATCCCTGGTCAGCCTGGTAACCAGCAACTTGGCCACATGCTAGCTCATACTATTTAAGGGAATTCAGATGTTACAGATCTGGTTTTTATTAGCAATATGGAGATAAATGCTGGGCAGTAATAAGTGTGCGTTTTCTTAATTTCTAATAGTATCCTGCCAGTAAATGCCATACAAAGATGATGATGACATCCGATCCAAGATAAGGCACAGATGCACTTTTATAGAACAGTGGTACATGTGTAACACTACATATATAGAACACATGCATTTAATTTCATAAATGCTGTACTGCCAGAGGCAATCACTATTTATTCTAACCTTAAAGAGTCAGAGAAGTTCTGTCTCTGTTGCAGGATTCTGACAAAACTGTAATTAATGTACTAGATGCTACATGCAAGTATGAAACCACTGTTGTGTGGGCATCCATACTGCCACTGAGACTACCCTTGCACTCAGCAAAGCTAACCACTACATTCTCCACAGTCTATAAATCTACTTCTCTTCAGTACAAGTCTAGAGAGCAAAACTAGGCATAAACCTGGACTCATTCAGTTGATTGTCCTCTTGCTCTCCCAGGTGATACTGTGCTTTAAAGTAATGAGTTAAGCTACTTGGAATTCTTCAAATGTTAACCCAAAAGAAAACAGGAATATAAATAGGAGTATATTGAGAAATTCTGCTTCCTTCTGTTCTGCCTCTTCTCAACAATAAACAAGAGGCATCAAAGGACCCCTTCTAATCAACAACAAAAGCCTAAGATTTCACCAAGAGAACTCAAAAGATCTTCCATTTGTGGTCAGTGGGAAAAATTTTTTAAAAAAGCATTTAATGTTTTCTCTCCTTTTCAAAACCCAAACATTTTACTCTATATCAAAGGTTTTAATTCAGTGCTGCAATAATCTTTATTAATCTTAAAACTGGAAAAACAATAACCACAGCAAAGAAAAAGTAAGAGAAAACCCTTCACAGTCATGAAACTGTGGCCTCTGTTCTCGGCTTTTTTTCTGGTTTCAGCTGTAGATAAGGCAAAGAATTACTTCTTGGCTAAGAGTAACTGAGAAGAAAACATAAATAAGTATCAGATATAGAGCAAGTTAAGAATGTTTTCTATGGTAACCTGCATACCAGGAAGAAGCAAGTCAGTTAAAAAGAAAAAGGGGGAGAGGGAGGGGAATGGTCTTTAAAGACAAAACACCAAAGGACTCTGTGAAGTAGATCCCAACCCTGCAAGTGTCAGTGAGTGCAGTCTATGCCTCAGAGAGTAACCACCTGATAACTGGTGCTCACAGGGCTATTTTTAGAAGAAAAAAAAGTGCTGTGATAGGAGCCAAGCAGGAGGATTTCAGCCTAGGAAGATTCACTGCTCACTTTAATAGAGATCTATTGGACATTACATCAGAGTTAAAAGAGATGGAAAAGTGCGTGGAGAGGGCTTGAGGAGGTTTCTGCTAAATCCAGGCAGCTATTAGTGGAGTGTTATTCACGGCAGTCCTGTCCAAGTGCTTTGACTCTCCAAGAATCCCTTAGCCCATTAGGCCACCACTGATCTTTTGCCTGCCCCAGTGCACAGTACAGTCCATAGGGCACCAGTGCCACCCAAGAGGTGGGTGCAAGCAGGGACACAAATCCTGCTGCAAGGAGCTTCTGGAGATACCACTTCAGCTCTCACTCTGGCCTCAAGAGGTCTATCTCTCCACCCTAAAGGGTTAATAAGCTGATAGCCTGCTAGCACTCTACATTACTAAAATCCTTTTGCACAAGGTGGGAAGCATGGATAGGGCCAGTAATGGGTACCACAGCAGGGATCCTGTCCTCCTCAGGACAGGGGCCCTCAGGCTCCTGGGAGGGGATGGATGGGGGTGGGGGAAGGTGGCTGAAGCCCACACCTCCACCCTTCCCCAGGGACAGTGCAGTGCAAAAGGCTTTTCTTTAAAATACAGGCTCAGACCCTTGGCAACACTCCCTAGTTTAAGCCATTTGGCCTGGTAGGGGAGAGAAATGGGATTACAGGAAAAATAAACAAAGGGGAATTATATAACAGAAACAATAAGAGACTGAAATTATTGATTCTGAAGATGGAAGTGGGGGGAAACAGGAGGCTTGCTCAGGCTGCCAGGAAAGCCAGTGTGCTCTCATGGAGCTGCAGAAGTCTCCTCTACCCAAACGAGCAATGCGTACAGCCCCAGAACTGCCTGCAAGGCGTCTGGGGGGTCTTATCCCAGCCAGCAAGCTTACTGATAAAATAGGGCAAGCTAGCATGGAGGAAAATAATGTGGGAAAAAATAAACCCACTTCTCTGTCTTTTGTAGGACCTCACTGTGGCTGAGTGCAGCAGTTCATCATGAGTAGTGTCTTCTAGAAAGAAATGAAATCTCCCAATGTTTCCCGCTACATTTTTAATGATCATGGTGTGAGCTTTAGAGGCAGCTCATCTGAAATTAGAAACGACTGTGCCTTCCTCACCTGCCATCCTTTTGCAGGTGGCAGCTGTACGTATGATGAGGCTGTTGCCTGATCTCACAGTCAGAGTTGTGGTTGTGAGTGTTGAACCAGAAGTTGTTCTCTGGTGGTGAGCTTTGAACTCTGCAAATACTTCACTGCGAACTGCATTTCCTTTTAGACCCACAAGTATTTCCAGAAAATATATGCCTGATTTGGGGAGAGAGGGTAGCAGCCAGTTTCTCAATGATATGAACTTTGAAGAAGAAACTATATTAATAAAGTATTGCAACTACCGTGCCAATCTGTTCTTAAATAGAGTAATGCTGCTCTTGACAACAAGGTAGCTTGTACCTATGCAGTCCTGTGTATTCATTTGTACGTGCACCTAGTTGTGCAGGTAAAGCCAGAGGGGTTCTTGTTTGCCAGCAGCTCTGCTACTGCAACCTCAGGTCTTCAGCGACAATCGCTATGCTAAAACCTTCCTGTGATGCTGAAATCCAAGTTTTACAACATGAAATATTTTAAGTGGTTTTTTCTTTTGTTTTGTTTTTTTTTTTT
>VZRN01004516.1:290511-304839 GCA_013397935.1 Dasyornis broadbenti | reverse complement strand
TGGCTGCATGAGGGACAAAACAGAAGGTAGATAAACTGAGGTATAAAAGCACAATCACACAATCCATTGTCATGCACGTAGCAAAGCTAGAAATAGAATAAATATTTCTGGAGTGCTGGCTAGAGAGGCAATCTCCTTTGCAAGCAGGTACCTCATGGGTATCCTCCAGCTACTGCTTGCTTTTAACTCCTCCTTCAGATAGGTCATGAGGAGGAGTGACTTGGGTTGTGCCAAGACCTGAAATGGGAGACTGGTGCTAATGGCAGATAGCCAGCAGTGAGGAGACATCTGGTATAAGACAAGGAGCTAAGGTGTGTTGTACATCGTAATGAAACTATTCTACCTTTGTTTTCTGTGTAATGTTATATTTTTAAGAACTGTGCCTGCCTAAGGAGACAGTAGTTGTTTTGTTCGTTGAATTGCTGTAGCCTCGGGGTGTCAAAGTCATTTAAGCACAGAGGGTTGGATTCCATGTTAAATTATGGTTTGTGGGTCACAGTACAAATATACAAATTGCATACTTTCCAGTACAACAGTATCCCAGTGATGTCACTGGAAGTTCACAAAGAGATTGGCATCACTCAGCTGAACAATTTGCTCCCTTTTAAGATCACAAGACTCAGGCTCCTTATTATCCTCATTCCACCACCCCTTGGTTTTAGTTCTTTGAGATGTGCATTTCTGCCTCTTCCCCACTGCTTGTTGAAAGTAACCAGCAGTGACGCAGAAATGTGTTTAGGGATATTTGTCAGCCTGGGAGCATTTCAGGATTCCAGTTATCATGGGTACATATGTGTGTATGTATCAGCTATGTGGAGTCATGCTTGGGAGCTTTTCTTTGCAACCAACAAGTCTAGAAAAAGGAAGCAGGATTTTATATCCAGTGTCCCTGGATATGACCTACGTGTTATGTTTTCATCTCCTCAGTGCAGGATGAATGGAAACAAACCCACCGCTCTTTGTAACCCAATGTTTTTTTGGTTTTTTTTCTGCTAGCCCCCAATCTATTTGAACATGGAAATAAAATACTACCATGGTACTTTCCCAAGCTTCTCCCACGTGGACCCTCTGGTGTCTGATAGTGTGATGGACTATGCTCAGCCTCAGCCTGGTTGTATATTTCCAGAAAATTGTAACATAATTATTTTATTTGAAGTCATTCAACACATATAATGAAATACAGTTGGTTTGTTTGGAAGGCATGTAAGAATTTGAGCAGGAAGGAAGGAAACAAAAAGAAGGATGTAAAACACTGTGACATGGCTAGTTACTGTTCACACTGCTCTTAAGACATTTTAAAGGCTGACATTAAGGTTGGGCTGCTGCTTCCCAGCACAGAGCATGAGTTGTCTTGCACATAAAAAGAATGGCCAGCTTTCCACATGGGAATGTGTGTTTCCATAAATCTCTGTATATTCATGTCCTTAAATCTCAGCTTCAGCCCTCTTGTCTTGCTCATCCCATCCCCTCCTCCCGTTCCTCAGTGTGGGATGTGGATGTTTTGAGAAGATGATGAGATTGGAACATCGATTTTCTCTTCTCCCTCACAAATGAACAGGAGATTGCTTTTAAAGGTATTAAATGGACACAGGTGGGACTGTAAACTTAAATGCCTCCACATGGAACATCTGCTGTATGTTCTCCAGTTCCTGTTATCTTTATAGAAGAACTTGATCTTTTAACCCCTTCACAACCACTTCCCTCAGTACTTGTGCGAAGATGTGCAGTGTTTTTTCTTTGATGTAGGGAGAAGTCACAATGGATCTCTGTGATGTGACAGTGTATGGTGCAGTGCTTTGAGCTTCAGTGTGCTTAGCAATTTGCACAGGTGGGTGGGGGAGGAAGACAAGTGTTGTCCAGGTGTTCTCAGTCTTGCTACAGGTAAGAGGATTCCAGACATACCGCAATACATCGAATATCCCCATTCTCCTGCCTTCTCCCCTCCCTCCTGCATTCCCCCAGCCCCAGGAAATGTCTTTCTTGAGGGAGGAACATATTTGTGGGGATACTCCAAGCCAGTTAATATAACCTTAGCCATTTGAGGTGTAGAAGAAAGTATTTCTAAATGTTTGCTATGGATATAAAGAAAATTATTTTCCATTTCACCTCCAGAATACATCCCTTTTCCTTCATGCTTCTTCCAAGCCTTCTTGCTTTCAAATTCAGGTACAAAATAGAAACCTGGAACATGTTAGTGTATCTTTAACCTCTTCACTGCTGCCTCTCACCACTCCACAGCATTTGTGCAACAGAGCTGTGTAGCATTTTCCTTTGAAGTCCTAATGAAATCAGAGGGGATCCTTGGGCTGGGGTTGTAAGCTGGTTGCCATATGAAGCATTCACATATCTTTTCCATGTGCTCAGCCTGAAGAAAAAAGGAAAACTTGCATGAAAGCACATAGAACACATAGTTCCAAACTAATTTTAATATAGAATGAGATTGAAAACTGTAGACTCAGAATGAGGTTTAATATCAGTTGCTGAGAGTACCTAAATGTTAAAACTGTTAATGCCATATCTGAGAGTTCATTTGCAGCTGGAACAGTGAAGAGACATAAGATGACATAGTACAGGGAAGAGCTGCATCAGTGGAAACCATGGTTTCCTTTAAAGCTTGGTGGTTGTACCATATGGGAGGCACCCCAACAATCCAACTTTTATAGACAAGGTCCAGCATTATGCCATACGAGCATTAATGAAACACAATTCTCATCTATCTGCTTGAATGCCAAGTACATGGAAAATGCTACTATTCTGTTTTAGCAGGATATTCAGTTGCTCATACTGAAGCAATGGGACAAGGAAGGGAGCAATCAGGAACAAACAAATATTCCCAAGCAAAATTAAAAATACCTCAACAGTCTTTAAAAATCCATATCAGTGCCCTCCATTCTGCTCTTCCTTTGCCATGACTTAGGAACCTGTTTCGCTCTCTTTCAGTAGATTTGATATTGTGGTAAGCACGTCTTGTTCTAGTTTTTAGGAATAGATTTGCTTTCTAAGACAGGGACTGGGAAAGCAATTAGTGTTTGCAGGTCCCTGAAAATGCATCTCTCTCTGTTCTTTCCTCGTGCAACTTGAACAAAAGTAGATAAAACTCTTCCATAAAGTGGTAGTGTTTTTGGCAAGTAGCCATGCAAATTCTAACTGATCTGCCACTTTCCCTCACAATCTGATGGTGACCTTTTCCAATAGAGTGATTACTACACAAGTTATGGAATAAAAATGCTTGCATTTTCAAAATATTATTGAAAAATATAAAAGTTATATAAATATATATTTATATATATTTATATAACTTCTATAAAAGTTATTGAGAGAGGACCAGGGTCTGAGATGAAAATAGTCCACTCCATCCTGTCTTCTCACAGCCCCTGTACTGTTATTAGATCTCTTTAACCACATCAAGCATCTTGACATACTTTGCATTGGTGGTCAGGATATGCAGGAGCCTCCTGTAGTGTTTTCCCACATACTCTCTGTGGCTTGGATTCCTTCCACTAGTGTTCCAAGCTTCTTCCTCTTGTGTAATTTCCCTTCTTTCCTTTGTGTTTCAGCTTAGTAAAACACCATCTAACAAAACCCCACTCCAGTAATTTAATAAAGTGCTGCTTCCTCTCGGAGAAAAATGTGCAAGCGAACAAGCAGGAAGACATGCAAACCATCCCATTGCTCAGTATGTATTCCATCAGTTCTCTCCAGCCTATTGTCTGATTTGTTTACTTAGATCACAGCTCTTTTTCACATAATAAATCTCTTGCTATGCCCGTGCTTACTGGCAGGGGCATGCCATGGCACTCTTCGGCTCTCCACAACACCCACACCTGATGCTCCTTAGAGCAGCGTTCACCTGGAGCAGGTGCCTGAGCTGGGGTCCACTGGCATCAAGGACTCAGCCAGAGCCTGCTGCTGGGGTGGGGACTTGGAATGGCTCCTAGGCTCTGCAGTGTAGATGTCTCCACTGTTACTCTCAATGCCCAGAACAATGACATTTTTCTTAATTGTTCTCAGTTGGCCCCTTGGCAGTCTTGTAATTTAAAGAAATAATTCTCTAAGAATATATGCCTGGCTGTCATTTGTAGGATAAGCACTGCTCATGAATACTTTATATTTTTTAAAGCTATCTCTATGCTTTTGGTTTGGTATTAAAAAAAAAATAATCATTACTTAAACAACAGTTATGTCTGAAAAAACCTGCAGTTTCTGGAGTAACAAATAGGACAATGTTCCCAGAACTGTACTTAAAACAAAGAGAAATGACCATGGCTGGCATGAGAGAGAGTGTTCCCAGAGAGAGTTAATTCAGCATAATTTTGAGGGATATCTTGTAATGAAACAAGTCTTAGTGGGACATAAAGAAGTACCTCCCTTACTGTAAGCCCTGTGAGAGGTGATGAAGTCTCCTGTTCTTTGTGGTAAATGCCTTAGGTCAAAAAGGGCTTAGTATGTACAGGGAAGCATAATTTCTGTTATCCTTCTGTCCTGAATCCTGGCCCTTACAGCTATAATAGAAATTCTAAGCCAACCCATACTTTTTGGATTACTTTAAACTCCATCACAGTGCTTTTCTTAAAGCACTTTATTTTGAATAGGAACAGCTCCATGAAAGGATTCTGATATGGGCTGAAACTAAATCACTTTCAAGGAAATGCAGCTGGAAGCAAACTAATCTAAAAGCTTCCCAGGGAAAGCAGCACAGGCCTCCATTCTGCTGCGTCTCCGCCCCCAGCTAAAGTGCACCATGGCTCTCTGAGAACCCTTAACCCTTGCACTGCGGCATTGCCTCACCAGCAATGTTCAGGAGATAAAACAGAAACAGTGTTTTCTTTCAACACCATCTCTGTGTTGTATGCAGTTTTCACCTAGCTATCTGGGTAGAGGATGGAGGGGTTTATTTTGGCTTTACAGTTCTTATGTGTTGAACTGCAATTCAAACCCTGGGATGTAAGTTAGGGCTGTTTCTGCTGTGGAGTCTTCCTTTGAATCCCTGTAGACATGACACAGTTTATGTTACATTTTATAAGGCCTCTCATTCCCGCCTGCCCCACCTTGTGCGAGTGTGCAGCCAAGGCTGACGTGTGTCAGGACAAGTTGTGACGGAATTTTTAAGAAGTGTTTCAGCTGTTTATTAAAGGATTAGAAAAGCTATAACTAACACAGTATATGTTTTAGTTGGAAACAAAGCTAGGCAATGGTGTGGGGACTGGAAGAGGGGGAAATGCTTATATATATATATTTGGCTATATATATAGAGTAGTTCCTCCCTCCCACACCCTTTACATAGAAACTCTTTCTTTAAAATGAAGAGGGCAAGGGAGGTTATCTGTATAGATGTATCTGGGCCTAACCAGGCTATGGAGTGGCAGGGATTTGCTTTGCTTTTCCCACATATGATTTGTACACATTTCTTTTTTCATTTTCTCTTATTACCACGTTCAAACCAATTATACAGCAACTATACAACAATCAAGCCTACTGCTCTCTATGGAATCTTTCAGGATTCAAGCTAGTGACATGTCTATCCAGAGGGCAGATCAGAGCTTCTTTTTGCTAATTTGAATGTAAGGCTTTAAGATTGCAGCAGGGTTTATTTTCCACTGCTAAAGCGCATTGTACCCCCATCTCCTTTCAGCCAGCTGAATTTTCTGTCTGTGGAGGAGCGATCACTTGTGATGGGACAGATAAGCTTCCACTCCAGTTCCTAGCCTGGTATATTAACATTAACCAGTGCTCCTGAAGATTTACTTTATCCCCCATTGAGCTGTTCCTGCAACCTTGGGCAAGGGGGTGGGAAAGGCGGGTGGGGATGCCCTGTGATTCAGCTGCCCCAGCAAAATCCACCTTCAGCAATAAGAGGGAGCCTTCCAACCCCACTGTAGTCCAGGCAGCTGAGACAGTGCTGAGTATTCTTCAAGAAACCTCTCTCCAGGGTCTTTTGCCCCTGGAAATCTCAGGTTACGTTAATGAGCTCACTAAAGTCAAGTATTGGTATCATTCAAAACTATTTTAGAAGGTGCTAAAGTATTTTTTGCCTTAGAAACAGCAAAATTAGAGAAAACAGTAGCTGACCAGTTGATTTCGTTCTGTGTCAGGTGATGCACTTATATTTACTTTGAGAAGTGTTTATATACTGTTTGACTTTTAGCCAGCAAAGATAAGCCCATATTCAGGACTGAACATCAAGGTGCTAATGGAGTTTTCCAGTGTTATAATTAATAGATGCAACAGAAAGGCAGCAATGGAGACAAGGTTTACTTCAAACCCTATAGCAGTTACGTGACATGTTTGAATCTGCTTTTATACTCACGTATTTTAACTTGTGTGTCTACATATAAGCCTGTCCAAATTTATAGATTTTAAAAAAGATTCACTGATATAAGATACATGTACGTGAATAACACCATATTATATTCTCAAATACCAGCATGTCTGATTTTCTGTATTACTTTGTATATTGTAATCCTTTCTGAGTATTCATTGCATTCTGAAATGAGGCTATCTGTCTCTGTTACCTTTTGCAAATGAGTTTCACAAGTTTACATAGAAGCACGTGGAATTTAAAAAAAAAGTTGGCTTAATTATTGTACTATGAATTATGTAGTAAATAAGGGCCATGTTAGGCCCAAAAAAAAAAGGGGGGGGGGGGGAATAAATTTTGTTATTGATACCCATCAAGACCTTACTGTTTAGTCAGAGGAAGGAAATTAATTTATTTGATGTATGAATGGTTTTCCTGCATGCTTATAGTGAGGTCATATATTCTTATGATGGAGAAAATAGGAGTCCAACCTAGAACTGACACCACAGGTACTCTGCTGTCAGGAGAATAATCCTAGCATCGTTCTGCAAAAAGCCTTGTGTTTCCACTGATGCTTGTGCAGACATGGGGCCATGTCCCTTAAGAAGCTGCTGGGGAGGGCATGGGAGCTTGTGGGCAGAGAGAAGCATGGCTCAGCCCTTCTGGCAGCACCACAGGGCTTGCCTAGTGTTAACCTGGTGGCCAAACCACACTGCAGCTCCCAGCATAGCCATGGGCATGTTGCAACTCCTTCATCTTCAGATCCATTCCTTTTGCTTCAGTTCCCCTGTGTTTCAATTGCTCGTGTTCTTACATAACTTTTGGAAGGGAAGCCTGTTACTATTACCAAAGTTGCTATTTTTTTCCTCTGCATTGTTTGGATGCCACGCAGACGAGAAGGAGCATCCAATTCCCCCCCGTTAGGAAGCTGTCCTTTGGAAAGTGCTTTGCTGCCCTTGCCTCAGCCCAGATGCTCCCTCCAGAGCGAGCGCTGTGGCTTTAAGGCCATCGTCCCAGATCCACAGCACACCCACATATTTGTCCTCTCTTTGCACAGCCAGTGCCAAGCGGTGACATCTACTATAGTCTCTGGGACACGCTGCTCTCTGCCGTGGAGGGAAACGGGGGCGAGGGGGCGGGGGCGGCCGAGGGAGAGCACAAATCCCGCTGTGTTCCAGGAGGATGAGTCACTTCCTCGCACCAGCTCTGTGATGCTTTATTTATTGCCGCTCCGCTGATATGAAGGCCGGCTCCCTTGTCCTTCTTCGGCATCCCTGGGCTCGGCCACCCCATTAATCAGGCGGGGCCATTGGGGAGTGCACCAGGAGCGGGAGTCCTGCCCGCTGGTGGCCTTTGGCTGTCTCCAGTTCAATGAAATTACCTTGTGTGAAGACTTGTTTTATGAGAGATTGGTTTATTTGTAACTAAACTACTTCCTCCGTTATTTGATAAGCTCAAATATTTGCTACTGATAGTCAGAGAGTGTCACATTTATTATCCCGTTTCAGGCATTGCTTAACTCCTTTGTATTAGGCTTTTTTAACCCCTTTGACGACAGCAGAAAGCAGGCAGGAAAGGTCTTATTCCTCTTACTCATGTCTCAGAAAGAATTGGGGTTTATTCTCTAAGGGATGTGACTTGATTAAATTAAACTGCTTTGCAGTAGTTCTTTATATGTTTAACACAACACTTAGAAGGGCTGACTCATCCTCTTTGTTAGAAATCCAAAGTAATAGAAAAGTGAGCAATGTCTTTTACTTCCCTCATATATTGTAACGCTTCAGGGTTTAGACTAATGTGGACATGAAGCACCATGATGTCAAGGATGGGGCATGAATATCATTGCTAAGTCCTGTTTGCTATCTTGCTGCAGTGGCTATGACACCTGTGACCCATTTGTACCTCGATTTGTGTTTTATTAACTTTAGTTGAAAAACATGTTTGCTTACCTTTTTAAGACATCTGATGGATTTCAAAAATTAGAAACTCTACAGCCCTAAGACGTAAGAAACACTTTTATAAAAACTTACTGTCATAAACTCTCAAATTTTTCTTTTAGAAGAAAAACTTCTCTTTTAGAATATATTTTTATTTTTTTTTAGGATATATTTAGAATATTTTTCTTTTAGAAGTCTTTCAGACTTTTTTTTCTATTTTTGTGGAGGTCAAGGGGGTTTTGTCTATTTGCTTCTGAGGATTCCAGCAGTAAATCACAATTCCAAAATACAAAAAGATATTTGTATATGTTAGGAGGAACAAAATCATTTAACTGTAAGACCAATCTTTAGGAGCCCCATCTTCTTCCCAGTACTTCTTTCGTGGGTATTTGATATTCCAGTAGTATACATGCTTTAAGCACCACTATCTTGCCTAATCTGAGCATTTCTTCCAAGACCACAGACTTTTACACCACTATCCCCCATAGACATATGCTCAAATGGAGACAAGGCAGGGAAACAACCACTCTTTGTCTAATTAAAGAGAAATAGGAGCTTGGGATTTGGGGCTGTGAAATGGAGAGCCTCTCCAAGCCCATTTGGTACCTTCATAGCATTCCAGGTTCAAGACCTTGAGATACCTTGAGAGGCCAGAGGAAAAGTCTTTAAGAGAACGTCCGTCACTGCCCACTCCATGGGGAGAGTGGTCATATTTCTGTAGTGAAAATTAGAGAATGGTCATTATTCTTTAATGGGAATGGTGTCATTCCAGGACTGCTGGCGCATTTTGCACCAAGTTTTCAGGGCATTTCTGTTGGAGCCAGCAGGCTTTGGGGGCAATATTTGGGCTGGGAAAACAGTACTGTGCCCAGAGCCTGCAGTGTGTTTGAACACAGGAGCAACTTGCTCTATTTCTGCTTATCAGGGGCTCCAGTGAGCCAGTCCTGCTGCTCACAATCCAGTACACTAAATCCCATCTGAAATGATTGGGACTGCTCTTATTCTTAAAAAAAAAAAAAACAAAAAAAACAAAAAAACATTGGTGAAAAGGCTGATCTTCTGAGAACAGGATGATACTGGTCAGAATTCTCCCTCCTGTGGAGGAAATAGGAGTTTTGTGAAAATATATTTAAGCAGATTAGATAAAAATAGACCAGAATTTCATTTTCTCAATCATTCTGAAGAACATACATGAGTGAATTTATAAAAAAATTTTTAGACATGTGAGTATTCAGGTGGACCTTTGAACCTTGCTGAAACTTTACAGTCCCTCAAAGATCAGAGAAATTAGTTTTGTTTCTCTCTGAGTTAAAAATGAGTGAGGGAAAATATATGTTCGCTGTGTAAACTAAGAAGGAAGTAATGGTTCATTCCACCCCTGACAGATGAAGAGGTGTATGCAATCACTTGTGCACTTCCAATCAGATATAGCAAGCTCACTGCACGTGTCTAGGTGTCTGGTGTTAAGCCTTTCTGAAATGATAAGAATACATAATGCTGACTTAGGCCTGTGGCCTTCCAGAACCTCCTCAGGGAAAATAGGCCTTTTGCAGGTGGCTGAGCTGACTTCTAACAAAGAGCCTGCTGGTGAGAGTCCAAAGTGGCTGTTTCAGCTGAGGTCCGCCCTGGAAGTCAGGGAGTGGGAACTGAGCCTAGGGAGATTGAAGGTTCATTAAATGTGTGTTTGCCTTGGACTTTGACATGAAGATGCTGCTATTCCAGATGCAGCTGAGCTCTTAAGGCTTTGGACTTCTTAGGAGAGGAATTATAGGAGGAGCAAAGCTTCAGCTGTGATTTCTGTACCGCAGCAGGAGCTCAAAGAGACAGCATTCTTCTTTGGCATATCAGTTTAAAATAAATGCACTGTAAATCACAATAAGTTGGATTTTTACAAGAATATGTTCTTTAGCTAATTGCAATTTTAAAAGCAGATGTGCATTCTAGATTTTACCATGAGCTCACTAGAACACAGTTAAGCCCAGGTAACTGGTGAATTCTTTTTCATCCAGGTTTCAAGGCACAAACTTATAATTCTTGGTGTGAAGATACTAGCATATTATCAGTAATTGCAAACAAAAATAATTTCCAAAACTTACATGCAAATTGAAGTACACATCCCTTTGGGTTTTGCTATTGCTCGGATAATTGTTCCTCTCTTAAAACACTTAGATTCCTCAGGCATTACCTTCTTTCCTCCTTTCTTACCTAGATTTCCTCAAATAAATTGTTTTTTCTTTGATTGTAACCAAAATCGTCTGTAAGTACCTCATTTTTTCATAGGTGTGAACTATATTGTTGCAATTACTAAAATAGTTCTTTCATGCTTCTTCCAGGCACCGTCTACGTTTGGAACTTATTGAATGGGAACTGGCTTAAGCCTTTGAAATATGTTTTGTTGAGCAGAAAAAAGAATCATGTCCAGGCCTGTGTCCACATTACAAACTCATTCTCTTCCAAAAAGTAGGGTGGGTAAGTCCTACTTATGAATAGATACAGCCCTAAGTGTTTGCTATTTGGGCTCATCCATGCATCATTGCATTTTTTTCTCCTGGCCCATCAGTACTACTGAAAATTTAATTAACTTACTCCTCTGATAATTAGAAATCCCCTTTTTCTATTTTTTTCTTCTTGTCCAAAAATAGTTTATACTAATTTTTGTCTGTGCCATCATTACCTTAGTTTTTAAAAAGCACTTTTCCATCTGTGGTGTTTATCTGCTTGCCTGTTTATCTGCATCTGCACAGGCTTAGCCTTTGTTTTGGGTATGTCAATATTCTTCCAGCTGCACCTGATTCTCAGGGAGAAATTTATTTGACTTACCCTCTCTGTTCAGCAGATCTCCATCGTTGCAGGCATAAATACCCATTTGCACTCGCTCTTCTTCACTGACTGTGTTGGAACTATTATTGGACAATAAAAAAATATGATAGGCAGTAGAGAACTGTCTTCTCTGCAAACAGTGGAGGCTAAACACCTACAGCCAAGAAGACACAGTCTAACTTATTAGCTACTCACATTCAGCATCCAATGTGAAGTCCAGAAGCAAGCACTTTGAGTTCCTGCAGGAGACAACTGGTCTGCTACCCCAGATTCAGATGCCTTCAGCACCTGTTGTTACACAGCTTTGAATTGTGAACCATAGCAATATTTTATGCTGCTGTTCCTAGCACTCAGGTCTTTACCATGACTTTTTTCTCTTCCATGGGAGACAGTGCCTGATGGGACTTTGTTCCTTAGAGTTCTAATATATGTTCTGCTTCCTTTCACCCTGAGAGGGTAACTGTTGGAGGGTTGTTCATTGGCACTTATCTCTGCCTAGATCTAAAATTCTTTCTGTTTTTAGGACTTGAGCCTTCTCATATCAGAACTGTGTCACATCATTCATGTTTGCAAAAGAGTCATGTTTGTCACTAAACCACATAGGAGATTCACATTGTTAGCAACTGTTAGTGTAGCTACCATCTGAGGTTATCTAGGAAGAGAGCTTAGAGTCCACACAGAGGCCATGTGTTCTGTTGACTTTTTTTCAGCTAAAAATGTTGTAAGCAGTGTTGGGAGAAATTTTCAGCAATTTAATACTGTAAGTGTCCTGCCAAAAGAACCAGGAGTCACACTCTACAAGTCCTACACGGCAACAAGTGCATTGGCGGCCCAGATAAATATCATAAACCAAATGCAAAGAAAAAGTATGATGAGCTCAAGATCTCTGCTAGCAAATCTAGAAGAAAAGATGATAAAGAAAGTGGGGGGGGAAGAAGGTGTGATTTGGCTTAGGATATGAAAGAAGTAACATCTAAATTGGTGAACTCTAAATAGCTTCATTAACAAAACATAGTTAAAGACTACTTGGATATACTTGCCTAAGAGAAAGTAGTAAAATGAAAACAATGTGTTCCAAATTTTGGTCAAAGATGCAAGGCAGAATACTCTAATGTCAATAGAAATCATGTATATATTCAAGAACAGCATTTTATCCATTATTCATCTATGGTTCATTTAAATGTTTTGTTTCATTTGTTGTTTGTTGTGTTGGGTTTTTTTTTTCTTGTGTATGAACTAGGTTAAAATGTGAAGAGTTTAAACCGTTATATTTAGATTTACGACATATATCATGAGATATTGGAACATGTTTTATTATCCACTTTCCATAGTGGAAATCTTTCTTGTTCCCTTTAACACTGCCTTGGGAGACCTGTTTTCCTATCTTCATTTAGGTTTTATTACCTCTTTGTACACTATCAGCAGAGTAATAAAATTGGTTTCATCTTCATTATTTTAAAATTATGTATGGAGACATTGTTTCTTATCCAATATTCTGGGGGTGCACATTGCACAGGAATTGATCTGCCAGAAATTTAATGAAATAAAAACTCACCAGTTCCTTTAGGGATGGCTTCTTCTTCCGTTGGAATCAGTGGGAATTTTGCCATTGACATAAGTGGGAGTAGGATCAGGCCCTTAATGCTGTGTATTTACTTTATTTAGGCCAAAAGACACACAGACACAGAGAAGATACTGTTCAATGGTTGCAATTTTATTCAGTAAGCTTACTGCTTGCTGGCAGTGTGGCACCTCTCACGGAGCAAAATATTACGGCATTAGGGAGTGCTTTTGGCAGTATGCATCTTATAGCACGAGGTAAAACAGCTATGGTTATGTTTCCAAAGATGTAAGGAAATTTTAGCTGCAAGACCGAGAACTTAGTTGAAAATCCTAGACTGAAAGCCTGCATAAGTCTTGCTTGGAAGTGGCACATTCTCAATTTCTTTTTTTTTTTAAATTTTTTTTAAATAATATTATTCTTTATGAATTAAACCTGTCTGGGTGAAAGGCAGGAAGGTGCACCTTGAGATGTAGATTCATTTCCACAGGTCTGCTCTGGACATCCTGCGTGACCTTGAGCCAAGCATTTAATCTCTCTGTATTGCTGTGCTCTGTTTGTAAAATGTGGATAACAATTCTTCCTTTCTTCTGTCCGCAACCCTGCCTGCTTAGCCTGTAAGCCCCTCAGGGAATAGACTGTCGGTTACCCTGCGTGCCCTTCCTCCCAGATCAGGGCCTTGGCCTTGGCTATGACCAGAATGTTTAAAATAGTGAAATAATACTTCTCCTTATTTTTATTGAGCTTTAATACAGTCTTTTTCAACTGTTTTTTTCCTTTGGGTGAGTCTATTGATGTTTGTCTGACTGACTCACCTATCTACCATGAGAGTCGGCCTACAAGCCTACATGACTTCAAGCCTACAGCTGTTCTTTCCCAGCTCCTGCTTTCTGCTCTGGCCTTTTCTCTGCCTCGGTAGGGTTGCTGACAACTTCCACTACCCTCAGGTAACAATGACTTTTTCATATATAAATAATTTGAGTATGTGCAATAGCTCTTATATATCTAGAACACATGAGACCTGCTGTACATCTGTGAACTAAATTACACATATCTGGAGAGACCTGTTTGTGCTGAACATTTGAGGGATCATATGTGAAATTATCAATGGCAGGGCACACGCCACAGGAACTGACACTGCGCCAGACGTGGTGCTCAGGCAGTGTTAGTTCATGGAGAAGTGTGAATCCAGTGTGTCCAGGATGCATTGAATTTCCTGCATCTGCTTAACTCAGCTGTGTTTGAGCAGTAAACCAGAGGTTGGTAATCAGTGAGTTTATAAAAGTATTTAACAGCTCTAGATCTGATCTCTGATGTACCTTCACTTCATTTTTGTATATGAAACACCTCTAAAATCAGTAAGCCATATTCATTCATAAAGTTTCACTTGTGGCTTAGGGTCAATAAGAGCATGTGGGTGTGTTACATTTGCTCTGAAAATGTTTCTTGGATAAGCTCTCCAAGGATTTTTAGGAAAGGTAAGAGATCTTTTTTTTTTCTGGATCCTAGCATAGATGATAAGATGGGTGGGGATCTACTTTGCCACGCCACAGATGGTGGTGGGTGGTATTCTGAGTACACGTTAAGGCATAGCTCTGTGTGTCAAAGGAAGTAGTATCCAAATTTGAAGTGCCCTTATTGAATGGCAGTGTTTCCATGACTTAGGAAATTTGCTTTCACTTTAGCCTTTTAAGAATCAATCCTTTTTTTTT
>VZRN01004516.1:259256-290489 GCA_013397935.1 Dasyornis broadbenti | reverse complement strand
TTTTTTACTATGGCCCTAAATTATTTCATTTAACTTAAGTGCAGGGAAAAGAATCAAATCTAATACCACTGAAATAAAAATCCAGTTTCTACTAGAGCCTTTCCGGAATGTTGAGATCATACTTGGATATGGTTTGATTCATAGAAGAATGAGACAGTCATTTTTATATACCCCCTCCATATCTCATGCTGTTACATCTGTTGGAAGTACTGGAAGTTCCAATTGTTTATTCCCAGGTCACTCAACTTGTGAATTTAGAAAATGAGGATCTTTTTTTTAAGAGTCCATCTGCCTATGAACCAGGCATCACAGTCCTTAAGTCAGATGCCAGCTGGGAATAATGGGGAGAGCTCATACAGGTTCCAATTCAACCCAGGAGATTGGTACCAGAAAGAAAGGCAGTACAATATCCACAGGCTGTAGCACAATGATTTCATTGATGTCTTTGAGCACTGTTTCTTCCATGGTTTACTGACTTGATCTAGTGCAAAAGCCAATTTGTTTAATGTATTTTATTGCCAGAACAGAACCAGCCTTTCTTGAGGGAGAAAAAATTTTTTTTTCCTATCCTTGGTGGTTCCTTTATCTCTGCATGCACGCCAAGTGGCAACAGGATGAACACCATTGCCTTATATGTCACAAGTTAATGCTAAACAGGATGGACCTGGTGCTCAGAGAGATTTCTATTTAGTGTAAATTATTTTAGGGGGTTGAGGGTGGCTTTGGCAATGCAAAGACTGCTTGTGTGCCCAGGTGCCTCTCTGCGATGAGGCCATGGATATACATACATGCAGCAGAGCTCAGTAGCATATATATCAAGTGCCTTGTCAACATTTCCAGAGTCCCCAGAACTATGCAAAAGAAAGAAATAAAAGGGTAATGATGGTGGTGTATTTTTTTGACGGAGAAAATAACGGTTCTTCAACCCCAACAGTGCAGTGTTAAATGATCATATGTCTCTGTTTCATTATGTAGCCCTTACTGTAAAAATATAGAACACGTAGACCCCAAATGAACCCATAGGCTCCACCTGGATGAGGTGACTTTCCCTTGCATTAGTCTTGAAGAGAAAATTGTTTATTCATTCATTTTGTACATAAGAGCATTTTACATTCCCGGTATGTTCAGGAAAAAGAAGCACTAAACATCTCAGAGCATTAGATTGTTCCTTAGGGCAAGAAGAGGCTATTGTTACTTAGTGTGTAACACAAACCTAGAACTTTATTCTCTGTTTCTGGAGTTATAGTTCACGTTGCTTTTTTCTCAAAAAAAAAAGGGCTGGGTGATGTTTAGTTCCAGTATCTGAGGCTGTCAGCTTTGTCAGAAAAGACTGGTGCTCAAATTGTGATAAGTACTGGACTCTCATAGATTCACTTGCAAAATCTTTGCCAGAGATATTCTTCTCTCAGTAAGAATTAGAAGTCAAGCTACCATGCATGTTACAAAGAGAAATTAAGTTTCCCATGCTGAGAACTGATGAGTGACTGACTATATGATCAGTAGTACAGAAACTCACCAAAGTCACCTAATATTCCATTTAGTTTGCAATAATTATCAATTCTTGGCAGGAGTCTTGTGAACAGCCTTCATTTATTCTACTCAAGCTCACTAACAGTGCAGTCATTGTGCATCACCAAAATTTTTCTAGTAATATAGCTACCATGCTTTTGGTGTCCCTTCTGGAGTGAAAAGTATGTTGCTGTAAAGTACTTTACACTAAGCCTGTTTTCTCTGTCCTTATTTTATTCTTGTGTATTCAAAGATGTGTCTGTATTCCTAAATAATTCTTTTCACTCTACAGCGTTTGCACCTTTCAGGCGTTTGTATGCTTATGTCTCCACATTTAAAGAGTCCTGGCCCTACAGGCAAGATTTTCTGGTTTTGCTACAGAAATTTAGTGAAGCAAAACCTGGCAGCTTTGCACAGTTCTGTATATGTACAGTACTGTAGGTCTTCTGTAGTGTAGCTGTAGGTTTTACCTTGTACAATATCATAGCTTTCACAGTAACTTTCATTGCTTTTGGCACATTCATGGTCAATGTTCTTCATAAACTATTTATCTAACCTACCAAGGAATACTTTGTGTGACAAACTACATTTTAGTCTGTATTTTTTCCTATAAACTTGTCAAATATGCTGCTTGTTTCTTTTTTAAGTACTATCTGTCTCTAAAATAATAAAACAAATTATAGTTATCAGTTTTCCTGGTTTGTTTTTATCCTCTTTAAAGATAAACTAGGAGGGGAAGAAAAAAAAAAGCTTCTTTTATTCCAGTAAAACATCTTCCAAAACTGTATTTAGCAACTCACTTTTAAAAGAGCCCTGTGCTTCTGGAAGGAAGCTCCCAGAAAGTGCTGGAGAACTTGAGCCCTACAGTCCACCCATCTCAGCACACATGGATTTCTGTGTGCATTTCAATTTGTCATCACTGAACTACATCTCTATAATTTCTAGGTCTGGATTGAGCCCAAGTTAAGCTAGAGGTGCGCTTCTGTGATTTTGTCGTGTGTTCATTAAAAAAAACAAAAAAAACAAATAAACAAGACTATGGGTAGAAAAAACGTTTGAATATTCTGATCTTAAGGAAAGTTCTAAAGAAAAATCTGTTGATGTAATTAGTTCAGCAAATGCTGAAATGCTGTCTAGTAAGAGTATACTCCATTTACTTTTAATATGAATACTCCTGCCTTAGCACCTCTGGCATACTAAGCCAATTTGTATTCTTTGCAATCTAATGCTTCATCAGGTTTCTATTACACATAAGGAAGTCTAGCATTCAACTCCTTAGAAATTGCCAGACTTAAACTAATCAGTCTCATTCTGATTCCTGTATTAAACTGTACTGTAATCATCCCTAAATGAATGTGCAAGAGACTCCACTGAAGATAACTGTGGAAAAACTTGCCTGTAGAGACAAGAAATTCTGAATCCTTCAATGTAGCAGGTATGTCTTATGCTTTTCAGTAGGACATCTTAAACTGCATAGTGTAAAGTCATTTTTTCTCTGTCCATTTATAAGGAATGCTGAGTTTCTGCTCTCTACAATATCATATGCCAATAAAGTTCGTAGCCCAATTATGCGTATTTGAAAAAGCATTTCCTTTTCTCAATTTTTGGGCTTTTTTTGTTTCTTTTTTCTCTTAGTGTAATTACTCCTTCACCAGTATTATCAAGAAGAATGACAAGACGTGATTAGTATAATTTACCTCTGAAGTTTATTTCCATATTTTTATCATATCACTTCTCTTTATCATAACTACATTTCCATTCTGAAGCTCATTATTCCAGTCTTTTCATTGAGTCTGCTTTTGCTATCTATAATCTTGATGACACCTTTTGTTTTTTCTGGATTGTGAAAAGCCACCTTTAAGTAATTGGTTTTCAGTTATGAATGTTTGAATTAGATGAGATTATTACTTTATTTTATTTACTTTTTTTGCAAGCATGCATAAATTAAAATTTTATTTGCTGCGTTGAATAATGGGGATTAAGTAGACATCTGTAGAAATTCAAAAGCATTCAAGGTTTATTTTTTTATCAGGAGCATCAGCTTAACAACGCTAATGCTTACAACTTCGATGTTTGCTGTAGATTCTTCAGGTAACTATGTGAAATAAGTATTATACATGTAATGCTCTCTCAGACAGCTGAAGGTCAAAACTTCTGTACTGTATCTCCTAAGCTCATGAGGCTTCTGAGGTGAGTCAGATTAGCTTTCTTTTTTGGGTACCTTAACATGTATAAAACAAGTTTTAAATTAAATCAAGTGTTTATTTTTATCAAGTCTATAAGTCGTTCTGTCATTGTAATTATCACACTTAATTATTCACTGATACAGTCCAAAGCACTGTTAAGGAATTCCAAAGGTTTATTGGTGTGTGAAGCTGGCTCCTGCCATGGGTGGTGTGTGCCCACCTACACATGCAGGTCCAGATGCAGTTTTGAGTCACAAGAGTACTATTGTGCGACACAAAAACATCATCTGGGGTTCAACCACAGCACACTGACTCTGTGTACCCATTTTTGGAGTACTTTTTACTCTTTGTGATGAGCATTTACACCAAGAACACTGATATTTTTGTTTACTTGAGGTCTACAAGAATTGGATGTTACTGTGGTCTGAGACTGTTTTCAACTTTTTGTCTAGTACAAACTTTCTTTTTTCCATATCAGTGTTGCTCTTGTGTTCTAGTTAAATCACACTTTCCTTTTTGTAAATAATGAGAAGAATATGATAACGAAGTGGAAAATGGGAAAAAAGCATTGCTCATCCTGTCGTTTTCCATGCTGCAGAAGCACACGTTTCTTAATACATTTAATAGAAGTATTCTGCATCCTGGCCTCCATGGTACTGCAGCAGTTTAGTCAGAGAGTTTAGGAATCCAGCATCCCCAAAGTTTCACAGAAGACAACCTCATCTACTCGAAACCATGACTATGGCATTCCTGTAATATATATCATGAGAGAGGGGAAAAGCAAGGAACCTGAATTTCTTGGTATGAATAATCTGAAGCCCAGCAGGTTGGCAATCAGAAAACCTGTACTACCACTTGTACGTATGCAGCTACAACTTCAACCCCTAACCTTTTGCTGGTTCCCTGAGTCATCATCTTGACGCTTGAATAAATGACTTTTTCTCCTCCTGTATGAGAAAGTGTCAACTGCGTGTCAGGGGTTTGCCAAAGACATGCTACTTCGTACTTCTTGGACATTTTCTCAGGAAGAGGTGCACCTGGAGCCATAGCTTGTCAAGAGGGTAGAGCAGCTTCTGACTGGGACATTCATGGGTGGAGGAGTGAAGTGTAGAAAGGCTTGAGGGAACTTCTATCACTATGGTGTGATTGGATTGTCTATAACCTGCAGGAGCACCCCCTAATTAGGCAGGAAAGAGTTTAAATTTCTTCATCCAGACTCCCTTTTATATCTATTTTCTTTGCCTCCATCTACCTTTTTCTGGGGTTTGTTTTTCTTGTTTCTCATAGCTAGGTTTTCCACTCTGTATTGGATTTCAGCCAAAGCATGCTTTTATAGGCTGGGAGGAGCTTTTCCACATTACAGACTGGCATCTAGTGGGTGCACATTAGTTGCCTTTCTAGGAGCACATGGGAAGCCTGTCTAGGGAGGGGATGTTACTTTACTGGAGCTTCTTTATTGCAAAAGTAGAGTTGATGATCTGAAGACACTAATTGAGGTAGTTATAATTAATGGTGCTTCCCGTCCCTCATAAATATTTTGCCTCTCTTTATGCATAATGTCAGTGGTTTTAATATTTTTAATTGCTTTCTGACAGTTCCTGGTTATCAACTTTTATTTCATTTAAGTGTTTCAACATTACAGCTGTCCATTTCCTTCATTTCCTTATGGCTTTTGTTGCTGAAGCCAGCATTATACTGTTCCAGAAACATCCTGTTATAGTTTATATCACCATCTCTATAAAGATGCTCTTAAAATCTTAGCTTTCGGATGGCTTTTGGAAGGCTTTTTCTAAGGCTTCTCTTATTTCTACCAAAACTGGCTCTGTCACCTTTGCCTGCTGGGTTCCTCTTTACTTTTATTAAGCTCAAACTTTTGCGCTATTTGTAAAACACTGAAGTGAAATGCAAGTGGACTGCTTCATATTCAATCACCATTCTTTCACCCTTTTAGTTTAAATAATCCTACAAGAAGTTAGAACTTCCTAACAGCACAGCTCCTGAGAACATTAACACACAAAAAAAAACCCAAAAAAACCCCCAAAAACAAACCTGTCTACGGTGCCAGTGTCCTTCTTATACAGGAATATCAGTAAAAGCATTTGGTCTTATGCTGCTCCTCTGCTGCAGAGGGTTACCCACTCAGAGTACATTTCAGAGATTTTTAAAAATACTTAGATATCTTTAGATGTTTATTGATGTCTTTTGCTGTTGCCACCGTTTTTATGCCCCAGGTTAAAAGGAGAGATGATGAAAAGAAACAAAATCAAATGCATGTGTTGGACAGATGAAAGCCATTGGATACATTTTCTTTTACCAAAGGTGATGGCATAAAAAATTATTAAAAATTTTGTTGTCTGCACAGTAGATTTTTTTATATTGGTGAGTTAACTGTTTTTTTGGGGTTTTTTTAATGTTGCTATAAAATATATGGATATAGAATTCTCCCACTGACAGCTTTTCAGTGAGGAAACTATCTTGTGAGAGCAAAAAGCTACGATGTTTACAACTCCAACTTGCACAATTTGATGTACATTCATAACTAGAAGGTTCTGTAAGAATTTTGCTTTTATTTTCTATAACTCTTAGTTTTATGTCACCAAGATCATTAAATTTATAACATGAATTCCATATGTTGAAAATATTGGCAGAAAATACACTACCTTAAATCCCATAGAAAAAATGTGATACAGTTAATCCATAAACTTCTTTAACTTTCATCTTCGAAACTGAGGAAAACCCCAACAGTACTCAAGTGATTTTACCAGACCCTATTTTTATTGCTATTCACACTGCAGTTCCAGGGAAATAGTAGATATTTGTAGGTAGTGCATTACCTGTTTCAAAGAACGTTTTTTAAAATCCTTGAAGGATTTGAGTATTGATTCTATAAAGAAAAAAAAAAAAAAAAAAAAAAAAAAAAAAGCACCAGGATACCAAATACAATCAATGTACTGTTTCTGACAACTGATAATGAAAAGGTTTAACTCACCACAGCATCCATCCTTATGTAAATGACTTTATGCTCTTAAGTTGTGCTTTGTCTAAATAGAACATTTTTTGACTGTTTCCCAGGTACACATCTTAATGATGGAAACTGTTGCTACTTCTTACACCTGACATTTATGTGGAAGAGCTGGTAGAAATTAGGCAGGGTCTGCATCTTGGATATTACTTGTGGCTTGATTTGCACGTGTGTGGATTCATACACTGCTAGAATTATTGGTGTGTCAAATCAGAGGAAAGGGATGTCATGGACTTTCAAACCCATGTTGCCAAAGTTGGCATCTAGAAGATTATACTGAAGAAAATACATGCTACAATGTCCAGACAATGTAGTCTGACTCCCTGGTGGACCTGTGACTTCCTCTTTCAGGTCCTTGGGATGGGAAATGGAGAACAAACTTCCACAAATCTTCTGCCAGAGAAGGGCTTTCCGAACACTGTCCAGCAATAATGTCTGGCATGAGCTAGGAAGATGTCTCTTTATTAACCAGAGCCCCTTATTTTCTTTTCTCCTTTGCCTACATATAAAATAGAGCTTTCCACAAACACATGGGATAGACCTGTACAGAAAACTGCAAATGATTTTTGATTCTATTCTGGGCTAAAAGGTCAAATGCCTACATTTTTCCTTGACTTTTTAAAACACACATTTTTCATCTGTATTTGTTTCTAGACAGGTCAAATTTATACAAAAATAACAATTCAAACAGCATGGGTTTTGAAAAAATGTAAAGGTTTTGCATTATATTAGGTTCATCTGTAAGTGGAAAATACTTTGGTTTGTACCTTTTCAATGAATCAATTTTCCAAAGTAAAAAAGCAAAGTGCAGATTTGGAGATTTCTGAAAGTTGTGAAAATTTTGAACAGCCCTGTGTAACAGTAACTTCAACTTGACACAGGCCAGTTGTTCTGGTTCTTTATTTCAGGCTTCTTTATTACATGCACCTGTTTCAACTAACTTGTAGCTGTTTCTGAAACTCCTGACTGGCCTGCAGCCAGGACGCTCTGTATGTTCCCACAGTTAATATGATCTAGGTCTTTAGAGGGTTCATGGTGATGTGGGTAATATGAAAGTCCACAGATAAAAGCCTTCCCCTTACCTCTGCTCAACAATAGATTTGCCTGTTTACTTCTAGTCTTGCTACCAAAAATTTTGGGAGAAGAGGTTGTTCTTTGAAAGCATCTCCTGCATGGGTTGCACAAAGTTCACAATGAGTTCAGGGAGTTTTGCATCGGTTTGGATTTCATTACTACCAGATCATGCAATTCTGGTCTAATCCTGTCTGTCCAGTTCCCTAGTAAAAAATGTGGGTCTCTAATGACATCAACAAATGAAAATAACCAACTAATTAAACAAGAAGTGCATTATGCAATTGAACGTTAACGTAAAGATGTATTTTCTATTTGCACTTTCATGTTGGTTCTGGATAAGATTAGGTAAAGTAAAGCTGTAGTAAGAAAATATGCTATGGTCACCTTATTTCTAGGAAAAATTAGGCTTTGCGTTATGAACTGAGGAATAGGATAACAAGCTCCCTGGAGAAAGGTTTGCCCACTGAGTTGCACTCTCCACAACTGGTTACCATACTTTTGTTTGCAATAGCCACATGCTAAAACAAGCGTCTCTCTCTAGCAGCAACCTACAATTTCTGCATCTCCTTGAAAACTAAAATGGGGACAAACCTGCATTAAATTAATTATTAAACTTTCTTCACATAAATTCCTTTTAACAGAAAAGCATTAAGAATCTGTTTCACCGCTTCCTAGATCTCTTCTTTGTTTTTTCCAAAGGGCGTGAAGGACAGATATTTTTATGTATCTCAGGAACATTTTTCAGAAAACTCAGCACATTAAAAAGTAGCTGCACACATTTTATATGATTTTTAGAGGATTTGCTCTTTGATAGCAATGGAGATATCAATCAAAAGGAGCAGACAGACTTCAACTGCAGGCATGAAGAGAAGCACTTAACAGGGTATTTTTCCGTTCTGCAGCTCTGTGGTTGCATGAAAGCAAAATGTGATACTTAGTGAGATCAGAAAATCAGAACCTGAATCGATTATACTGCACTTGTTTCAGGGACAGTCAGTTTAAAGAAACAGCACTAAATTGAGAGTTAATGGAGTTAAAGGAGAAAAACTGCATTGTAGTTATAAGAAGAGGTTATTTTATTGTTAGTAAGCATGCTTTGCTAATCATTTGGGAGAAAACAGATTCTATCTAAGTGTAAATGCTGAAATATTTCTAGATGATATAAAACAGTTACTTAAGAAAAAATAGATTTCTCTGAAACTTCTCTAAAATAGATTTCTCTAAAGATTACTCTAACGTAAAGTAAATTGACTTAGTAAAATCTACAAGGAATGAGGAATGCACACAGCAAAAAAAAAAAAAAGTGGGTGGGCTGAGGAGAGGGCAAAAATTTCTAGAACTGAGATTCTATTTTACTTTTGCATTAAAAGCCTTATTATCTAATACTTTGACCACCTCTATGCAGAAATCAGGCTACTGGGGAAAAAAGGGCTGTATTTTGAACTCCACAAGCAGTCAGCCTGAGATATGTCTGCCCAGACTGTTGGGAACACCTCATTCACACTGAGTACTAATGGCCTTCGACAGAAGAAGACCCACTCCTTGCTGTGTGTCACCCTCTGCCAGACAAGCTGGTGGAACAGGGCTCTCTTTGCTTCCTGTTCTGATCACCATTTACAAGGTTTTAAATGGGAAGGTGGGTTTGATATTAAGATGATGAGATATGGAGTGAGAGTGGTGTCCCCTTTTACCAGCTCTGGCTGTGGGACACCAATAACCAACAGCTTCAGGCCAGAGAACCTTCTCAGTGAGTCACTGCTGGAGAGGATTGGTAAGACCAGACAAACCAGCCAGAGGATTGTTACTCGTGGTCAGTGGTTTCTGCCAACAAGTCACTGAGGTCCTGAGACCTTAACCTCTGTTTCAGTCTGCAGATGGAGTGTGTGCAGAGGATGGTATTTTCTGTCCCATCCCTCCCAGCTATCTTCCTACCCCTGTGATCTTTTCATATTTTGTTACCTTCTGCCTTACCTAGACAGACTAATCCCTCCTCCCACAGTCTCCACATCCATTTTGATACTGTATTTCTCCACTGGTCCTCTCAGCTACCCCTCCCATTCCAGTTTTTTTTTCCCTTCAAGCAATTTCCCTTTTTCTCCAACCAGACCTTCTTTTGTCAACCTAGCATGATTCTCATGATCATGGAAGCTAAAACCTTAAAGGTTCGTTTATCACTTGCAGACCTTTAGCATTTAGCATCCCATATCTGAGATCATCCTTAAAAACTTAATTGTGCTTTTCTCCGTATTTTAGGAGCAGGTCTTTTGCAAGGGATGCAGAAGAAATGCAAAAGCTGTAGGCTCTTTTTTACCTCTTTGTTTGTGAAGTGGTTTATTTGTGAAACACTTCTATTTATTTGTTTGCTTGCTGGTTTTTTTCCCCTCATATTCTAATGGTTTATTTAGAAAAATACTTTAAAACTCAATATTAAAAGGTTTCATATGGAATGGAAACGTGGATGTTACTCATCTGCATTTAGCCAAAGGGTACTGGGCATGGTTACCTCAGTGCTTACACATGTCTGCATGCCTCCAACAGTAGTGCTGGATCCACAGTTTGAAATAAAGTATTATCTCTTTCCTGAACTTTCCAGTGACCATTTTGTTTTAATACCTTTTGATAATGATGAGATACTATCAGGTTTTAAAGTGTGAAGAAAAGAAGTTATGTGAACACAGTAATCAGTAATAAATTACTAAACTGTATTCCAAAGGAGCTGAAATATTAAATGACTGGTGGACTAGCACTGGTAGCAACTTGTGTTTAGAAAGAGTTGTTTCAGAAAATGAAGTAAATGTTTAGATACCAAATCTCTAGTGATCAGCATAGGCTTTGATTCAGTCATTAGGCTTTCAGCTTTCCCATATACCCTTAGCATCTTGGTCCTCTCCAGATTTCTAAGGTCCTTTCTCTTGCTTCGCCTCCCATTTTCAGTGAAACCAAGAAAGTAACAAGATTTACTAGTAACCCAGTGTTGTGTAAGTTACCTAGGACAGGTAGATATTGTGCAGAAATATGAGGAGCTTTAATCACTCCTGTATAAATTATAAACACAACTGCAAATTATGTTTCATGGTCAAAAAATATCAGTGTACTTTCTGGAGAAGTAATCCATTGTTAAAACCTTCAAGTGGGGAAGAACTTGGGTTGAGGGTGTGAAAAACTGAAATGAAAAGACCTTAGCAAATACAATATGATGTAGTGCTGAATAGAGTACTAGTCTATAAATTCAACTAATTCTAGGTAACTAAAAGGGGTTCTGTCTACTGCAAACTATTTCTGTGGTCCAGTCACTGTCTCACAGTGTGGGGCAGTGGGATGATGGTTCGGGGTAGTGTTTTTGGTTGGGTTTTCTCATATATAGGTGGTTTCATGCTTTATACCCAGTAGAAATTTAAGGTAAAATAAAACAAACATTTTTATTAATAAGAACTAGACAACACAGGACTTTGCTTAAATTTTGTTTCCCCTAAGAAAGTGATGTTCCAGAGTCAAGCTCTTTCTTACCTGCTGCCTTTCTGGCCCCATGACTTGTACTTTCCTGGGAGTACAGACCAGTTTTAGGAGAGAATGATGTTCTCACACAAAACCCTATTAGTTCAGATTCTCAAGGTACCTGATAAACAGCTGTATTCAAACACCCCTGGCTGCAAATCTCTTCTCTTGAACAGTTTTTTGAACGATTAGGATTTTGTATATTTATATATGTATATGTGTGTGTGTGTGTGTATTATATATTATATATATATACACACACACACACACTCATTCCTTTATCCTGGGAATACCTTGTCCATCCATGGTCAGTAGTCTGGAGATGTTAGGTGTCTAATTAACTGGTTTCACTTCCAACCTGGTTACTGAGTAACTACATTTTGGGCTCACAATGGTCAGGATCCATTACTAGATCAAAGCTGCACTTCCATACAAGAAAAAAAATAAACAAAAATTCTACAGATTCTCAGTCTAAAGATAACGAATTATACCTTTTCCTTGTACAGTTCTGCTTTCCCTTGCACAGAAAACAGCTCACAAATAATGGTAATTTAAGCATTCCACTTACCTACTTCTAAACACTCATTTCACATAAGCTTTTTGAGCTTTTCATCTATAAATATATAATCTGCAAGTTTTGTTTAAAACTGCAAGATGCATTGACCCTTCTGTTTGCGCAAACTGAGAATGTTATGTAGTAGAGAAAATCAGAAACAATACACCTCCTTCTATCTCCAGCCCTCTGACATGCTCAGAGATCTCAGTGACATGAAGTATGCATAATTAATCAACAACCACTCTGAGTACACTTTCAGCATGTTTGCCAATGGAAGTTTGCAACCTACTACTGAGCAACTTCTCATGGCAAGGTCAGGGATCAAATAACAGGTGGCTTAAATGATCCAGCAGTCAGATAAGAAGACATGCTCCAAAAGGACATGTTACCTTTTCTTCCTGCATCTCTAGCTGTGTGGATAGAACAGCTTCTTATTTTGTGAAGAAAGGCTAATAAAGGTGGTCTGATGAAAACTTTGAGACAATCTTTAGGGCAAGAACTCTATCTGAAAAAATTATCCTATTTTACTTATAGACAATAAGTTGGCCACATATATATATATAGATGATGATTTGGTGATGTTTTTCTTTACTTTCAAACATATATATAATCCATTTCCTAAAAGAACATAGTCTTAGAAAATTATAGTTCTGTATCTAAATGATATTCATACTGGTAAGGTTCTTTATTGAGATTTAAAGTACATTATTCTAACACCATGTCTTCAACAGTACCTGGTAGATGGGATCTTCTAGTGACCTTCTAAGGGTTCCTTCACCAGACAATCCAGTTATGCCTTTCTCTGAGCTCCAATATGAAAGAAGAATGTGTCTGTTTCATCCCAGCCCATGGAGAGCCCACACTGGTGCAGGGAAAGAATGTGAGTTGGAAGGAGCAGAAGAGAGAAACTGCTACGCACTGACCATAACCACCTGAGCCTGTGACACTCAGGGAGGGCAGAGGAGTATTAAGTGAAGGATTGATGCTGAGTCTGGGAGAAGGATGAAGAAGAGAATTTTAATGTTTGTCTTTGTTTCTCACTACCCAAATCCATCTTTGTTATATCTCACCACTGAGTGGCTGAGGCTATGGACTGCTGAAATAGCATTCTTAGTAAAAAAGAAAATAAAGAAGGCTCTCAGTTCCCTATGGGGCTCGTGTCCAGGAGCTGCTCAGCTGGGAAGAAGAGAGCATTGGAAAGGCAGTCCTGCAATAATGGAGTATGTTCTGGAGACAGACTGTGCAATTCTAAGCCAAATATTTTAACAATTTCTATAAGGTTTCTAAAATTTTAACAATTTCTATTTTCTTCACTTGGCTCAAATATACAGTCAGGCACTGGCCTGGAGCAATGAAACTCATGAACAAATGGGGAATCAGTGGGAACTGTGCCTAGTAAAGGCTGCTTGAATGAGGAAGCATAAGGAAACTGAAAATATACAGTAACAGTATTCCCTTTCTGTACTTAAGGGATTTCCAGAGTCAGAGAACAAGCATCTGTCCTCCACAACTTTTTTAAACAGTTGTATCCAACTGCACATTTGCCTCCTTGTCTTCCTGTGGTGACAATTTCAGCAATGTGATGAAAGGAAAGGAAAGGAAAGGAAAGGAAAGGAAAGGAAAGGAAAGGAAAGGAAAGGAAAGGAAAGGAAAGGAAAGGAAAGGAAAGGAAAGGAAAGGAAAGGAAAGGAAAGGAAAGGAAAGGAAAGGAGAATGAAGAAAGGAGAAAGACTCAAAAAGAATTTTATTCTTTAATTTTATTGATTTTATTTTAATTTTCTGGCTGCTAGGGAGTTTATGAGGCAGGTGACCGGATTCAGAAAAAAATGGGACTATGATGTTGATTTATAACATAGCACAAGGATGGTTTTATTTTTTTAAAATATTTTTTCCTAGTATTTCATAACATTAAATTTCTATAGCTACTAATACTTAAAGAATTTTTTAAGTCTATCTGTAATGACTTCAGTGTCTGTTTCCTGGGTGATAATATGTAGTTGAAAGTGTATATTTAGTTAGGTTTATTTTTCTTCTATGTTTCTTTCTGCCTACTCAGATGGAATTTCACCTGCTGTTTTATTCCTCAGCCACCCTATTACCCTGTGATCCTGCTACATTTCTACTCAGTCAGTTTTGACTGTCCTCAATAATTTTGTGTCATAGGTAGAAGGCTCTGTTACCTGAGTGTTCTCCCGCTTTTTCTGTCAGTCCTGAATACATAGAGCACAATACACCGTGGAGCTGATCATGTATTTACACCAAGTGTTTCCAAGTTCCTGACTGGTGAGGGATCTACCTGATAGAGGTCTGAGTCATGTGGAAGGTCTTTCAACTTTCCCATCATCATACTCCTAAAAACTTTAGAGGCATCTCATTTTTTTTTTGTCTGGCAATACTGAAAACCTTGGAAGTGTTTTCAACGCCCTTAATCATGTGAATACTAATTTTATAGCAAACACTGCCTCCACTTACAGCTCTTGAGCAGGAAACTCCAGAAGGTTTTCTGGTTGACATGAGAAGCAGTTGTCTTGTGTAGTTTGCCAAAAATCTAAAGAAGAGGAAATCTAAGAAGTTTAATGCACGTGTATGCATATGCACCTTTATTTTTAGCTGTTTGGCTTTTTCTTTCAAAACGTATGGCTTTTCCTTTTGAGGCACTAAGGGACTGTGTCTGCACATCCCAGAAGGCTAGAGTTTGCAGTCTTTTTTCTTTAGATGTCTAAAAACAATGGAAAAGCAATGTACCTTAAGACCTTCACTGGGAACAGATTTATTCTCTAGTACGGGCAGTATAACAGGAGAAAAGGGCTTTTAGTGTTGGCTGCACAACATGTAAGAAAATTATAGTCACTTTTTTTTCAAGATACAGCAGCTTTAGTATATTATTGAAGTAAGAGTCTTTAATTTGTGGAAGCTGGCATACATAAGAATCTATCCCAGGACTTGTGGCATTCACCCGCACATAATTGGACCTGTAAGTATTAGTGAAAGATTTATTTTTGAACATTTAAAATTAAAGGTCCTGTCTTCCCAGAAAATCATCAGACTAAACTATATTCTTCCCAGAACTCACACAATGTAGATACAGACTTTCCTGAAAGGAAGTATTTTATAATAATTATTACTAAAAGTGTAATTCTGTGCTTTCATGGAACAAGAGAGTGCTGGAAAGAAACCAATTTATGTATTTAGATATTTTACACACTCAACAGGCTGATTTTTTTTTTTAAGTGTTTATAGCTTTATTAATTGTGAGCATTAAGTTATGAGAAGATAAGAACTGCCTTTCATAAATTAAGGAAATTTGGAGCTGCTCAGCAATTTGCAGATTTGGATTCCAGTTATATGGGGTATTACATAGCCAGCTACTGAGCTGAAAAGGCTTGTTTAGCTGAAAGACCAAGCGGAAAGAAAAGACTTGTTTAGAGCATGCCAAAGAGGTAAAATGAGGAGAGGTTTTGGGGAAGAGATTACGGATGGGTATAATTAGGTGAAATATCAGGAAAACACTTTCTAATCGTGAGGATTATTATCCTACAGATCCTACTATCTCAAAGGAACCAATTCAGAGATAAAGGAATACACTAGCTGAAATACAAGACTTAGTCTTTGCTTTCCCTATGATTTGTGTTCTTTACCCTTTAAAAATTTGGTTTATTTCCTAAACTGTGTTTCTATTTAAAATTAATATATTTTTTTTATAGCTGAAGATATATAGATATAAAAATAGATAGAGATAGAGATATATATATATACACATGACTTTAGTCTGTCCCGCTCCCCCACCCCCATTTCCACAAACAGAAACTACAGCATTTAATTTCTGCTCACTTTGCCTTGGACAAGCTCAGTGCTGCATGGTCTTGACCATGCAAACATACTCATGCAGTTTATCTTGCTCTCAGATCCAGCCAAATCACTCCTTGTAGAAACCATCAGTGTGCATGGAAGTAACAACTTGTGTGGCAGTGATTGTTAAGAGCACTGGCCTCTAATATTTAGTTTTATACTGATAAATTAAAAAACTTGTGGACTTGGAACTGCAGCCAGCCATACTGGTGCTTTGCTAGAACTGCTCCTGTCACAGATTTTCCTGTGACAGAATCCTCCAACAAAGGTTCTGGGCCTGGTTGGAGAGTTAGCTACTCCCAACAGGTTAGGAACTCAGTTTTAAAGAATAAGAGAGTTAGATAATATAGTTGTGAGTTGTTACATATCAGGTGGCCTCAGAGTCAAGGAATGATCCTGATACTTCCAATTTACAGAGTCAATCTTTAGTTTTGAAATGTATATAATCAATTAGATTCAACAGCATCTTAGCTTACAGAAATGCTTATTTGCTATCAATTGCCTCAAAGGTACTTTGTTTTCTTTGCTACCAGTTAATACTTCAGAAAAAGGTTATTCACTAATATTCAGTCCCCTTTTTCAATGTTAAGTAAATTTTCAGGGTGGAATTTTTTCATAACACTGATCTGTTTTCTCAGAATTCACTCGATAAGTTTCAAAACTAAGTTTTTGTGCAAGAGCAGAGCATGAGATTACAAACAAAACTCAAATGAAATATATGATAAAATTGGATGAATCTGACTATAATAATTTCAAAAGAAAACCAGCAATTTTCTGTTTTCCTTTTCCTCCTAGTTTTGCCAATTACATGTTTTGATTTTCAGCACCATTTCTTTAAGTTTCTAAACTAATTTTCCTACATGTAATTCAGGGCTCAATGTTAATTCCCAGCACTTAATTGTTGTGAATGTATCCTGGTGGCTGTCAGTGCATGCACAGATTGTCAGAGACACATGTTAATGTTGACTTGTCTTGGAGTAGGGGTTCTCAGGAAGAATTTTGTTTCTTCTGTGAGTTTTGTTCACTGTTTTCTCTTTGCTACCACCCATGTCCTGAACACAAAGACCTAAAAGTAAAAATAATTTCATGTTTGGTGGGATTTATGGCCTTTACATTAAGTATTTTAAATTTAAAGATATCTAATGTGAAGGTCATCTGATAAAACATGGGTATATACAGAGCAAACTAGTTTTCAAGACTCCAGTTATATAATTCTTCCCCAAGATTGCTTTTGTTTTAGAGAACATATCTAAAGCAGATCAGATGAATTGAGTCTAAAAAGTGCTTATTTCTCTCTTAAGTGAGGATATCAGCAGCTGGGCTTGTCTAACTCTTATTCATTATATACACAGCTCATTCAACTTTCTTTTCTGTGGTAAGTCAATACCTGAGTGAGGCATTCTTGTCTAGCTTTGACACCAGGATGGGACAAGTTGCCCTGTTGAGATCTTTGTTCCTCTCTGCTGACAAAGTGATTAAAGTTAGTGGAGATCCTGCTTAATGTACCTGAGACCTTCAATCCGGTGTCACTTTTTCCATAGGAAGAGAGAAGAGACTACACAGAGGAGTCTTCATCCTTCAGGTTTTGTACAACCATTGCTCTGAGCACACACATGCACTTCAGCTGGCTGCACTGGGCTGGTAATCCATGCTGTGATAATCCATGTGACCTCTTCACTGGAGCTGGGGGGGTCCTCTTGGACTGATACCTGCTTCCAGCCCTCTTGTTGTGCTATGATAACCCTCAAATCCTGTTACATATGTTGTATATTGCAAGTGTTAGAGAGCTTTAACTCAGGGGATAACCGCCACTGCTTTTAAACAACGTGCTGGATTTCAAGGCTCTCTCTTTATGACTTTTCACCTCACAGAGTGCTGAAAATCCCTCTACTATAAACCTGACCTCATTGAATCTTTAGCAATAACACACATTTTCCAATTGTTACTTATTTGTCCTTTTCCATATTTATCTTGTCTCTGGTGCCCACTGCCTCCAATGCAATAACACGTCCTTCAGGTGTGGATTCTGGGTCTGGACTCAATGTTGCAGTAATAGTTGCACCAGAGCTAACATGATCCCCTTACACCTACTTCATATTTCCTGCTCATAAACTCCAGAATTCTTTTAGGTCTTTTCCTATGGTGGTCCTTTCCTAGGTAACAATGACTGAAATAATTTCTCATCCTTAAAGTGTGGCCTGAATTGTTTGTCCTGATATTTCATATTATTTCTGCTTCATTTATCAAAGGGTGCAGGGGACACTTTAGATAAACTGTACTGACATTAACCATTCTGTTGACTTTTTTTTGTCACCTATATACTTCATTAGCAAACATTTACCTTTTTCTTTACAAATTATTATGAAAATATTTAGTGCTATATCGTAGAGAAACATTTTATTTGCAACCTCATTTTTAAAATTCTCAATAATGATTTTTTATTGCATCAGGGAACTTTTCATTTTTAATTCCAACACAGTCACTTTAGAAAAATTCAGTCTACATAAATTAAAAAATAATAAATTAATGCTAGTAGAATACGCAGCATAAGAATCTTTCTTCCTGTATTTGATGTGCCACTTTCATCTATAATTTGACATATGAAAGGAAGATCTGAATAACAAAAACATAAGGTATACTAATTTTCAGAGCTTGGTTAAGTCAGCTCACAGTTGGTGCAGGACTTGGGCTGCCTGTATCTCAGGTAATTTCTCTACAGTATCTTCCATACTAAAACCAGATTAAAACCATGTAGCAGTTAAAGAACAGCCACACCAACCAACATAGATGTGCTCATCATGAGAGCAAATGCCATCCTGAGATTTACTCAGCTGGTCAGAGCATGGTGCTAATAACACCAAGGTTGTGGGCTCAGTCCCTGTATGGGCCATTTACTTAAAATATGGACTTGGTGATCCTTGTGGGTCCCTTCCAAATCAGAATATTCTGTGAAACAACCAAGCAGACTCATCTTGGGAAAACTGAGACAGTCTAAAAATACTTTTCTCTGTACCCAAGGTACTGTCAGTAACTATTTTGATTGCAGATATAGTGGCACTTTCCTGACACTGGTTCATTGTCCAAGACAATTATGCTGACGTTGTAGCATTCAGTAGCAAATGTACATGGAGAGATTATTGTTATTGCCGTTGTTTTCATTTTATTATGCAGGTAAATAGAACCATGAATTCATAGATCTAAATCTTCCATGCTTTTATACATGTAATTGCAGTTAAGAGAAGAAAGCTGCACTTCAGTCTTCACAGACATTGCTGGCCATAAAACAAGGCAGTATTGCTATAGTGTTATTGATCCACTTATTGCTGTAGATAGAAGCTTGTGGGTGAGTTCTGAATTCAGAATCTGACCCCATTCTTCATTTGTTGAATGACTTCCCTCTGTTCTCTTCCTCTGTAAATAAGTAGACATAGCATATACTGCATTCCAGAACTTGCACACTATACACATTCCCCTTAAATGGATATTATATTTCTGTAACTCTCATGAGACAAATTTATCTTTTTCAAAATTGCTTTATACGATTCCCAGTTTGATCTAGATATCTTGTATGAACCATATAAAAAGTAAAATTGCCAATTTTAGGGTTCATAGCCTAATTCACCAAGAGTGCAAACAAAACAATGCAGAAAACAAGTCCCATAACAGAATATTAAAAAAATTATAACTTCTTGCTGGAAACTCAAATGAATGATTCACTTGGAACCTGTTAAGGATTTTCATAGCATAAATATCATAGGTTTAATCTAAACTTTAAAAAACTCAGAAATGACAGTGATGCCAAATGTGACTACAAAAAATCTGTTCTTTATGGAGAAATAATTGTTCACATTTACTATCTCCCTTCTCAAAGAGAAGGAAAATAATGTAAAAAAATACCACCAAAAAAAAAAAAAAAGAAAAAGAAAAAGAAAAAAAAAAAGAAAAAGAAAAAGAAAAAAAAAAAAAAAAAGAAAAAAAAAAAAAAAAAAAAANAAAAGAAAAAGAAAAAGAAAAAGAAAAAGAAAAAGAAAAAAAAAAAAGCGTTGTGAGAAGTCCAAGGCACAATGCCAAAGACAGCATTCAAAATTAGAGTTAGTTAAAATGAGAGGGACTGAAGTTGCATAAGTAGAGACTTAGCAGTATGACAGGTCACCCTACAGGCACATGTGTCACTATTTTTTTTCCTCCTAAATATAGAAAAGAAATAAGGAGAGTAATTATGGTTTTGTGGCTTGAGTATTGACCTGGGTTTGGTTCCTGTTCTGCTTCCAGTCTTACTTTGAAGAAATCACTGAGGGTCAAACCACATTTGATGTTAATGCAGCACAGTCAATAAAGTCATGCTGCTTTAATCCTTCTGAAAATCCTACTGGTAATTTTTCTGTGCCTCAGTTCCTTACTAGTGACATTATAGCCAATACTATTTCCTTTCCCCCTCCATTTGTGAATCTTGCCTATTTATATAAAAGTAAAAAAAGAAAAAAAAAAAGCTGAATACAGGAATACACTCCAGTTTCACTAGCACCTGAACAGATACGGTCTAAATCCTCAAAGGTATGGAACCCTTGAAGGTATTTTCTTTCTTTCATGCACCCCATGGTGCAGGCTAAGCATCCAGCTGGTCACTAGTCATGATTTGCAGTCCTTAGGAGGTTTGAGGTACCTTGCACCCTCCTTGGCCTCTATCGAGCCAGATTCAGGACCACTGTACAGTTCTGCACATCTGTTTCTCAGGTTCCATTGTGATTCAGCATCCAGGGATTTTGTCATTGCTTTTCTTCACTGAAGTAGACTAGTGATACCACATACCAAACAATTTAGCATGAAATTTCTACCCCATCTTAAATACTTCTGGTTTCTTGAATTCTGAGTGAATACACTAAGGAAACAGTCGCCTCACAGGTGGTTTGGCTGGGGGCTTTGTATGTTTGTTTATGTGGGAAGGTTGTTTGTTTGATTTTTTTAAATTTGATTTAGGATTGGTTTGGTTTTTGGGGGATTTTTGTTTGTTTGTTTGGGCTTTTTCGGGCTTGTTTTTTTGTTTGTTTGGTTTGGTTTTTTGTTTGTTTTTTTGTGCAGTGTCCAGGAAGCAGATACACAAAGACAATAGAAATGAGATGGAGTTTTGTTCAGAGTTTCGTTAATGTACCCCACTTCCAAGAGAAGAAATATCACTCTCACTAGGCAGAACTGATGGAGACAAAAGGTATAGAAATGCATTCAGAGCACTTACATAGAACCTTCATATTCTTCCCTAGCTAAAATTCTTTGAATTCTTCGCAGTTTTTGTAAAATGCAAAGGAACTGATAGACTGCTTTCTTCAGATTTAATTGCATTGGCTACCAGAAGATTAATTCTTATGAAAAGTAAAGCTATCACAGTAGCTGGTCTTGTTTTTGTGTTTTTTTATTTTGTTTGCTTGTTTGTTTTAATGCAATGACAGAAATTCCTTGCCTAGAGAACTCAAAATTAATTTTCTAGCAAGTGACAAGTAAATATATGGAGAAAAGCAGATCTCCATTCATTAGAAAAACTATGGACTGTACTGCACCACAGTAATCAGCTGTGCCAGTAATTTTGACATTCCTTTGCAAATTAGCCAGGCTTTGTGAGTACAGGTCCACTTTACTGCACAGGGGGGCTTTCAGCTCTTGGAATCTGGCAGGGGTTCAAGATCAAAGTGTTGCTTTGAACCCACTTGTTAGCCATGCAAAATAAACACAATTTACCTTGCAATAAAAAGCATCAGTGAGGGAAAAAAGAAGGAAAAGAAAAGAAAAAGAAAAGAACATTTTTGGAAACCCTTCAAATGCAAATTCAATACTAACACTATTGCTACTAAATTAAAATAAGGAGAAAAATTATTAAAATGTTGTAAAAAATTATCTACAAGGAAAAGTCTTCTACAAGGAAGGATAAATGATTTTTTTTTTTTCCTGGTCACAATTGCAGACAATGCTTTAAAGCACAGAGAGCATCCTGATGTTGCCATATAAAGTTCCCTGGCTAATTATTTGCCAGTACAACTGTTCACTTCCTCTGGTGGATTTATGCTAAATCCTGTTATTAGTCTTGCTCTGCAATTGCCATTGTCTGTGACTGGAAGCAAGGCTCAAAGGCTACAGTCAGCCTTTTATTACAAAACATGTGAATGGAGATTTGACCCAATGTTCGACCACTTCCCCTTTTGGTTTTATGTAAGCTGCTGAGCCTTTCCCTATAAATCACTATGTTGAAATGAACTTTTACTCTTGTTCTTCTCTTGCAACCCTGTTGAATTTGGGGTTTTGGTTTGGGTGTGGATTTTTTGTTTTCTAGGTGTTTTTTTGTTTTGTTTTTGTTTTGTTTTGTTAGTTTTTTGGGTTTTTTTCACTGTCATCTTCTTTCTTTTGTTTCTGTCTTCTTTTTTTTTTGTTTAGTTTTTTTTTTTTCTCTTCTTAATCAAATTAGAATTGTTTAATTACAATCCATCACCAAGGTTTCCTACATCATGGGAAACAAAACAAATGCTTAATGTCTTGAGAACAGTGCAATTCATGAATCCTTTTGAATTTTTTAAAAAAAAGCAAAGGCCCTTCCTTGTAAGTATACATTGTTTAAAGCACAATTTAAAGAATAGTTTACTGTACAAATGACAAAATCCCTATCATAGTACAGGCTATGTATTTCTCGGCAGTATTTTATACCTTATGTGTTCAGATGAAATTTGGCATACTTTTTTATTGGACAATAAAAGTTTGCTAATGTAAATATATAGAGATGTAGGGATGAAAACTATCTGTAAGACTGAAACATATCTGAGCTATTTAGTCATTAGAGATGGAGTAGTCCTGAAGTCATCACTCACAATGAAATTCTCATTAAACTGATAGAGCCAAGCACTCAGTAAAGGAAAAAGTAAATTTACTTGTGTACTTATGTCCAAACTAGGTACCTGTTTTTGTTGGCACTTGAGTCACATACCTGTTGTTCTTTTAAATTTAAATTTAAATTTAAATTAAATTATTTAAATTAAATAAGGCCTTGGAACTAAAACTTATTATTAAAGTATTATTTGCAATCTTTTTCCTCTTCATACCAATATAAATTGGAAAACTTGAACTTAAATTAGTGTGGTTGAAATTCCTTTCTCTCTCGTTATATCCACAGACTGCAAGAAAAGTAAACCCAAACTTGCAAACGAGTGAAATAGAGGTGGATTCAGGGAATTGTCAGACTAGTTCCTATCACATTTCCAAAGCAGTAAAGGAAATCCAATGATATCTAAAATACTTTTTACTGAATAGATAACCAATTGCTAAAAAATAATAGGGTAATAGTTTGTGGTTTTTTTTTTTTTAAAAAAAAAAGCTAATCAGAGCTCTCCAGAGTTAAAACATTGCTATGCCAACATGGATAAAGTGGCAGGCTGCAAGCACTGCCCTCCAACTCATTTTCCCTACAAAAATAACTTGTTTTTCTTTCAGACCCAAAGACTGAAGTGCCTTGTCCATGTTCTTACTAAATGCAACACCTTTATGAAGGCTGTGGGATGGACTTACCTGTATTGGTTCACCCAGATGACCACTACATGTGCCTCTGACAGGGGACTAGTTCATATTCACCCTTCAAACTCAAAACACCCCAGGAGCTAAGAGATCAAACCTCTAAGGTAGTGTTCATGAGGAGTTTATTAATAGTTGGCTACTACTCGGATTAACAGTTAATTTGTCATGTTAATCCGCTCATGCATCCTGTTGAGCCAAATCCTGTCTTCCCTGACCCAAGCCTAAGGAGCTGGGTTTTGCTCAGGAGCATGCCTCAGGCAGCAAGAGAGTTTGATTGTTGGTTTTTTTAACCCTCTTTGCTACAAAAAAGTAGTGAAAATGCTGTAGCTATTGCCACCACTATAATACTCCCACTAATTTTTCTGAGGTCAAAGCCCACCTCCCAACAGAAAGAGGGGTAGGATTTTTCCCTCTTTTTTTGTAATTTGAAGTTTTATTGCATTTTAAGTTTTTATTTCTTTTTTTTTTCACTTGCTTTGACTTCTGTTTTCTTTCTAAAACATCTTTTACAGATGTTTTTTTCAGTTATTTGTTAAGCAATGTCCAAAACAAATTATATTATCTAAACTGCTGATGTAATTTGAGGAGAATGTATTTAAGGAGAATGTTTTACATATGACCTTTCTGAGAAAGTCACAATTTCTTCATGTAATCTGAAACGCCCATCATAATTTCTATAGACTTTGTTGACATCTCCTGCTGAGCGTGGAGCTGATCAGCTCCTGACTTCCTGGGAAAGAGCCCCGCTAACAAGGCTGCCCCTATTCCTTCACGTTAGCCAATGTTTCTGCCTTCTGGGCTGAATCCTCCTTGCACTGACGACAGCAGCAACTGGCTCTGTTGCTGTCAGTGTGTTGAGGATCAGTGTGCCTTTGTCTGTGGGAAGCTCACAAAGAATCTGTACCTCCTAAATCCAAAAGCAATCTGACAATTTGGTAAATCTGGTAAATCTGACAAATTTGCTTTGCTACCATGTCCACAAAATTCCCCGTTTAATTACACAAAATATTAGTTTGCATATTTTATGCGAAAGGGGGATGTCAATCCTTTGTGGGAAGTGATGTTTAGTTCCTAATTAACAATCTATGTCCTGCAATTGTAATCAACTTATTACATGCACAGTAAGCTGAAGTTTCATGTGTGCAGACAGTGTGGAAAATAAACCATTCCCAAGTCAATTAATTCTACACAGTCTATTCCTTCCTGGGATTTAGAGTTTTGTTTTGCCAGTTTAATGTAACTATTTATAATGTTGTTAAAAATTAAACGAGTTGTGATTTAGCATGAAATTATTCTGAAAGTTCTTCATGTTTTCACCAATAACAAGACCACATATAATGAGGGCCATTAACAATCAACATTTGCCCATAGTTAGTGCACAGTAGGTATCTCCAAATATTTTGAAAGAAGTGTTATATAGCACCAAGTGGTAATTGTTGATAAATGTTAGTTTTTATAGAAAACTTAGAAGACGAAATTTACCATGGATGTACAGAAAATATATTTTTAAATTAACATTGATTATTTTTTCTATGAAAGGAAATCTTATTTTTTAGATTTCTTTTTCTTCTTCCCTACTTATTTTTAAATATCATTGATAAAAAAAAACCCAAAAAACCAACTATAGATTGCAGCTCATTTTGCAGTAGGCTGTTTTGGGAGGCATAGTTTAAAACAAAAAACCCTCTATAAAACCCACAAAACTAACAGAAATATGCAACATGTCTAATTTTATTCTGGAAATTGCAAAAGGTAAAAAATTATATAGATCTTCCTGTTGCGACTTGTTAGGCAGAAGAGAAGGGAATATACTAATAACTGCTACGCAGGAAAATATGATGGAAAAGGTTCTTATTTGGGGTGGTGATAATGAGAATGGTATTTTCACTTCTAAAGATAAAGATACTTGCCATGCTGCTGATGAAAATAAATGGGCTGCCCCACATTCTGCAGTTCTACATTTTGCAGGGGACTATTTTTTTCTGCCAGAGGAGAAGGCTATCAAGCCTAAGCTACCTACATGGAAAGGTGGCCCTATTGAAAAACCAAGAGTCAGACCAGATAGCTGGTCTGGCCACTGTTCAGACAAGATTTCATGCCCTTCTCAAAACAGAGAAGAACAATCTCAAAACAGAACAGAGTCTTGGGGGAACATGCCTGAAAAAGAAGCAAAAATTGCTCAAGTTAGTACTGAAGGTAGGACTGATTTGCTGTTGAAGTGAATCATCATTACAGTGTTTTTACCTCAAATCAAATCAAATGCTAGAGATGGCAAAACAAAACATTCCCTAAACAATATATTTTTCCTTTCTGAAGGAGTATGGAGTACAATAAAGCATTTTGCAACAATATTGAAGTTAAATCAGGCCCCAACTGACAGTAAATTTGAGACTTCAAAATGGTTAGAGTGATTTCATTTACTTGATGAAATTACTATTGCAGTAAGAAATTACCCCAGAATTTTACTATAGAAGGAACAACAACTGAATACAACAGCAGCTGAAATATTTATACTTTTATGGGAACCTTGTCAAAGCAAAAGAAAATTTTAAAGAAACAGAAATTATTGACAGAAATTATTAGCACTTGGAAGGATCATATTTTCCACTAATTTAGTCATCGTTGTCTATAAGAATATTTCTATCTCTAGAACAGTTTGCACTGTATTTTCCAGGTATCTCCTGTATCTCTTTGCTAGGCTGTGTCCCACCACTCTTTATAATCAAGTCCTTTGTATAGTTTCACAACTTCTATGATTCTGCAGGTGTAAAAAATCAAAGGCCTGCAACTCTTCATTCTTCCCTTTTGAGCTTTCAAGTTCGTGTTGTCTGTATTGTGTTATCCACCAGGCTGATGGGTCTTAGGCTGAAACTTAGATTACTGAAGTGCAGATGTCCTTGTCTTGACACCTAAAAGACTTGGTCTCCCTCTTGGATCAATGGAAAAAGAATAGGTACTTCTAAGATGTGATTCATCTTATCCCAAAACCAGTATCTAAAATAACTCGATGAGCTACGTCTTAAAACTCTTTGTTTCCATCTGCTTACTGTAAGGGGAGCCTGGGGCAGATAAATTTAGATGTACACAAGCCAATATTTACTTCAGTGAATGCCACTCTTGAGAAAACAAATTAAAATATACAGACACCATGTTTTCAAAAACATAGGGGTTTTAGTAGCTGCCATTGTTTTCCATATTTCATTGAGAACAATGGCAAGTATGAAAAACTTCTTTGCATTATATGTTTACAGTCTATACTATGGGCACACATGAGCAGGTTCTGCTTGTGTTCCAAGCTGTAAAAAGCCACATGACAAAGACAGCATATTGCCAAACCCCAGCTAATGCACCCTGGAAAGGTTTCCTAATTTAATTCCCAAGATATATGAATTCTCATAAAGAATAAAAGGAATAGACTTTATGTGCTTGAAAATCAGGATGGGATTTTGTAGTTTCCTTGATTTCTATTCTGCAGCAATGTTCTAGTTCTAGTAGCTCAATTAGGATACTTACATTGTTTCATAATTGATTTAATGAGGAGGATGATTTAAATGCAATATGTTGAGACAAATAATTAACTACTGTGGGCTTTTTTGGAACAATGATTAATGATGCTGTCCTAGATCCAAATGCATGTGCACAGTGATGCATTCATAGGATAGTGACAGGTGATAATAAATATGTTAACATTCAACTGTTGTACTCCAGTATGATCCAAGCAGGATTTCCTCTTATTACCTAGTTTACAATAAACTTTACTACAAAGCTGAAAAAAAGACTGCTCCGGTGATTTGCAGACTGCTGTAATTTTTTTCTGTCTTGAAACCCATAATTTTATAATTTCATCCTCCACCAAAATGAATTTTGAGCTAGTGTACTTTAAGAGAACTAGAAGGAGGTTTGTCCTGAAGGTTTTTAGCCACAAGAATGGCACAATATGCATTTGGTTTTGGTTAACTTTAGGTGCATTTAATGCTCCTTGTCACACAACGTGCATAATTACCAATACTGTACTCAGTGGAGCCTCTTCCTGTCTCCTGTTTACAGCCAGTATTTTCAGGCTTTGTATGGCAGATTTGGAACTAAAAGGGAACCAGGGTGTTATCTTGGTTGGATCAGAGGCTCTCACTTGCCTTGTCTTTAGGATAAACTCTTACGTTCATTTCAGAATGACATGCTGATCCAACATTAGAAAAATCTTCCAAGAAGTCTTTGGGATTTTTTTTTGTTTCAGAGTTGCATCAGCAGATCCAGGACAAAGTTTTGAGGCTAAGGCTTATCTGCATGGAAGGAGATGGGACATGAGGGTGACTGTGTTGGCTAGAGAGGACAAAAAGTGTGAAGAATAAAATACAGATACAGAAGCATCTATTTAATGCCCAGTTGCTGTAAACAGGCGGATAAGTCTGTTGTTTGGTAAGTAATTACACTGATTAACAAAATGTGAGGTTTGTGAAGCTGCAAACTGTTGATAATTTTCCTTAGAATACAAAAGAGGTCATCTCAAAAATGTTTTGGTTAATTAGTGCATGATGATTTTTCTGGCTCTGTTAAGGCTTGATTTTCACAATGAAATTAATTTTCCCTTTCCATTTATTAACATATCTACACACTATTTAATTATATATACTCACAGGAATTTGGTGCATATTTGGGAGCAGGCTCAAGGCCTAGCTTTTGAAAGAATGCTTGATACCCATATGAATGCACTTGAATTGTATAATAATGCCTATATACTTTAAAGACGTGCACTGTAGCCAAAACATGTCTGCTTGCATTCCTCATTTCACTTAAGTGGCTTTTCTTATGAAAAGGTTTTGTTTGTATTCCTGCAATTGGTAAAAAATGGAGCTGCACGCCAAAAAACAAAACCCTAAAACACAGTGGAAAAGGTCCTGAAAAGACCTCTGCCACCTGTTTTAGTTCAGATATTAAACTAATGTTTAAAATACTTAACAAGCCTCCAAAATTTAACATCACCAGTTTACAGCTCAGGAACTTGTGATTCTGAGGGGTGACGCCTCTTTGCTCAAGCAAGGAAATGCCAGAAAAGTAACTGTACACAGTAACCATTTAAAGAACAAATGTGCAAAAGTGACATTTTATCTCTTCATTCAGGAATTCTGTAGAGTCAAACTGAAGCAACATGAAGCAACTAGTCCACCACAATTTACTCGGTTTATTTACTCACTACTGTAAAATTCCTGGTGTAGTTCTTGTTGGATTTCCTCAGGAATGTAGAGTTCAAATATACTAGAGAAGCACAAATGCAGTCTTAACTAACTTCAGTCAGTTTGCTCAACATTTTTTAAAGCAACTTTAGTCAGTTGATTTTTTCTGCAAATCTAAAACCTGTTGATTTCAGTTTAACTCTTAAATTTTTGCATTCCTCTACAATCTCACAAACATCACAATCACGGTAAATGTTTTCACATTGAAATTAAAGATGTAAATGAAGTGCTTCAGTTTCTGTCTGGTTTTAGCTACAATGTCTGTTTGTTGACATCTCACATGAAGGCCTGCTGTGTCTCTGGCTCTGTCTACTTCATTTCCCCTCTAATTAGGCTTTGCCCTCAATTAAGTTAATGATGCAACTTTTCCTATAGATCATTTGCCCCTTCAATCAATTAGCAGAATATGAAGGGTGCATCCCTCTTTGGCTTTGGATTTGCTTGCCTCAGGGCAGAGTGTTCAGTTCACAGAAGTACTTAGGCAAAGCAAGCTGTTTGCTCTGAAATATATAACCTGACTAAATTAGGGCTCACAGAAGTATGATCTTGATTAAAACAGAGGAACCAACCAACCAAAAAAATCCCCAAACCCCAAAACTAGATAAACCTCAATTATTTATGACAGTATTGAAATAGCTACAGCAATCTGTAACACCAGAGAAATTACAGAAATTCATCAGATATTAAATGACAAACATTTTAGAGTGCATGCATTCATGGCCAAAAGAAGAGCAAGACTAAGCAATGGCTCCCTACATGCTCTTTCTTCTAGATTCCTGCCTTCCTTTGGTCCCATCACTGATTCTTGTTATCCTTCCCTTCTTGAGTACTTTTTGACCACCTTCTCAGTGAAACAGCTCAGTTGGCCAAACTTATCCCTGCAGAAAGTCCTCAATGTCCCATGCTACCACCTGCTGCTCCTCTGTGAGCTGGATTCATTCACATCCCACTGGATTTCCTATGGTCAAAATCAGTCCATCCCTGGTGTGGTGTAATCCCATCTTGCTATCCTAACACAGTCATGGGCTTGTTGCTCATGCTTGCTCTTTTAGCTTCAACATCCAATGCGCTTCCAAATGCAGCCCATCTCATGTTTTTTCCTTACAGATTCATATTTTTTAAGTCCCACCAAAATAATAATTTTCTCTGCATTGGTTAGCTCCACGTCTTTAGTCTATTCTTTATTTCCTTGCTTTCATATCTCATTTCTCCTCTTTCCTTCTCCTTGTCTTTTTTGTCTAAAACACTACTTTGAAGTAATTGTACTTATTATTCAATCATACTTACTATGTCTGCTATATATTCTGCTTCTTATCTCATTTCTAAATTTCCTTTTTCCTCTTGAGGAAGGAAAATAAGCCCTGCATCCCCTCCTTTGAAGTCTATATGCCATATATCAGCTCTCATTTCTTCTTATTTCCAGTCTGTTTGCTTTGCTGACTTAGCTTTAGTGATAAAAGAAGGTGTGATTTTTACCTTCAGGTAACTAACAAGCAGGAGCTGTCCTGAGGTGAAAACAAAGTAAAGATCAAAGCCTGTTAGTTTTACCACAAGGTAAACTTGCTGAGGTCAGCCATACACTTTGGCCAGGAGCTGACCTCAGCAAGTTTACCTGGTGGTAAAATGACACAAATTGCTCTTCACTGTGTTTTCATACAGGAATCTACTGTGCCTTTTAATTAGTCGGGGTAAAAAAATCTTACCTCTTTTCATTAGGCAAAGGAAACCCTTCTTCTCTCTAACTTTTTCTTAGTCATATCCCTTCAACTGCATATGACATAATTCTCTATAGTCATAAAGAATTCTTTGTTTGTAAACAAACCTCTTTCTAAAACCAGATAACTCCTAACTATGCCTGGCTTTTTTTTTCTCTCCCAATTGCTGACCTCCAGTTTGTTTGGATACATTGTCTGGTTTAGAAGAAAATCTTTGGGCAAAGGGATCTGCCTTGATCTGTGCTTGTTCACGACTATGCACACAATCCCCCTTATATACAAATGATCCTTAGGACAACGGAGAAACGAGGTCCTTGCTTAATGGCCTTCCTTTTAGCATTGGTTAAAAATAGGATGTAAACATTGTCTAATGCCTGCTATAAAATACTTCTCTTTGAAAAAGAACCCAATAACTTGGAGTAACAGTGGAAATATGCACTGAAGGACCTTGAAATATGAAGACTGCAGAGGCCACAAAGGCAGCTCTAGCGAGGTAAACCTAGCAGCAAACGGATGATTCTTACCTTGGAGATATTGGGACACATTCCAACCAGAACTTTATAACCCTGAGGAAAAGCTTCCTGAGTCTTAATTTAGCCATGGTGAATTCAACCTAGGTATCAGCGTATGCTAGCACCAAGTGTAGCAGTGTAGCACACCAGAGCAGGAAGCTTTCTTCACCTGCCTAATAGCCCTCGGTAGGATGCTTCACCAGCTAGACAGCATCAGGATTTCCACTGAAATTTTATACTGACAGAAATTTTATACTGACAGATAGCAGAATCATGTTTTATATTTGATTGTATATCCTTAACATGAAGAAAAAGCCTTAGACTATAATTCAGAACAGAAAATAAAAAAACGCAGTTTTACAGTATCCTCATTATCCAGCTTCCCTCACACCTTCATACCTGCCCTGGACATAACATCCATCCTCAAAACTGAGCATTGTGTAAATGGCTGACTTTGCCTTTCAGTACTCAAATGACATTCTGACCCTGCCGAACTACCCTTTGTAAATAGGCAAATCTAAATTATAGCCATTTTA
>VZRN01004516.1:249003-259148 GCA_013397935.1 Dasyornis broadbenti | reverse complement strand
GAATAAAAATAGATCACAGAAAATAACTTGCTGAGGCCACACAACAGGTTGTTGTCAGTACCAGCATGAGCCCAGAACTACTTGTTGCCCGCCTGTATCCAATCGCCTGTGCAACTTACACTGTAGGATCCTATAATGCTTTCAGTCGAAAGGGACCTTAAAGAACATCTAGTTCTAAGCCCCCCACCAGGACACCATGGAATGGACACCATGTAGGTGCTTCAACTGACTTCAGTTTAGAAATGTGATAAATTGGGGTTTTTTCCTTTTTTTTTTTTTTTTTTTAATTGTATTTTAAGCACTCTTTAGGGTCTGTATGTACCCTTTGGAGCGATACATAACACGATGTCTGACTCCTCTGAACTGTTTGGTTGTATTTTTTTGCCACTTTTGCAGCACACATTTCAGTACTCTCCTAAGCATGCAATCTATGTCCAAAGTTCACTTTGATACAGCACAATATTCTTCCTGTGGCAAAAGTGTTATCACTCTGTTGGTTTAAATCTAATTTGCACATTAAGAGACAAGCAAAGGAAGACAATGCTTTACTATATTTTGAATAAGCAAATAGCCAAAGGCTTTTTTTTTCTCTCAGATAAATAGGAAAATGGTCATTTATTTATTTAATACATATAGTTAAACAAGGTCGTTGCTTTTTTTTTCTCTCAGATAAATAGGAAAATGGTCATTTATTTATTTAATACATATAGTTAAACAAGGTCGTTTTTATAAAGCAAGGGTATCTTTAAATTATACTAAATATACGGTATTTGTTCCTATCATAGTTCATGATATAGCCTTACAAAGAATAAGGACATGTTCTTAACACTCATATACTGCCCACAAATTTCTTAAGGGAAATGGAATAAAATGCAGGGTAGTGTATAAAACCGGATGCCTTGAACCCAAAATTCAAGAGGAACCAGTATCATGCAACATGTATTTGACATACCATGTCCTAAGAAACACAGCATTTTGATGGACAGATGTTTACCAACTCAGCCACCAGCTGTCTTAATGAGTTGGGTAAGCAATAAAGATAATGCAATCAGAGTAACTGTTAAACATTTAAAGCAATGGAATCAGAATGGCAAAGAGTAGGATCCATATCAGCCAAAATAAGGTATCAAGTCTGAGCTGGATTTTTTTAGGGTCTCTATGTCTGCAAACGGAAGTGATAGACATCTCCAAAGGGCAGATCATGCCTTTGTAAGACCAATGAGTAAGAGTGGTGGAAAGAATAGCTCAGTGAAGGTGGCTGTTTTTCTTATTTCATTATTGAGAGCCTCTGAGTTACTAGTCAAAGATTCTTCTTTCCACGTGCCTTTCAGCAGCAGAAATTCAGCTCTGATCTTGCAAGTGATAGACACATATACAAATTTAAGCACTTGGCTAATCCTAGCAAAGTGGAGGATCCGCTCAGAGCATTTACAGTCAAATGCGCACGTTTGATTGCACATTAAGAGACTAAAATAAGCCTTCATCAACATGTTTTGAGACTCTGGCTTGCCATACTTATCTAGAAACTGAAACATATATGTGATTTTCTAATTTTATGATGTGAAGTCTAACTGGAAAAAAAAAACTATATATGATAATCAGTTGCATAGACATTATCTTTTTAATTTCTATTAGCATAGAAACGTTTGATGCGAGTAAGAATTTTTTTAAGATACCTTGACAGTTGGATTTTTTTTTATCTAATCTACTCTAGAAAAGCAACAAATTTGAGTTGTCACAAGCATACATTTGAAAGTATATTTTGCTATAATATGGTACAGCTCTCTGCAGAAAACAACTATGTGGACACAATGGGAAGGATCAAAAGTAAACCTTTGCATTAGTTATATTGCATCAAAAGAAAGAAACAATCTGTAACATGATGGATGTTCAAACAGGAAGACAGTGATCAGCTCAGCTTCCCACCTGCTTTTATCCAATGTTATGTGTCAATGACAAAGCACGTACTTCTTAGTGGAGTAAATTTCATTGATTATTCTTGGTGACATTTTTATGTCATTGCATTGCACTGGTTTTAGTTTACATCAAGAAATCAAAAATAAGTTGAGTTATAACTACCAAATGCAAATGGCAAGAAGATTTCACTACTAAAATTAAATGAGAAGGAATGCTGAAGTCTTTTTTAAAAAAAAATTTCAGCAATTTTCTTCATATTTCTTTGTATTTGAATGTAACAGAAAGAAGAAGAGTGAAAGGGTACGTGTAAAGAAAAGAAAGAGGATAAAGAGTGAAGAAAATATCCAGCATGTGACTATGTCTGTATGAAAGCTTTTGTAAGTGAGAGAAAAAAAAGTGCATTTCTTCCCTCAAAATAACCAAATTATCTGAGATTAAAAATTAATAAATAAATAAACAACAGAGATCTGTTCTGATCAAGCAAAATTTGAAAGTTCTATTGATTCAAATAAATTCAAAACATTTGATGAGTAAGGAATGTGATAGCTGATCTCTTGTCCCAGGACAAAGGCTCTAAGATTGAAACAACATTCCTCCTCCTGAGTTATGCTCTCAAGATTCCCTCTGTTTTCCCCTTTGCCTTCCTATTCAAGAGGAGAGACATGCTTTGTCTCTCAGCTAGACAAGTCAGTTCTCTACCTGTTTTTCTTCTTTCCTAACACATCAGAGACTGCTCATGAAAAATAATTAAGAATCACTTCCCTGTGGAACATGAAGTTGGAAGAAAGAAAGAGTTTTTGAAAATTGAGCTGTAACATATTTGAATTTATTTCTTTGTCTTCTCTTGCTTTGTCTATGGAGAAGTAATCCTTCATCTACCACTTAGGTCAATGCAACATGCTTTCCAGAGCCAGAGACATGCTTTTTGTTGCCTGGACACAGAATCCTGAACATGGAACACCAGCATCACCGGTGCAGAAGACTATCACTGTGCTTTGTGCTGCTGTATGCTACACCATACATCGGAAAGCCTAGGGCTTGCCAGTGACATCCTTCACCTTCCCCTTCCACTTAGGAAAATGTGCAGAGGTGACAGAGTACAGATCACAACAGATAGGAAAGCCTCCGTGTAGAAGAACAGATACTAGTAACAGATGTCTGGAAACAATAATGAATACAAAAAGAAACAAAAGTTGAGAGAACCGCTTTGATGTTATGAAGAGGTAATGTTTGTGATTTGGTTTTTCTTTCCTTTTTTTAAAATATTTCCCTCTTCCCACCATACCCATATGTGTCTTGTCTGGATTTTGTTTCAGTCAGCTATTCTGCACCTTATCTGCAAATTTCAGCAGCTTCCAGTACTGTATTCCTTTTTGCAGCCTTGCTCAGTGGGACTGATGTTCAGGTTCTGACCTGTCTAAGAACTCCTGTGTCAGTAATTCTGGACTAACTCCTAGGAAACAGGCTACACTTCTCATTTTAGCCCCCCAAAACCAGAATGGTATAATTTAAAATGGAAAATAATAGCTAGATACATATTTCCCAACAATTGCAAGTAGACAGTAAAAAACTATTTTCTTCCATATGTTTGAACTTTAGGAAAAGATTGGTTGCAACGTGGTCAAAGTGAGGAAAACCTGAAACACCTGCAGTGCCCAGATCCTCAGTAGGGAGCTTGTCCTCAGGCACTGAAAATGGTGCTTTCTAAAAAGTTTCCTGTCCCAACCAATGTAATCCTTAGCCACCACACTTCCTTTGTAGAAAAATTGAAAGGTTGTAGGTCTGCACAGGAATTATTCACTTTTTTCAAGCTGTCTGGCTGAGAAGAAAGGGAAGTTTATAACAATTCTCTTGAACAGTGGTCATTGAGCTTATGAATTGAACTATCTGTGGGGAGATTTGAAATAATAATTTATATTGCTGTTTAAGAGAGCAAAGGCCAAATACAAGGGCAAATTAGTATTCATTTAGAAGTGTCAACAGTAAAAGCAACTTTTTGAATTGTTTTGTTTCACCTCCAGATCTCTCTGGTCTTACAAAAATGTCACCAGGAAAGATTAAACACACAGCTTTTGACGAAAATGCATGCAAACTTCATAGCTGAATTGAAAGAAGAAATCAGTCAAAAACTATATGGAGAATATTGACATTTTTTAGGCGCTTGCTGAAGGAAATTATTTAAGTTTGTACACAACTACTAAAGATAAAACAATGCCGATATAAACATCACCTTAAGTATTGTTCATTACATTTTCAGGACAGTTGATGTATCACTGTGAAGCAAAGCATAGTTTTAGTTCAGGAAGAGTCATGATGGTAACCTTTGATCTTTATTTCCTACAGTTAATACCATAATAATTCCTTTTATCTCATCATGTATATACACATTCCTAGAACTTAAAGCCAGTGGTTGTGCAAGAAGTTATTTGTAGTTGAAATGAAGTACTTGGATGATAAATCAAGAAGTTTTATACAATACTAACTTGTGATAAATCTTTTTTATGCTTTTTTCCTGTCTCTGGTACTGCACCAACTCCCGTTCATGCCAGAACATAAAAGATGACTTATGAACAATTGTTTGCTTATTTATTTAAGTAAATTGCAACCTTTTGGGGGAAGAAGGCCATTTCTTGTGTGTCTGTGTGGCACTAAGCACAATCTGACTATTGTAGTAGTAAGTAAATGGAAATAAACAAAAGTGAAAAAAAAGGAAAACTGACCAATTTTAGTTTAAAAAAATCCCAATTTTCCCTAAGATGGAAAACTACAAGTGGAATCAACCTCACCTAACTTTCATCTTACCTTAAAATAATTGTATTTAAAATAGGTCAGCAGAATCGCTGTCTGGGAATGTCTGCTTGTTGACAATAACAGGAGCCTAAAAATGATTAGGTTAGATGTAGACATCAATATTATAGATAAGGAAGTGTTTCCTAATCTAAATTATTCCCTACAGACCACACAGGAGTTTTAATTTTATGATGCTGAAATTAAAATACTTTCTTCATGGTACTTGTGGTCCATCAAGCCTGATTACCAGAAATGTCAAATATTCACAATTCCTGCATATTTCAGAATTTAACTGTGTAAAGTCAGTGTAAACGTCAATCTCATCAGGGCCCTTTTTAAATGAGACCTACCAGTGTTCAAGGGCAGCCTGAAGCCCAAGGCTGTAATCAGGCATGATTTGGCTACAATGGCAGCAGTTTGTTGCAACACTGATCAGGAAGAGGTAAGGGACATGGAAAGGGGCTGTGTAACTACCTGGCCACCTTGCTGTCATGAGATGTGGACAATTCTTCAACATTATAGCAGCACAATGCGATTACAATGGGGTCTTTTTTCTCCTTCTTCTCTTTCCACTTCCCTCCCAATTGGTGAATTTTCCCCCTGCATAGGTCAGTATCAGTTATGTTTATGACAGTGGGGTTTAGATAGTTTCCATCATTATTCGTTTAAATAGGTACAAAACTACAGAGGAAAGTAAAATTAAACACATGTATAGAGAGGGTTGTATCTAGAAAGCATTCACTCTTATGGAAAAGGGTAAGTACATAGAAATAGCCCTTAGAATATGAGAAACATAATCACAGTTCATGTACACAATTTATCTTCTCTGTTGAACTTTGATAACTTATTGTAGTCAATAAAGCCATTATGCCTTTCTGTGAATATAAGTCTGATGCATAACAGTGAATTAGCCTTCCAGAATAAGAATGCAATCAAAATCAATGTAATGCCTGATTAATAACACAGAAAGTTGTCCAGCAGCCAAAATAGTCTCAGTGAGTCCATATACTGCATGTATATACAGAGAGAAACATATGTAGATACACATACTTGCCTATTACTCTTATCATATTTGTTCCTGTTAAAAAATTTATGAGTCATTACAGGAACAAATAGACAAGAGGAAGAGATAAATCAAATAAAAACATGAAATGTGTTTCTGGTACAGCTAACATTGCACTATTAGAAATTACGTGTATTTCTCAAAAAGGGCCATGCACAATTCATGTCATTCATAGCACTAACATCTGTGCAAGTTTTGAACAAAAAATAAGACTAGATGACAACTAATGTGAACCACATTTGTTCTTGATTATATTTGCAGTGCAGTTTTGATTCAATCCTAAATATAAACTATGTATAAAGAATTGTTTTAAATAAGTATGGACCAAAGGTTGAATCTTGCAAACTTTCACAGCAGAATAGTGCTACTGATAGGCATCTGATCCTGGTTAACTCGAAGTGCAAGGCAAGCACCATGTCCACAGGAGTTTCCTTAGCAGTAGATATAGGCATCCTAAATTTAAATCAAAAGTGAAAAGGTGCTTTGGAAAAATTCTTCCCCTGATGTATTTCTCTCTCATGTCAAAATAATGTTAAATCCAGGACTAATTTGTTGTGATATTATATTGTAATATTTCTCTTGGCTTGTGTCCCCTTTTATTTAATTAAATGTCATCAAAGATTTCATTGTCAGACTAAAACATTTGTATTCTATTTTTTATATCTTAATGGAGCCAGTGAAGAAATAAAAAGTGGAAGTGCCATAAGGAGTGCTTTCTTCCAAACATTTTATGACTGTGGACTGTCTGTAGGTAATTTAATATATTCTTTGCCTTTCTCGGCATGTTGTGTACTAAAGGATCACCAAGATTAATTTAGATTCAAATGAAATTTTGGATCCAAAACCATTTTTGTTTTCCTATTTCCATTCCTTGCATTATATGATTACCTTGTGCATTACTGATTTGTATGTAAGTCAACCTATTTCAAGTGAACTCTACTGTCTTAATGGAGGCAGAAAAGGAGGAGGCTGTCACTGAGCTGCACAATCTGGTTTTCTTTTATCCTCTCCAGGATTCACAGGAGGTATGTGTCTGCAGCTAGAACAAGCTTTGCAAAGATACAGCATAAAGCAAACAGCATGTGCTTCCTCACATCGCCCTGCTGGCGTGTTTTAACTCAGGGGTAACATGACTAGCATTGAAATCACTGTTTTATTCCTGGGGCTGCCTGTTGGGACTGTCAGAAAGTGTGCCAAATACCATCCACTGTCCCACCACATAGACACCTTTCCCCTGAGATCAGTGTGACACTACCTACTGCCACCACTTCATAAACCCAGCCTTACAAGATTTATATTCAACTCAGGCTGGATTTGAACTGATTACCAAGAAAAAAATGTTTTTTCGTTACTGTTGCTGATCTCACAGGTACTATTGCATATTAGAAAATGACTTTAAATTGGCTATTTGAGTACCATGGGAAGAAGAGTTTTACCTGTTGCATGCAGCTGTGACAAGACAATACTCTAGAGCACTTAATAGGGTGACTGTGCCCTTGTGACAAAAAGACTTGTTGAGGAAAGCAGGGAAAATTTGCCTTCAAAAATCTAGTACTACTCTTAGCACATGTACCTGTTGATGAGATCAGATGCCTTCACATGAGCTCTTCTTAACTGAAATGAGCTCACAAAAATGAGGGGTTACTGAGGGTAACAAGAAAAAGCATGCAATGTCATTTGCACTTAAGGACAAACAAGGTAAGATTAACTGATTCCCAGAGAAGAAAATTTGGCTTGAGCCCATCCAGCAGGTTCATGGTTCCCCTTCCCTGCACTCTTTCCTACTGTGTACTCACATTTCCATTACCTCATTTTGAAGTCAGGTATCTGCAGCTCACTTGCTAAAGAAAAAATCTGAGTTCCCTGGTGATGGGTAAGGAAGCAAACCATGATATTGGCATTCATAGTAACCTCAGGTAGGGTAAAGGAGTAAATGTGGAGGGCAGGGAAAGGGAAGTAGAACGAGAAAGAGGTAGTACTGACCACAAAGAAAACTGTAAAATCAGCAAGGAAGTGTTGGAACACTCGGTTTTCCAAAATGAAAAGTAAAAAGAAAGATAAGTAAAAATATTTGAATTTCATCAGACAGATTGCATGTCAGGGGCATAGGTGAATGCTGGCCTAGCATTTATGTTTTGCTTGTCTGTTGATTTGGTTTACCTTTTTTAAAAAAGATCTTGAAATCATCTACACAGAAAAAAAAAATCCACATGAATATTGCTTAGAGCTTCAACATTCAGGAAATACAAAAATGAACAAAGGTACAGACTGCATTGTTTTATTTTGCATTAAATGTTCAATGTCCCTATCAATGGCAGAACATAAAGCGACATTAAATTTAATGTGAGAAATATCAAAAATTATCTACCTTTTAAGAACAGATTTCAAGACATTAAGGTTTTTGTAAACATTAAAGGAGTCAGACAGGCCTATACTTTTCTGTATCTGTCACATTATTCATGGGCACAGTCTCACGGACTGTTTACTTGAGGAAATGTACATATGTGCGTAAGCATTTAGAGAACACAAGCCATTACCAATCAAAGTTTCCAGCAAGAGGATTTTTATACTTCTGGAGAAACTAACTCAAACACAACAGCACACTTTGATGGTTTGGTTCAGACAGATGAGTGATTCAGAGCATCTTTTATTTATTTATTTTCCTCTTGGTATTCAGTAAATATAGCTGGGCAATTAGCAACAGTTAAATAGCTGCAACATTACCAGCACTGAATAATTTACTAATTGGCAGAACAATTCCCATCTCTTCCATTTGACCGGATATTTATTTTATGTGTGTGCTTGATATGCAATATTTACTCCTGATAAATTGGGGGAGGCAAGTATATTTGCTTTTGCTAAATCAGGAGTAGCAAAACTTGTGGTTGAAGCTATGATTATGATGAATATGACATTGAAAATGGAAATAGAAAAACACTTCCATACTTTTTTTTTTTTGTCAAATGTAAGACATCATTTGTGCTCTGCACTTTTTAGCCATGATTATTAGCTTTTCAATTAAAAAAGATTAAATGTTATAGGTCTCAAAAAGTTCTTCGAAGACTTTTCATCCATCTGCTAATTTTTATTGTAGCTTTTCTGCTAAGCTAATTTAAAACATTTTGGAGTGTTTTTCCTCTTACCTTTTTTATCTTAAAGAAAATAATTTAAAAGTGAAATTCTAAAAAGGCTGAAATGATGAGCTCTTTGTTAGAATACATTTGTAATACAACTTCTTCTGTTTTTGTAACAGGGGCGACCTATATTCTGTTCATTGTGGTTTTCAAAGAGGAAACTTCTATTTTCCTCATTTGGTATGAAAACAGTATCAAAGTGAACACAGTTTGTTCTCAATTTCTGTGCACTATCTGATCTTTTAAAGTAATCTATAAAGACTTAAGCCATAGGACATGCAGGATCCTCAGGTTACAAGTGCCCCAGGGTCTTAAGAGACTTTTTCTGTGTCATACATTAGAGTTGAAACAGGGAACATGTGAAGCTTAGTGATTTAAGTCTTTCAGTTCTGGCCTTTTAAAGGTAGCAGTGCCATTATGCATAGGAACAACATTTTATCTGCCTTCTTACATTCAGATTTATTTGCCATCATTATCTATGTCCTCCATTTCTGGTCACGCTGATAATACTCCAAATAGAAAGAATTCCAAGTAATTCAGTGCCTGATGGAGTTATATCCAAATAAATGGATCTCTCTTTTTTAACACTGAAATATGATGCCAATAATTAGGAACAAGTTTAATTTTTTTTTTAAATATTAAAGAAAAAAATAATTCAGCAGTCATAGAAAGTTGTTCTGAGGAAAGCAGCAAGTAAAATTTTATTTTAAAATAATACCTTAGAAATGTGTTTATTGGTTTCAACAGAAGAAAATCAGAAGTTTGACTATTTCTCCAGTTGTAGATGTATGTACCTGAGAGGCTTGAAGATGTAAGTCACAGAGAGATGCTCAGCTGGTACAAATCAGCATGGTTACTGAAGCTGGTGGAATGATAGGAGGGTTTTACCTGCTCAGCGCCTGGTTCTCATACAAAGTGAACAGCTGATGATTCAAAAGGTACAGAACATTTGTACAAGCAAGGGAGACACCTTCCGTGTGCATCTTGTTAAAAGTTTATGGCTTTGATTAAAGTGAATTCAACGTCTGCTTGACAGGCAAGATTGACAGAACAGGAAACTGATGTCTTCCATTAGCCCCAGAGTAGATAAAAGCAAAGGCAGGAAGATGCATCTCCCCCCACTCAGGAAGCATTTCCTTTAGGACAGGGTGAGCCATTAGCTTTCAAAGGTTTTCATTTTGTGATGGGAATGCTGGATGTCAGACCAGTCATACATTAATGCCTGTTTATCCCAGTATGCC
>VZRN01004516.1:207256-248993 GCA_013397935.1 Dasyornis broadbenti | reverse complement strand
TTTTTTTTTTTTCTGGTAGGAGATGTTTAAAAAAAGAGGCAAGGAATAGAGGTAGAAAGAAAGCCTTCCCCTTGTGCCCTTCCTGGCTTCTGGCAATCAGCAGTTTACAGACTTTCTTTGTTAGACACAGCACCTACACTGCCAATAATATATGGAACTATCCCATATTTGAAACATGTCCATCTTGTAAACTTGTGGATTTAGGACATTTCAGAGTATAAACAAACATAACTGAACCAACCATCACTTTTACAGCATATAAATGATTCAGCTTTTTAGCATGGTTTTATTTCCTGATCACTCTTACTCAATTCTGAACCCATCAATAGAATCTCTTGCAAAGTCTATTCTTGTCAGTAAGTAACTCTGGGTATCTGGAAGATTTGGGGACATAGAAGTTCTCTATAAATAAAAAGTTCATTGGTCTCCAAATGAGGAGGATCAAGCTCGGCCTGATTTCTTATATCCAGCTTTCTAGAGCACATACAAGATACCAGAGGTAAGCCAAAGTGGTCTGAAAATTTTGGTGTATTTACAAGTGTAATAAAGAGAAGATTTTTCATTTTGAAATACTGCTTACCATTATTTCTGGATTTTTTTATGCATAAGAAGAATTCTGCAATCATTTAGGGGAAAAATGCGAAACTGTTAACAACAAAAAAGGCCTGCTATTACTTCTTTAGCATTTAGAATCTAATTTTAATCAGGTATTTTCTACACAGGGTTTTGGATTTTTTTGACATGTCTGGTAAGTTAAAGGGTAACGTGCCATTCTAAGAAGGCACTATGAATGTGAAAGCTAATAGATTTTAAAAAGGAGTTTAACAGTCATTTTATTTGCTATCTTCTTCTGAGTCTTTCAGCCAATTTTTGTGTGTTTACTACTGCTTTCATCTGGAGTGTTTTCTATGTTTTTTTTCCCCTTTCTTTGCTATCATATGCAACACTAGCACAAACAACCACAGTAAAGAAACAAGGACATTTGTCCATGAAATGCAGTCCAAGTTAGACACAGTATCATAAATAAATAGAGCAGGACCAGTAACTGAGGAACTGAGGAAATCAATGACAGAAAAGGGAAAACAGCCCTTTTGTTCTTGCATGTACACTGTAAATATTTATTTTGGTCTTTTTTTCCCTGATACAATCACAGGTGTGAGGAGAAGTGGTTGGTGCCAACCTAGAGCATATTGACAGAAAGGTAGCTGCTGAAAGTGGGGCTTTAAGGAGGAATCTTAAGGAGGCCAGCCAACACTGAGACACATTTGATTTACACCATTAATCACAGGAGTTAAAGTAATGACTGTGTTGTAGTGGTGGAAGCTGTGCTGAATCCACTGGGCCAGGAAGAGAAGGTTTGTGACATTGAACTGCCTGCTGCCACGGGCACACCATTGCACTGACTGCTTCCCAGCATGCAGCCACCAGCACCACCAATGCCTTGGAGGAAGAAACAGTGTAGGTACATGGAGGAAAAAGCCCCCTCTGTGGGTCTTAGTGATGATAATCCAGAAGGGAAGGGAAAGAGAGAAACTGAGGCAGAGGCTGATGATTCAGAGCCTACCAGTGGAGTACCTGATGAAAATGAAATTTGACTTCTGCCAACGTGGCTGTGAATGAGTTTACTTTTGGACACATTTGGATGCTACTTCTCGCTGCAGACCAGAGGGTATTTCAGAGGGAAGGAAGGAGCTTAACATGTCTGGCCTTGCACTTGTATAATACGTGGATATCTCAGACATGCATGCATTTTTAGGATGTTATGTTGCTAGCAATACAATGTTGCTAATATAGAATTACTCAAAAAACCCTCAAACATAAGCAAACAAACAACAATCAACAACAACAACAACAAAACTCCACAAAAACCTCCACAACTGAAAAAACCCCAAACTTTTTATATTCTCAAAGATATATGAGTACTATAGAAGATATAAATGTAAGATATAAGTGTCAATGCCAAGATACAAATCTGTTAGACTGTAAAGTATAGATGTGGGAAACTTTCCAGGGACTTCAGATATTGAAAATGGAGTGGGCAGGAAGAGTAAGTTAATTGTATTTGGTGTCTTCTGAAGAACACTTTATAAAATAAGCATAATAAAAATATTGCTCCAATCAAAGCATTAAATAAATAACACAGTCATTGGAACTTCAAACTGATCACCAACAATGTGGGACATGACAGTTTATTTTTTATATGGCGGATGGTATGTTCTTTTTTATTTTCACAAAACACATGCACATACCACCACATACATATGTTCTTAAAATAGAGATGCTATGCATGAACAGTATCCACCTGTTTCTCAAAACAGAAGTTCTGAAGAAAGGAATGGAAACTGGAACTCCCCATACCCTACTTGTTTGATCTTTCTTGATTGTTTCAGAAATATATTTATATTATATATTAATACATAGCTCTAAATACAACTCATATACCACACAAACGTAAGGCTTCCTCTGTTTACCGTAATTGTTTACTGTAATACCAGTGTAAGACATAGATTCCCTTACAGTCATCAAATAATTTATGTTTTGACATTGTGTTGTATCAATAAGTCTAGAACTTCTGCCTCTGCATGCTCCCTTTTAACAAATCCCAAATGACATCCCATGAGATGCTTTGGCTTCTATAAACAATTAAATCATGCGTTCACATATATTCGTAGCTCTCTGTCAGAGGAAAATTTCTCACTGATGGAGGAATTTGTCATCAGACTTGCTTCTAGTATTTCAGGCCCATTACTAATCCAACCAATTACTCTGCATGTAAACTGTAACAGGTACCTGATTAGATCTTAGTCTCACTTCTTATTTTTTGCGATTTCTTTTGCATAGGATGTAAGACATTCTCCTAAATGAACCTTGTTATTGTGTTTAATTGAAAATCAACAGAGGTAGATGTGATTGGGAATCATTTCAGAGAATATAGACATCAGTATCTTAATCACCGTAACTCATGGTGTAGATGTATTTAACGTCTGAAGTAGTATCTCTGTGCTCTCATTTATGTTCAATGAAATAAAATAAGCATTTCTAGAGTGTGATTCATCCCATCTTAAAATAGATCATGAAAATAGGTCAAATGGCTCTTATCCTTAATGCACCTTTTTCTCTTTCTTGCCTATAAAGGCAATCTTAGGTGACTGCCTCACACAGATACCTGAAGTTTGTGAATCCCACTTTGTCTATCTTACTGGGGATGTTTATGGGTCAGAATAAGGCTTATTTACTTAAATCCTGAAAACTGCGTAAATTCTTCAGGAGGTCTAGTGCTAATATATGTGGGTGTCTCCGAGTAATTTATTAATGATCTTCACATCATACCTCTGTTCCTTTGAAGCCACTGTGATTGCAGCTTTTCTGTTAAAACAGCTGTATAGAAAGTAAGGAAAGAAGTAGGCCAGTGGTAAATCTCCTTTTACATCTTAAGCTGAGTATTTCAGAAGAGAATTCAGATAAAATTAAGCTGAGGTACAATCCTTTTCTTTTTCTTTCACATGATATTTATACTACATTCTCCCAAGTTCTATGACCCATGAACTGGTTTACACTTTCAGGGGCAAAGAATCAAGATCTTTAACAAGGTTGTGATGTGTTTTTACTACAACGGCAGTGAGGTTACACAAATGTTTTACATGGCTTTAGTAAAGGATTTGCTCTTTTAAGAACGTTCAGTGCCTGATTACCTCTGCCCTCCCAAGCTGCACCCTTGATTATATGTAAATGTTAGAACATTTGTCCAGCCAGGGGCCGATGCTTGTATTTCATATTGTGTTTTGTCCCAGCATGTCACTGGGACAAGTTTAGTGAAAATTCCTTGTGTCTTCTACAACAGATAAACCTGAATTCCTCTGCAAAGCTGTGAGATTCAGCCCATTCTTGTTTTCAGAAGACTGACCATCTGGAAGTGCTTTACAGTTTTCATTAACAGAGAGATTTATTGAATGCAGTAATATAAAATACAAATAAGTGAATCAGAGAAGCATTCTCTATGTTACACACATTGATTTTCAACTCAAACAACTGTATAATTTCATGCTTTACATCTAGCTTTCCATATTTTTGTGGTGACAACACATTTATCCCTCTGTTTTGTGTAGTGCATGAGGCTTCATATAATGGCCTGTGTCAAAGGCAACGATTGGCATCCCCTGTAGGGTGCCAGAGGAGGTGGGTATCCCCACAGAAACTGACCTTTCAGGGCCAACACCATCTGAAAGGGCTGTTTTCCAGCTCATTCTGCATGCAGTGGCTGATGCAATTCTTCCTTGGAATGCTTCTCAGAGAGCAAATCAACGTGTCTTAAGAGAAAAAGAGAAACCATGTCACCCCTAGGAAAAAATTGCACAAAACCTAGCAGCAGACCCAGGTTTTCAAGCCTGGCATTTGACAGGACTGACAATCACAAAATCATAGAATGGCTTGGATTGGAAGGGACCTTAAAGGTCATCTACTTCCAACCCCTCTGCCATAGGCAGGGACACCTTCCACTAGACCAGGTTGCTCAAAGTCCCACCAACCTAACCTTGAACACTCCCAGGTATGGGGCATCCACAACTTCTCTGAGCAATCTGTTCTCATGCTTCACCACCCTTAGACTAAAGAATTTCTCCCTATTATCTAATCTAATCCCACTCTCTTTCAGTTTGAAGCCATCCCCCCTTGTCTTGTAACTACATGCGCTTGTAAAAAGTCTCTCTCCATTTTTCCTTTAGGCTCCCTTCAGGTACTGGAAGACTGCAATTAGGTCATTCAGAAGCCTTCTCTTCTGCAGACTGAATCCCAATTCTCTCAGCCTTTCCTCACAGAACAGGTGTTCCATTCCTCTAATTATGTTGGTGGCTCTTTTCTCGACTCGCTCCAACAGGTTGATGCTCTCTTCCTGTGCTGGGGACCCCAGAGCTGGATGGGGGTGGGCTCTCACAAGAGTAGATGGGATCATTCATCTCCCAAAATACCTGCCCTGAAGAGGTTGTTGAGGGAATCTGATGGGTTTAAGAAGTTAGGCAGTTGGCACTTGGAGCTTTTAGAATTTTGAAAAGGATTTTGGTTTTTTCTGTCCCCTATGGGAAGGACTTCAAACAACTTGAATGTCTATATAGCCCTTTGCATCCACATCCTTGACAAAACAAATTTCTTGCTAGATCTTTTTATCTCATTATCTGTTGCCTTATGCAGCTATGATTGATATGGACTCATTTTTTTTTTTTTTTAATCTTGCTCCAAATAAGTGATATTAGATCTCATTCACAAAACTGGGTGACCTAGTTTGAACCAAGCATTAGATCTGTAGGGATGGATTGCCCCAACACCCATGTTCCCTCTATTAGAAAGAGTCGCTGCAATGTAAAAAGGTTTTGAAGATGCTTAAATTGTAAGTACAAATATGGAGTAAAAATTGGGTAGATTGAACTGTAGCCTGTAATTGACATTTATACTGCTGTCTTTACAACTCTGTTAAAATTGTTAGAACCACATCAGCAAGGGACTATATCTGCTTGGCTGTAATGCATACGTCAGATCTGGGAAAGCAAAACCATAGTGGTTTATATACATTTTAGTTGAAAGCTTTTTCCCTCCTCTAAGATCACGTGTCCAAATGATGCTGATGCTGTTTACAAAGTAACACATGAATACAATTGAATTTCTTTTGATGTACAGAGTAATTATCTCAGAGATCAATAACTGAGCTAAAAGAAATGTGCCTCCTATATTAACACTGACGTATAGTTCATTCTTCTCGCTATTGATCTATAGTAGACACAACCTTTTCTTCTCTTTTTAATTCTCTTGAACATTGTTATAATATTGCATTCTCTGAAACACATTTTCTAAGACACATGAGGACCAGTGTCTCTTATCATTACCGACAGTAACCAGATGAAAATTCTTGTAATTGTTTTTCACTCCATTAATTCTCAATCAAATCCTCCCGTTGGTTTGGTCTATGACAGACATTCATTCCATTTGCACACACTACATCAAATCTCTAGTGTCCTTTTTCACCCTATTATGAATCCTTTGCATTTCAAAAGTGAGGGCTATGAAGAAATAAAGCTGTGAAAGAGTCATGAGGGTCAGACCAAAACTGACTTTCATTTTTTAAAATATTTGCTTATTTCTCCCGGTTATTCTGTCCTATAGTTAGGTTTCATGGAGTTCCGCTCATAATATCAAACCATGCTGATTTTAAGACTATTTGTGGAAAACTTGAATGGTTTTTCCTGTAATCTATCTAGAAGTTACAATTGTCCAGCTTTTGGTATTTGATATATGCCCGCTGTGCTCACTACCGTTACTATTGAAGCCAGGTTCAACAGAAGAAGGAGAGAGCCAGTATTTGCATCATCCACATCTGCCTTATTTTGGATCCCACATTTGGAGGGTCATAAACACAATGCCTTTGCGAGGCACATCTAGCAGGTCAACTGAATGTAATACACTTAGACCCAAATCAGGGCAAAATAAGGCACTGCCTAGTGTAAACCAGTATGCCTGTCCTGTCTGTGAAGTAAAGCATTGCTCTGGAGGAGAAAAGTCTCTGCCTCCGAATCAGGTTACGTTCAATTCCACATTCTCGTAGCATGTTGTCATTCCTAAGAAAAAAGTGTCACTCTAAGTTTGTGCTAAATCAGGGCATGTCTGTCTGTTAACTCCCATATCAAGCCTAGTTTTAACCAGTGTCACAATTGCCTGAATATTTCTTTGTGATCATGCAGCACTAAGTGCCCAAACATAATTTTTCTGCAAATGTCAGAGATTTTTATGCAGTGGGTAATGGGTAAATTGGATTGATAACCATTCATGACTGTCTGGGCCTGTAAGCTGGACATGATAGATGTTTTCTTTAGCATTGTTTTTATGTATGGTAACATTCTGCGTTTTACTTGATTCACAAGTGTAAGCTAAAGAAATGCAGGAATGATCAACAACAGATCTAATTACAGAAGCTAAAGGATCTAATTACAGAAACTGACACAGCCACGTTTTTAAATGCAAACACAATATTTAGAGACACATATGCACTTTATATTCATTAGTTTTGTGGGCCTCAAAGTGGATTAGAAAAAGAAAAGAGTGTGCCCCTTCCAATCTGGTTTCACTGGTACTATCTGACCTTGTGTTTTGGCCACATGTCTCCATAGTGATGTTTTTTGTAGGAATATTTTGTGTATCTACACTTGGTAAAGCTTTCTGCATTATATGTGGATTCAATTGTGTAAAGCCATAAAATTAATTTATATTTAAGCCACCTAGCCAGCTTTTGCTTACCCGTTTACAGGAGAAAAAGAAAAAAAACTTACGTATTTCTATGTTCATTGCACCTTTAGCAGAATTAAAAAAATATTTCCTTACGATGTCATTGAGAAAACTTGTCTAGTTCAGGAGAGGTTTATTTCATCTAATGCAAGCACAAAACTGATAATTTTAGCTGTCCACTAGACATCAAATTTCCAAACGGGGTACCTTAGCCTCAACAAGCAAAATCTTTCATAGGTGCTCAAAGCCACCCATCCCTTTTGTTGACCGTGTCCTTACAAAGTACATACTATCTTTTGTGGAACTGCTTCATTAGTTACTTCTAGCCTGGGAATTCTGACATATTTTATGAGTGGATTTTAATATAGACTTTATATTGCACATATGCACACACGCAATTTTTTTTTTTTTTTTAATCATGCAGGCTGATGCTTGCAAAGGAGCTGGTGAGTTTAGACTGTACTTGGTCTTTGATGCATAATTTTGATGGACTTTAAAGGAGATGAACTTTCCCAGGGTGGATTTTCACTTCTGTATTCAGACCTTTACAGTTTCTCAAGCTTGGAACTGTGGTGTTGACATCCTCTGAAAGCAAAGGCCAAAATCATTGTCTTCTCTTGTCTGGTCTTGACTTTTTTCATATGAACATCTTAATCAATATTAATCATGTTTTATTAATGTAAAAGGAGGGTTTTGCTTCTGTGTATATTATAGGGAATTGATGAGTTCATCATAAGTTATTAAATGGACAGAAACAGGCTTGTTCACTGTGTGTCATAAATATAATGTTCTTTGCTAATCCAAAGTTTCTTCTCTTTTCTCCAGTCAAGCTCTCCATGCTTTTAAACTTTCTGCTATTAATAATGATTATTATTATTGTTACAGGATCAAGTGCTGCCATACCTATGAATTTTAAACTTCTGTGTGACAAAAATCAGCAAAAAGCAATGCATAGGATATCAAATCGATGAGATGATAACTTGGTACAGAACCTTTGACTTAGCAATCTGTCATATACTTTAAGAAAAGATGTTTCCTGAAAATACTTTAGTAAAGAATGTTTCCTGAAAGATTCCCTTAGCATGGAATCGTTTTGTAAATTCTCAGTATTTCTTTGTTGATGACTCATTTGCTTACACAACAATTAAAAAAAAAAGTTTATTCTCTATTTATTTCCCCTTTGCACTGATTGTTCAATTTTTTTTTTTTTCCTGAGAGAATGAATTTGCAATGTAGTTGTGGTGAAGTCACACTTTGTGTTCAGAAACAAAAATGTATTCTGCAAGAGAAATAGGACATTCCAAAGTGTCCTGTTCCTCAAGTGTTTGCAAAGATGCTGGTTCCCAAACACAAGTAGACAGGAAATAAAAAGAGGTAGCTTTTCATAGCATTAATTTATAAGATTTGTCTGTACTTCAAATGCAGTTTTTCCTACCGTCTAGATCAGATTCCTTAGCAGCCAATCTAAGTGTCTAGTTGAAGAGTAGCTTTCTGAAGAGTCTGTAACTGTCGCTTGGCTTCATCCTTCTCTGTTTGTTCCTAAGGTTTCTTTCCTCTCTTGTTTTCCTTCTGAAACAACAATGCACTCTATTTTGGGGTTGCTAGTCATGATTCCAGGAATGGGAATCCAACTCTTGAGTACAACAGGCTTTACATAGTAACTTCTTGGCAGAAATTCAGAAATGCTTTGGCCAAAGGGAATTTAAAAAGGACCCAGAACAAGGGTAACTTGAAATGAAAGACATTCACAAAAAAAAAAAAAAAAAAGTGTGAAAAACCTCACATGAAAAAATACCTTCAGCACATAAAAGACTGAAGAATTGAGATAAATTGTGATATTTGTTTTTCATGCTTAATTGAAAGCTTTTTGCTACTCTATCACCAAGTATCATGAATACTAAGATACTTCTATTCTAAATGTGTATGTGTATATGGGAACATTCTAACCCCAAGCTTGCCAAACATGAAGTCCTTCTGTTTGCTCTCTTTTTAAAATTAACTCTTGATGGAGGATTGGTTCCATTCAGCAAGGGAAGGAGTTTAGATTTTCCCTAAGTGTGGGGAATTAGCATAAGAATGGTCCTGGAAATGATGAACTTTCTATAGCACTACTCTGCTCTCAAAGAAATGGTTCACAGTTCTGGGGTACCTGTCTGGTTGCTGCTTCTCTCTCCACCCCCCACATATGCTCCCTGCAACACAGGAGAGATGTCTTTGGGGTCAGAGACTTAACAGGAGATTTGGGATTTGGCACCTGAATGTCTCTGTCTGTTTTCCCTCACAAGTTCCATTCCCTCTTTGTGGTTATTTCTGACTATGCTTTGCCCCACTAATCATGTCTTCCTCTTGAAATGACTGTCCCAGATGGCAGAATGCGGACACCTAATAACAGCCCTTCTCTCATATCTCAGAAGGCTTCAAAAAGTAGGTACTCTATTCAGTTCTGTCTTGTAACAGTTATTTTAGGATTTTAAAACCCATAAATTCCCATGTTATATTGCTTTACATTTCTGCTTTTATCTTTATCTTGCCTCCCTCCATCCTCAAATCAGTTAAGAGAAAGAAAAGGAGTGCACAGGTAAAAACAAAATATACTTTTCCAAAGAAATGACACACCTAGTTATTGCCATGGGGAACCATCTCTCTTCTTTCAACATTTATTTATCTATGGCTAAACACACCAAAGCATCTATCATATTTTAAATACAGTCTTTTTCAAGCTATTTAATAAAGTGTACTGTGTATTTATGACTCCTTAACCAGAAAACCATACCCTAATGGATAGATTTCAAGTTCCTGACCTGAAACCCTTAATTAACTGTAAAACCAACATTCTTATTCTTCTTCAGAGAAGTATTATGTTAGCAGATTTGGAAGTTAGTTCTGAAGGGGCCTGTTTTTATAGTACCACAGATCCTGAGGGGGGAAGTCATTTTCTATTCCAAGAAAACATCTACCACTGGTACCAGTGAGAAGCAGAGCTCCAGTTGTTTGGGGTTTTTTTGAAGCTCTAATGACTAGTTTTTATTCCATAATCTCAGAGAGCCCCTTTCACCTGATGATTTTTGTTCAGTCTTCAGCACTTTCCTTTTTCTCCTTCATCATTCATCAGCTATGAGGTCATTAATTTAACTGGGAGATCCTCAGTAACCAACAGAGAGTTTCATTGTAAATCAAAACTTCTCCAGCTGATAAGTTAATTTGTCAGTAAGGCAGCTCGGCAACCCTTTTGTTACGTATGGAATTTTCCAGACAGTCCTCTAGGCTGACTCCAGAGAAATCAGGATCACCATTTACCATAGGCCTTCAGTCTTGATGGAGGTCCTCAAAGAAAACAGAGATGACATAATTTTCCTTGTGCTCCCAAGGTCTCCATACCTACAACTATCTCTGTTCTACTGTCTGCTGGGATATATTTGATCATACTGCCAGTGTATGGATGCCTGCCAAAAAATTGTGTACGGCCATTAAGGAACACTTGTTCGCTGGCTGGAAGGGCCCCTTTACACATGTCTGTCCTGAAAAAAGCTTGCACAAAAACTTAATCTCCAAGATATGACAGCTAACAAACTCATTACAATCCATATGGGGGAAGGGACAAGTGGGATACAACAAGAAACCAAGTAGCTCAGATGTCCACTATGTTTTCACATCAAAATAGCAGTCAGAAAAAAACCTTGGAGCCAGCAACGGAACCAGCTTTTTATCAAGCTAGGGGTAGATTAGCTGTGCTGAGGAAACGCCACAACACAATGCAGGATCTGGTATGTGGGGATTCCGTTAAAAACCATATGCAACCTGGTGAAACTCAGCAAACTGAAACATGCTGAATTAGCATTAGTTTCTCTGTCCAAAGAAATCTTACAGGCCAGATCATTGCCTCTGTTATGACCTGGGTTCGCCCTATGCAAATTGTTAGGTCAAGAAAAGCGAGAGGAGCAAGCACATACTTGCTCTGTCAGTGTTCTGACCATACATGGGCAGCTGAGCTTGTCTAAGTTGGTTTGGGCCTTGCCAGAGGAATCAAGAACCTGACATTTTCTTCATTCCTCCTGGACTATGCAGAGCTTTAGTACAGAGAGGTGTTTCACCTGGCATGCATGCTCCAGAAGCACAATTTTTTTTTTACATGAGGGTCACCTCTAATACCAGTGTCTGTGAACAGGTGAAATAATGGTGAATCACTCATCTATTTGAGACACTGTGCTATGGCAATTGTCCAGTACAGTGTTCTCCAGTGTTGCTCTAATGGCCTTAAAACCAACTCTTGCTCTATTCCACCTTGCTTTATATGGAGAAGGGACTAGCAGGACTTGCCAGGAGGAAAAATGGATGGAGATAGAACTTCAGAAAGCTTCTGCATGTTTTTGGTTTTCCCTTCTGAATTTCCACAGAGAAGGAGATGGAAGTGCAGCATATGTTCCTGTGCTTTTATTCCTGGGAGTGGTAATGGTGTTCAATGCTTGGAACACCAGCAGTAACTATTCTGCAAATGAGCATTGGTTTCCACTGCTGCTCCTTTACTGCTGTGCTCTCTCTTTAGTTTTGATCATGGCCTCACCACACCTGTCCTTTTCCACTCTCATTTTCATCTTCAAAACATTTCAGTTCCCTTTTCCAGGTGACTTTTGAGGCCATCTCTTTGATTCTGATGAGCTATTGAAGTGACCTCTATTCTGACTGCCCTGTCCCTGCTTCCTCTCAGTCTGGACCATTGTGATCACTACCAAAGCAGCCAAGGATTAATTACAGAGCTGTGCAAGAAAGGAGACCCTTGGTACTGGCATTATTGCCGATATCACAAAATATTTTGACTGCTTATAGCACCAGGGCCTGATCCTGTCAACAAGCCACATGCAGACCTCCCATTAGCTCTATGAGTGTTCTACAGGCAGGCAAGCAGCTGGGTACAACCAGCCCCTCTCAGAAATGTCTAACAGCTCTGCACAGGACTACAAATGATGCATACTCACATGTGATTTTCCACATGTAAAGCAAACTCAGTCTTGCTGCTGAAGCATTGCAGTAGTTGAAGAAACACGCTTCTCAGATCCTTTCTCAGACTTTTATGATTCAGGGTAGTTAACTGGTAATGCAAAAGCCAGCAGAGTTGCTGGGTGGCTCCTCATACGGAATTTTGATGCATCAGTAAAGGAGAGAGAAGTCATCTTGTAGCATACTTTGTGCTATCAAAGGCATGCTGGGCAGTAAAGCTAATTGCATTATGCTGTGTTCAAATAAAAATGCTTGAAAACAGCTCTGTTGAACTTCGTGAATATGTGCACAGAGCTTGTGTATGTGACTGTTGCAGTAAAGTGAAAATGTCTCTCAACAACAAGAAAAGGGATTGAAAAGAAAAAGAAATATGTCAGCAGTACCTCATGGGAAATTCTCCCTCCAGTTTCTAACCAGTAATATCCTCCACTCATCTGCCCTTTAAGACATTTTCAAAGAAATGTTTTCTTGATCATAAAACAAATTATGACACCAAACAAAAACCCCAACCAGAGCAAGACACTCCCTTGCACATGTTGCATCTCAAGGGAAAGGATGAGACAATAAACAGCATTGAACAGATGTTATTCACGTTGCTTCATGCACTGTTGGAAGCCTCTCAGACTCTGTAGTTCTGAGCATGATGAAAGAGCCCATAGACACAGAGTAGGGTCACTAACAACACATTTTATTTAGGAGGAGATAAAAATTTAATTGATTATTTATACATGCACAGACAAGGTCTTAGTAAAAGTAATAATCTTGAATCTTTCCACCCCACTAGAGCCCTTACAATAAGATTTTTCAATAACATAGTAATTAGTAAAGATTTCAGAGTATTTAAAATTTCTGAACTAAAATATATATATGCAGAATAACACACTTGGTAGCATCTCATAAGGAGTATCTGGATCTGTGCTAGCTTTGAATCATGGGGTTTCAACGGAATTTTTTGTTACAGTTTTGGCTCCAGTGTACTACCACCATGTGGGTTTTTGCTCTGAGTTCTGGGTTTGAATGGACCAAATACTTCAAAACAAGACTCTAAATCAGGAAAATGTGGTGAGTTTCATATGCTTTCCACTCAAAACCATACCTTGGCCCAGATATCCCTACAATGGAGCACAGCCCCACTTGAAACGTGGCTCACGTTCGTTGAAAGCATTTACAAATCCCACCAAAATTGGCCCAAGTTTCAAGTTTGTAATAGAATCCAAATTCAAGAGTTCTTCTTGGCTTCAAATTATTCTCTGTTCTAGTAATTCCCACTTGTTTCCATTAAAAAGAAAAAGAAAAGGTATCATTCATGCTGATTTCTTCCTGTTGCACTGATAAACCCGGAATAATTCCATTAACTCATCATGGTTGTTTTAGATTTGCACCAGGATAGGTGTGAGCAGGTTGAGCAGAGGTTTTATTAATACAAAAGTGAGAAGCTGGGTATGTTCCAGGGCCAAAATTCCTAAAAGCAACCCATGCATTTTCTGTTGAAATTAACAAAATTCAACTGCAGCCTCTAGGCTTCCTTGGTTATAAGCAAATATTTCTGGCTATGACCATGGCCCTCGAAGTGCCTCAGCATGGTGCAATGCCAGAGTGCAATATCCATCTTTCTGAGCCCAGGATGTGGCAGCTCCCCCATGCTGCCTGTCTCCCCACTCCCTCCTGCCCTTTCTGCCAACACCAACCTCAGTACAGTGACTGAGGGAGCAGGTTCGAGGACTGCCATTTGTTTCCAGCTGCCATGCCTTCTAACCAAGCAAGACTTGAAGCAATCATGTTGACTAAGAGGATGGATTAGGAACATGCAACAAGAGCGGGAGCACTAGAGCCTGGATTTAGAGTCACTTAAACCACCATGAAACCATCCCTGGGCTTGCAGAAATAGGATTGTGTAAATACTAAATACTAAATGCCTCTGCATTTGCCAGGCTCTACTATCTCACTGTACATTGAACATTTGCAGGGCAATATTATCATCTGTTAATGTCATTATCTATCATGTGACATTAAGAATGATATCACTGACACACCTATTACCTGATCCACCACTGGATCGAATTGTCTGAGGAAAGCCCACTACAATGAAACAAAAAGGGTCTGCACCTATCGCCATCCAGCCACCAAACCACAGTAGGGTGCTATCCCATGGTCAGATTTCAGCAAGAACAAGACAGGCTTCATTGCAATATCCACACTGCAATGTTATGGTTGCAACCTGATTTGAGACTGGAAGTGCTGAGACCTTGCAGAGATGCAACAGGGCAGGTAAAATGCAGTGGCAGACAGATTTTTGCTCTGGATGCTTAGACCAGTAACCCTTCTTGCACTTCCTCTGTCAGGAATCCTAAGGAGAACTCACCCTGACCCTGTGGCATTTCTACAAGCCAGGGCCAGCAGCTCTCTACCTCACAAAACCAGTCCCTTTGGCTCTGTTTTTCATTCTTTCGTGTTCTCTGGGGAGAAGAGGGAGCTAACTGAGCTACAGACTGGGGAATCAGAAATGTACATTTTAAAATGAACCATTTTCAAAAGGCAGGTTTGCTCCTTTGCAACATTTTCCACCTCACCCTTTGTTACCCGGAACGATAAATGTGTTGATTAATAGCCCCCCCACCTCCAAGCAGTGCCTTCTGATCATGACAGAAATATCTTCTAGCACTGGAAGGACTCCTCACAGGCTCCTACAGTTTGCTCCCACACTTTCTCATCATCCAGTGCCAGTCCAGAGCCAGCTTCGAGCAGCTCCATCCCACCTGGGGCTCCTCTCACTCCTCCCTTCCCTGACCCTTTTCCCCTGCAGAAGCGCGGAGGGCTGGGAAACAGCTACCTGAGGCCCTGAGCCGTGAAAAGATGTGATGGAGTGCAGGGAAAACAAAGTAAACGCCATGAGAAGGCCGTCCCCCACTTGCCCCCCTTCTCCCGCCGGGCCCACCAGAAGTGGCCGGAGCGGGAGCCGCAGCCGGGCCACAGGGCTGTTTGATTGCCTAAGCCTGGTGGCCAGACAATAGGACCAGAAAGAATGGCTGCTTCCTTCCTTCCTGTCGAGTGTTCTGCCTGAGTGAGCAAATTCAATAGCACTTCGCTTCGCAGCAACACCAGGCTCTCTCGCACAGGCGAAAATCAACAAAGAGCCATTCTCGGGCATTTCCAACTGCACCTCAGCCAAGGCACTGAGCTGTGGAGCCATCCGGCCTGGGGAGGGGAGCCACGCAGACTCCGCTCTTGGGTGTGCGGCCAGGCACAGTAAACATCCAGGTTATTCTTTATGGTGAAGGACTGGTTTTTTGTTTTATTTTGTTGTTTTTGGGATTTTTTTGTTTGTTTGTTTTGGTATGGTTTGGTTTTGGCTTTTTTTAGGTATTTTTTGGGGTTTTTTAGGGGGGGGTTTTGTAGGTTTTTTTACCCCCCTAATGTCAGGCACCAGGCAGTTTGGTTCCCCATCCTACTGCCAGCCCCTGCCACTTACTCCATTTGTTGGTTTGGGGGAATTGTTTTTTTTTTTTCTTTTTTTTTCTTTTTTTTGGTACTTTCCTGATGAATTCACTGTTTTAAACCACTTGGTACAGGCTGGTTGAAGGGTGCTATGAGGTATTCAGGTGTAACTAAACTAGGTGAAGGTGACACAAGAGTTCCTGTGTGGAAAACGTAAACCTGCTGCTTTCTGCAGGCTCAAGTAGTCACACATTTAAATCACAAACTGGCTGAAAATGAAGTAGGTGTCAGTTAATGAAAATATTTGACAAAAGGGGGCAAGCAGATGACCAAGACTGTGCTCAGGTGGGTATAAACTGAAACACCAGTCTCTATAAAGTTCATAAACAAGAAGGTAAGATATAATTATTGTATTGCAGTTCTTATTAGTATAAGACTCCTTACTGTCTTCCAGATCCCTTTCTTTAGTTCAGTGCTGTGCCAAAATAAGAAGGAACATTGTGTTGCTAAAAAGACAAGGACCCAGGATGTGCATACCTGGACATGACAGTCAGAAGTCACATTTTTTGTAAGCACTGAATTTCTAGATCTTTGGGCCACTGAAAAGGGTTCAGACCACGAAGCTTTTCCCATGCAAGAATAAAAAGCTCACACAGTTTGTACATCACTTTGCAGCACAACAATCGGTCCTGCGGAATTCCTGTGCATCTGCAGTAAGGCATCTACCTGTGTACATGCATGGCATAGGACGTGGCTGGACCGAGGGATATATTCTTGTGAACATCTGGGTTTGTTGATTCAGTGTGTGTGGGAAGCGGAAGGGGGAAGTGCAGAAAGAATCTCAAAAAAAGAAAAGTTGACATGGAATTTTTGGAGTGATCTCTCTCTCTTTCTCTCTGTTAAAAAGCTAATTTTTTGCTTTTTGTCTTTGGAACAAACAAAGTACGATTTTGCACTTGCCTGCTGCATCTGTTTTCTCAAGCAAAGACCTGTTTGTTTTTCCCATTGTGTCTGAACCATATTTGAAACAGACCACTGAGCCAAGTTACATCACGCCTGTTTCTTTTCTACTTCAGAACTATGACAGATTATCCTAACCCATCTGCAGGCATGATTAAAAATATGAAAATAATTTCTACTTTTCTTTTGAACTGCCTTTGATATAGTATTTGCTGTCAGATAATCTATAGAGTTTTAACATCTGGTAATGCAAAATGGTATGTTATTGCAGCTGAAGAAAGAATGATTTAGAAATTTTTATAGCAATTTTTTTGTGGCATCCAAGATTGCAATTGTGGCTTCAGTTTACTATAAACTTATGGTGGTACAATTATAACTAAATTATTCATTTTTATGCATCAGAACATAGTTTATAACACAAAGGAAAAAAAAAATCCCAGCACAGAGGATCTTTATTAGGTTACAGATACTGCTTACGTGATTAGGATAAGTGACATTCAGAGATGTCATCACCCCATTTTAGGATTAAGCAATAACCTATAAGTGACAAAACAATATCTATTTCAGTCATTGCACAGTGAAGGCTAGATTACAGTAGTTGAAAGATTTTTCTCTTTCTCCAAGAGCATTCAGAAGCAACACACAGAGAAAAAAATATCTATCGAAGTAGGACAGCTGTATAGACTTTCATCTTATAGAATTCGAAATCAATGGGAAACACATACAATTTATAGATACAGCTGATCAAGTTGTAGGCATTAATGTTCATGGTCTGTTTCCCCACAGAAAGATAGTCACTGACTTAGTGCAAGACCCACTCCTGGTTTGGTTTGCTAGGGTTTCCTTTGGTTGTTTTAACAACTGGAAGAAGCTCATGATATCATGCTGTTGGTTTACTGCTAACAAAAGTAGTAACCTAAGAGGAGGAGGTATGCAATGTATGTTTTTTAACCTAATTCAGGCAAAGTTTCCCTAAGAAAGCACTCTACTATTTCTTGTCCTGGGGAAAAGAATTTGCAGCTAAGGATGAAGAAATTGATTTAGATCAAAGAACACCACATTCAGGTATATCACATTAATTCTGAGGTAAAAGCCAAACAAATTATCAGATTCTAGCATTTGTGAAGGTGGTTGCTGGCCACCAGCTGCTCATTATAATACAACATCTTTCCTTTTAACACCTTCTGTTTCGGAATGGTCTGGTACCTTTTTTTTTTTTTTTAATCTCCATTGTAGTCAAGCTAGAGAGAGGTCAGAGGAGTCAGACATTGGTCAAACCACCAGAACTGAGATAATTTTTGACAGTTATATAACCTCCCACCTTCATTCTAGTAGGTTGCTCATTCCTCTAGCCACTAGGACTTCCCACAAGCTCCTAGAGCAAGTTGAGAAGATAACCACTCAGTGTATTTTAGCCTATATATTAAATATGCTCATTAGCCCTAAGCATCTGTATTCCTCACAGTCTTTTGAAATGTTTATGTTCAGGTTGCACCTGTGAGGTGGACTGATCCTTTTACAGGTGAGGAGCTGAGACCCTGTCTTCACTGCCATTGGGAAGTGTGGCAGTAGCAAGGACAAGCATGGGAGTGTTGGTGGCAGTGACCAGCTCAGGCACTCAGGCACTTGTGGAAGCATAGACAAAGCAGCTCGGGATGCACAAATCTGCCTGGGACCCTCGGCATTTAACCCACATTGAAGCCATGCCATTGGAGTGATTCCCATCTGCAATTCCCAATTTATAGTAAATGGTTTGCTGAACCATATAAAACAAAGTTGTCACAATGGTGCTTTTGATTAAAATTTTTATAGGGGGCCACAGTGGCCTTTGAAAACAGTGGGGGTTGACAGTGGTCTACTGGTGCTGCTAAAAAGTTCAGGAATGCTGAACTTAAAGGTTAGGTTGTCTGACTGCAGTGCAAATATATGCTAAGTGACTTGCCCAAGGTCATTTGTATTATGATATCTATAGTAGAGCAGGCACTGAACACTGATTTTCCATAGCTGTGGTTAGTGCTCTAATCTCTGCTATGAAAAGAAAAAATATTTTCTAATCTGACTAAGTATGTTCAATTGTATCTTAGGCAAAGTTTAACTGGCAATACAATATACATAAGTAGGCTAATAAGCATATCAGGAATCTCCATCTTTACTTCTTCCCTACATGAACACTTGAATTGAAATAGCAGTTCATTTTAATTTACACCTTCTGATATTTTTAGTGCAGACTTAATACAGGAATTGAAATGGGACACACTTGTTCCCAAGTGAGAGGAATCACAAACAGGTTTGGACAGAAACAATGAATGACCTGACTTGAAAACACTTTTATTTCTCCCTACAAGAGAAAGTTGCAGTGGTTAACTAAAGGGACAGTTTAAAATAATCTAGTTAGACTACATTAAATGGTGGGAGGAGGTCTGTTATGTATATTCAGACTAAACAAATTTTACAGCAGTTTAACTGGGTCATTCTTGAAAAACTGTGCATGACTTTGTTCTATAGACAAAGTTTGCCATTATTGCGGTGGACACATCTTTATAACCCCAATTTCAGAACTTGGAGGGAGCTTTTCTCCTTCAGGGAGCTTTTCTCCTTCAGATTTATTTGCTGCTGTACCTCATGAAATTGTCACTCTTCTGCTTTCCATAGACTAATAAGTCATGGGGCAAACTGCCCTTCTCAAAGAGTTTAATGGCTTGTCCATATTGCTAATATGCTAATATTGTAAAATTACTTATGATTACTGTAAACAATATTCAGTCTCTTTTCCAAACAAGCTGACTGTAATGATTCCAAAGGATTTCCAGTATCTGAAAAACTGAACATATATGTAAATATATATATTAAAGTTTTTCAAAGGGAAGGGAAGAAAGTTTATCTTTAGATTGGTAGTATTTTCATTGGGTCTTACTGGAAGAGAATTTGAACACTTAATAATAAGACATAATTTTGGAAATTGTCACTAAAGAAAACAAAAGTCAGTAAGAGCAGAGAAACAGTGTTGTGTGGAATTTCAGTCAGGGTATATCAGAGTCTAAAGGAATAGCCTTTTTCATACCCCAGAGACTGCTGTGCAGTCACTAGTGGAAGCCTACACAGGGGGAACAGATGATATAGAGACTGCAGTAATTCTGTAAAATAATTCTGTCATAAGCTCAGAGAGACAGGAAGACATAAGTGGGTAGGCTCTCTTTCATTTTTATGCAGAAAATGATTCACAGGGCACAGATCTGAAGATCTAATATGTCTGTGCTTAATTGCATTGCAAGCAACTTACACCTGCAAAAGAAAAATGCCCCTTTTGCAAATCCACCTCTTGGGTGTGGAGTTGGGGTGAGAACTACTGTCATGCAATAATTCATGAAATGGAAAATGACAGCCTACACGCTTTGTTGCATCAGGTGCTTTGCGTAGTTGTCTGGTTTATGGTGTGACAAATGCAAAGCTGATGTACCCAGCAGCATGAAGTGAAAGTGCTTTGCATGAAAAACTGTGAACAACCAAACCATTTTTAAATATAGGCAGAATCTATCATAAGCAGCAAAATACCCATGCCTCTCACGGCTAATGAGAATTCCCATCTGTAATGGTCTGCCACATCCCTGATTAATTAGAAACTAAATTACTAACATTGCTAATTATTCATAATGACATTCTTTTACGTCTGTTAAATTAGTTATAAAAATGATTAGCATAAGAAATGCTTGGCTTTAAAATACTAGTCAATAAGTCAAAAAACCTCTGTTTGCCTATTTAATCTAATGAAAGGTATTTTATCTCACACGGCATCTAAGCGCACAGGCAGAATTAACCCTGTGAAAGTAAAGGGTTTTATCAGACAAAGCAGAGCAGAGTTGCACGACTATCATTTACATGTACAGACTGTTTCCACTAATAAATGTATTTCAGAATACTATACATACTTTAAATGTTTCATAATTTTCAAGGCCATATTAAAAAAAAAAAAAGCTTTGAAAAAATGTATGTCATGATTTCATGTATTAATAAAAAGATGACCCAACTGTCTCCCAGGCTTTCCAGATACTTGACTAACCTATTTGTTTAAAAGGTGTATATGAACAGGCAAGTTTTCACAGGGTGTCATTTTCCATATAATCAGGAGGGCTTTGTGTTAAATTGTATAAGAAAGCATTCAGGGTTAAAATTCAGCATGACTCTCCCCCAAACAACCCTTCCTGCACCTTCACCCCCACTCCCACTTAAACCCTTTTGGAGGTTCCTGCCCTCCCCTCCCTGTTCTCGTCTTAGAAGCAAACTCAGCACCATTAGCACACAAATGCAAAATAACTAGCCTAGGCCTCTTCCCAGGAATACAAATTAGGGGCAGGTAGTTGAAGAGCTTAGAAAGCTGAAATAGCGAAGTTCACAATGAAAAGGATGAATAGATGAGAGACTGAAAGTGGGGTAAAGTGTTCAGCTTTTGTCATTTAAAGTGACGTCTTTAACTCTTTGCCTTCATGAGGCTGCTCTTCACAAAAATAATAATGAATTGCAATTAAGACCTGAAGGACAAAAGGGAATTATGGGGGAGGAAAAAAAGAAAAGGAAAAGAAAAAAAGAAAAAATTATGATGACAACAAGATTATTTTTCCCTCTTATGCGGCATATGAATATCTGTCAGGAAAGCAGAGAGGACAGTTTTAGAACTGTCATTGTTTAATCTGACAATGGTGCCACTGTAGATAGTGAAACCAATGATGTCATCAAAGCAGCTGGAGAAAAGTTTGAGATGGCTCATCAGATCTTCTAAATTTATATCCACGCATGAAACCCCGTAGCTACTTCATGTTCTGTTCTACTTTTGGAAACATAGTACTGCTTCTTACTGAAATAGGAGATATTTTAGTTGTAAAGTGCTGCTATGTTTAAAGTTATTTGTCCTTCAGTTATGCAAAGCTTTTGATTCAGCTGCACCTCTGGACCTGACTGCCACCTGTTTGTCCCCTGCTAGAACAAAGTTCCATTTTATGGCATAGACCTATGACTAAAGTCATGGTGAGAGTTATGGCTTTAAATGGCTTCTTGAAAGTGTAGTGTTTGTGGATATAGCATCCTGCTGTCAGTGTAAAATGGAATGACTCTTTCATCACACTGAGGACAAGCAGTTCTTTAAACCAGTTGTCTGATCCATCTGAATGTGGGAGCTGGATAGGGACCCAAGTTAGCAGCAAAAGCTTTAGTCCATATTTTCTCTTACGTTTAAGATATTAGAGCTTCTCAGAAAACCTGGAAAAGGTGTTCCCAGGAGTTCTATAAATCCCTCTCCCATTTATTACTGTTATGATATTTCCAAACAAAATGTGGTCATTGGTCCATTGTATTCACCCACAAAAGCACAAACCCAAAGATAAGCCATCACTGTGGCAGCTTGTAGCAAGCCGTGTAGGATGGATCCACAATCGAGGGACTGCAATATTTGGCATACGACTGCCTCAGTATTTAAACAACAAAGTAACCAACAGAACCTCGAAAAGACAACTTTTGAAGATGGAAAAGGAAAAAAACTAAACTGGAAAAATAAAAATAAATAATAACCCCTCAAATATTTATGATAAAAATTGAAATGAGTAATATTAGACACCAGTGCTCTAAATGACTAGTGAGGATTATAGATCCATCTTCTGGGTTTTTTTGTTTTAGAATGTTCTAATTACTGAAGAAGTAAATGTTTTTTCAGACTCTGTAACAGCCTTTTTACATTGTTACATTACTGAATTGAATAACAATATACTTTGGGAAAACTTTGCCAACAGACCCATTCATTCAACATTTAAAACTTCAATATATGGAATCTTATCCAAAGTTTACCAGGACCTTTAATCTTATGAATGAAAGCTGAAAATTTTACAGACTCTCCTGTAATTCCTGTACTAATAGTCAGTATTTCTTGATTAGATTTTGGAAATACCAAAATTCTTATTAAAATAAGAAGAAACACTAAAGTAAGAGAATAATGAACAAATTAAAAGTGACTGCACACTACTAAATTAGCTTTTCAAAAAGGGTTTACGTCAATTCCAGCTATTGTAGTTGCATGACAGTTTATGGGTGTGGGAGGTAAAAAAAAAAATCTCATTTTATTTGCATTGTTTTACCTGTTTTCTTTGTTGAGGATATTTCAGCTTCATGATGATTACCTGACGTTCCATATTCATTGTTTACTATGACATTAAAAAAAAAAAATAAATCAGCTATTTAGCAGCTTTAGGGTATGTCTCCAGGGACAGGTACAGACAGATGCAAGCTTGTCTGTCTGCTCTTCAAATGGCCAGACATGAGCCAGCTCTAATCCAAAGTCATATAGAGACACATTCACATGACACTTGTGTTTTGAAGTAACCAGCAGGGTTGAGCAATCTGAGCGCAATTACTTGATTTTGGACAGGATCTGGTGCTGTCTGACCAGGTCAGGGCACAGCCAGAGGACCTTGAGTTTGTGCTTGTCCAAGCAGTCAGGCTGCAAAAACCTTCCAGAACAAAATTATGGACAACAGTGACAGCTGAAAACAGCCCTTTCGATGTCATTATAATGTAAAAGAAAAAAGTCTTAAGACCAATTTTCATTATGGTAACATGAATTTGGATGTTTTTCAACAATCTCACCACAGTAAAAAATGAGTTACAGCTTTATGCTTTATTTACATCTTAGAGATGATACATCTATTGTGAGATGTTGTGATTAACTAGTCCTTAAAAAAACCCTCCAGACAAGAAGTTTTTGTGGCTTTCTTCATTTCACAATTCTTTTGACTTCTCAAGCATATTTTAATGATTTGTCTCTTTCTTATATTAAAAAGAAATCAAATTAAGGTGCTTAAATTCTGCTGTAGTTGATGGAAATATTAAAAATTATTCAGAACTACTCATTTTCCTTAGCATGCCTAAGTAAATATTTCCAGCACTGTGGTCTATTCCGGCTTGAAATTCCCCAATGAAGTCAATAGGAACTGAACACGTGTATCAGAAGTCAAATTTTGCCTCTTTATGATTTCTAGAGCATTTTAAAAGGTCTCTGAAGGAACAACTATATAAAATACTTTCTGAAGTAAGCCCCATAAGGAGAACAAAAGCAGGTATTATTTAACAGCCTCACCAAAATGCAGAGGATCTGGAATAAATCAGGAAGGGTTTGGAATGGATTTATTGGCAGGGTGATGCTTCTGTTTAGCTTTCCATTTTTTACGGGAAGAATTAGAAATGTCATTTGGCAGATGTCTATAATGTTTTTGGAACTGGAAGGAAATTTGGCTTTTCCATTTGGTGTGGGTGGATGTTCCTCTAGGCCACATTTAACATGTAAAATGAGAGAGGTGGGTTTGAAACCTTTGCTAAACGGAGACCTGTAGCTGCATGTTTTGCAGATTTACCTTAGAAAATCCTCTGCCAGCAACCTGCATACCTGATCCATATATTACCCCCAGGGAGATGGCCCTAAGCAGCAGTTTCACCCTTTTTGCAGCCTAAAGATTTGAGCCAAAAAAAATCAAAGTATCGGGATTCAGAGCAACAAAAAATCAATAGACCAGATAAACTGGTTTATCCTCCTTGCTGCTGTGCAAAGGAGTTACAAACGTGACCTAACCAGCCAGATTCCACCAGTGCATCTAACCTTATCTGTAATTCATGCCACTAACTACATTTTGGGTTTATGCTTGACATTATACTTAGTGGTTGTCCTCTCTGTACCTCCCTGAGCAGGATGTAATTCTAATCTTTCTAGATTTAGGAGGGTGGAAGGGAAGGCTATTGCTGTAACCCTGATAATAATAACTGACACAGAAAAAGTGAAAGCGCTTACACATTGCAAGAGACTAAAGGAAGCTCCAGTGAGTACCACACTCTTAGCACTAGATGAAAAAACGGAAAAGATGCAAACCTGAAGAAGATACAGAAGGACTTGAACATTTCACCAAACATTGATAGAAAAATCTAAAGTTATTATGCCCCAGTAATGAGGCAGGTTTTCCTTCTCTTGAGAAGAAGCTTTCAAGGTATAACTCAGCTGCTCTTCATACATTTGCCTTACAACAAAACGATCACATTGCCATGATTTTTGTACCCTGCATCTTTCTTGATAATTCTTGCAGGAATTTGAGCTGCAAAGACAAGGAAGCCATCTGGTCATATTTCTTTTCCACGACTTGACAAAAACATTAGCAACCTAATAAATATCTATAGAAAACAGTGAAGCTTGGTGCAGAGGCCCTAGAAACACATGTACCCAGTTAGATGAATTAGCTTTGTGCTGCACCTGAGGGTTCATACTACAGGTAAAGTTCTGCAATACAATCAAGGAATCATAGATCAAAGTACAGATCAGTCAGTGTAGCTTCAATCCTTATAAAGGTACTGAAATACATACATAAAAATCAGTTTGCAAGGGTTTGGGGTGAAATTAATCTTATCTTCTTTGGTCAGTTAAAGATAGATTTATTCCAGCAGGGGAACTCCTTGCTCAAGGATATTGCAGACAAACATATTAGAATGTCTTGAGATAGTAGGCTTTAGAAATTAACAGAAAGATCATTAAAAGCCATTAAAACACTAGATTGGATACAGGAAGTTTCTGGGTTGAAGAAGTACTTCATTGTTCCTTAAATACTGATGTATCAGAGGTTATACCCTTTTCTGGATGTTCCAGTGCTGATCTCCTGGGCATGAATGTTTGCTGTCATGCAGCTACCTTACTAACTTTGCAGAACCATTCATAAGGTGTAGTTAAACATCTGTGTTCACATTGCTGGGCTTCCTGAGGGATACCAGTTGCAGTATCCTGTTGATTTAACTGTTTGAAAAGCTGAATTTTAGTGAAAAACCTTCCCTAAGGCCACCGTAGAGAATTACTTTATCAACATATTTAGCAGAAGAATTTTCATCTTTATCCACTGTCAGCTATGTCCATTCACATTGGAAAAAGATCTAACACCACTCTGTGAGATTTGGGTTTCTTTTTTCATTACTTCCACACATTTTCTAGGAGAATCAAGATGCTGGAGATGCTGGACAGCCATCTGAGCCTTGATAGGCTGTAGTAGAGAGCAGCTGAATGACACACAGGCAGTCACTATAATTCCCCTACACCTCTTCAGGAAAACCCAAGACAGTTCTGACTTGGTATGGATTTCTGTTTCTCAAAAATGTCTTAAGAACACTGGGGCTTTATATGGCTTCAGAAGAGTGGTTTATGTAGCCCAGGATATATTTTCTGATGGGGACAACAGAGATGCTCTTTAGAGAAAATGTACAGGCATGGCCACTGTCTGCCTTCCATTCCCTTCCTATCCCTCTCACGTCCACTGCTATTGTACTGGGATAATAGGCAGTACACTCAAACCCCCGTTCATTTTAGTTTCTGTTCAAGGATCTATGGTTCATAAAGCAAACAGTCCACAGACACACTCAAAGTGCATGTCTTACTTTTAACACCGAATGTGCAGAATTGAAGGAGGTTAAAGTAGTCCAGAAGCAGATTGCAGTTGGGCTCTGGAAGCTGGTTGTCATTACGGGTGTTGATTAGACTATGTCCAGTTATAAAGACTGTTTGTCCCTGGAGATTGCCTTACACATTTTCTTAACCAACTCCTGTTATGGATGCACCTCAGCCTGGCTGCCACTTCTCCAAAGTCTCTTATGAGGTACCTAAATTAACCTATCAGCAGGCTCTGCCCTTAATGGATGTTCTGTTCTTTCTAGTCTTTATCTGGCAATGAAATTCAAAATATTGGCCTACTAAAGCACTTACAAATGTATAACTCCTGGAAAATCTGTTGTTATAGTCCCTATAAATTGGGAGAAGTTGAATCCAGGTTTTAACCATGGTCAAGATTCCATTCTGTGCAGGGCAATGAGGAATCTGAAAGCAAAGATGGCTCTTTCACAATCATACTAAAAGTAACATCAAAAAAATGTAATTACCAAAAATATTTACAGTCCTGCGGTAAGACTGCATTGCTTACCAAAAGGATGTTTACTCGTCACCTCATTTAGGGTGCCCAGTGAAATGGGCTCCCGCTACTTCTTCCTCTGCAGCCAGGGGGGTGGTCTCCTGAAATGCGCTGCTTGTCCTTCCTGCTTCCAGACCAAAAATCAAACAGATCCTGCTTGGGCAGGATTCACAGTGGTAAGTATCCATAAAATCTCCTTGCAGCTGGTCAGGAGGAGAAGAAATGTTTGGATTTATAAAAGCAAGTTCTCTTGCTTTTTAAGACACAGATGTGAAATGTACAGTGGTTAGTAACATCTTTGAAGGTGTTAACCGGAAGCTCAGGTCTTATCTTCTCTAGAGAAAATTGGTTGGGCAATGGAACTTATTTGCTCGTGTTTTATAAACAAACATTTTCTACTTATCAAGTGTTAAAATCATAGTGCTAAGAGCCTGACTGTAGCTTTTAATACATATTGGTAGAGATGGTAAACATTTTCTTGGTACCATGAATGACCAAACCACATGCACTGAAATTCCAGCAGCTATGACCACATGAACATTTTACCTTGTGCTAATGACCATGTGTGAGCAAGCAGTTGGTAAAAAGCATACTTTTTTTTTTCCTTATGAGTATGGACACAAAGACAACAGCTTTCTTCACCTAAGATAAATGAATTGAGCTGACAGAACAAAATCATTCACTACTCCTTTCTTTTGGCCTCTTTAAAAAGGGAAGAAAACGAGAACTTCTGAGGCATCACAAATATGAAGGAGGAACAAATTTCCCTCCTTCAAAGAAGTCCACAGATTATTTTAAAATCTTTTTAAAGCTGTGGAAATATGGTGACAATCTAAGCAGGGAAGGTCAGCAGCCTCCCTCACTGAAACAGCAAAACCTTGGTGGTCAACAGCAACCAAAGCCCATCAATTACCTGAAAGCCCTGTATTCTGTGGAAACCAGGCTCTCAGTCAAGTCCCAGGAGCCATATCTTGTCCTTAAAATGTACTGAACTTTGGGTATGAGCTACAAACTGTCCTGGTTTTTAAACTCTGTTATATTCTTGTTTTCCATTTTATCTCTTTGCTTTTAACAGTGCTCTGGATCAGGCTTGTTTTCAAAATTACTAACAAAATGAAGTATAAAGGAGCCAGGATATTGATTGTTGTTTCTTCATCTAATCTCTATTGTAATTCAAACGCTTTATATACAAAATTGGGAATTCTGTGTATAGGGTAATGGCATTATATAGGTCTCAAATCCTCATTCTTCTGCAACGTAGTCCAGGGTGAATGAAGTAGTCAACCCACCATTACACTAAATAATAACTTTGATAACTCCACGTATATACAGGGTTCATGTGCTCAAGAGCTGCAGGTAGCCTTCTAGCACAATTAAGCCATTAAGTCTTACTAACAGAGCTGATATTACCTGAAATTACAGACCATTTCTGCTTTTGAATCTTGCAGAAATGGCAGAATTATCCCCACATTGCCCATCCCAAGGACACACAAAGACCACATCATGCCAAAATGAGGATTTCCCTGTTAGCTGGGCAGTCACAGTGGTTGCGCAGCTGTAAAGTCACAGCGATGCTGCCTCTCACGTATCACAGCTGTGTGACACTGCCCACAAACCTCCTTCCAAGAGCCCAGGTTTTTCTGTCTCCTTAATTTTCATTTTCCATTTGTCAGCAACCCACTATCCCTGTCTAGGAGGCAGAGGAGCTCCCTTTTGTTTGATGTGAGCTGAACGCCTCGGGGCACTGAAGGGGTTAAGTGGAGGAAATTCTTGTCAACTTCAATAGAGAATAAGGCATTTTAAAGGATTTTCTGTAAGAAGAACCCAGTATGTCTGACATCAGAGCCACAGCACATCGCAGTGAAGGAGTAAAATTTCTACTTAAAGGGTTTTTTATACTTTCAGAGTGGAAAATATTCATATTGTGGTTTCACACTAAAAATAAATTCTTCCATTCACAGCCAGCAACAGGTAGCTGAGGTTAGATCAAACCACTAGCTTACTAATGACTATGAATTGCAGTATCTATAGAAATGACCAGAATTCAAGGCAGCCTCTAAAATAACCCAGATGAATCATTCTTGAAAAATATTATTCACTCCTTAATAAATAGGCTCAGCATAAATGCCCACCACACAAAGCAAGCTTTAAGTATTTTTAAAAAACTTAAAACACTGTTGCATGTAAATTGACATGATCAATTTCCTACCTTTCACAAGAGTTCTGCTTTTTTCACAAGTCTGGCAACAGTCAAGTGATCCCAGGATCCTAAAGTTAAGTGACTGAATTGAAAGCATTCCTTTTGCACAAGCATCTTGAATGTAATAAAAAAAAAAACTCTTGAAGTATTATAAATAAGGAATCTGAACTCTCTTGAGTTATAGTGAAAACTATTGTTCAACAATGATGCAAAAAGTAACAAAAGCTGATAAAATCTTAAGATTATTATTCTACTGTGTAACATGGCATTTTTTGGTAGCAAGTTATTGGTCAAATACAGGTCATGGAAATCACCAGAACATTGCTGTCATTACTGGCGCCAGGTTTATTTACCCAGCTTGTGAATCTGGGCCCCAGTTAAATTATTAAAACCCCAAAACTAAAAACCACAATCTCTCCACAATGATAGTAACCACTGTCCTGCAACACTTTTGCATAGTTTTCCACGTGGTTATATTTTCATATTTCATATTCCATGTTTTCTCATTAAGGCAAATGTGTTATGTATGACTGCAGGACTGGCAGACCCTAAAAGGCCTGAAGAAGACTAGGACTGTTAGGAAAAAAAAGACTAAAACAAACAAACAATGGAAAAAAAAATTACTACCACCAACCACTACAATATACCCACCCCACCAAGGATGCAAATACCAAAAGAGCACAAATTTTTCACTTTGCCCTTTTTTTGGTCTCTGGTATTTCCTTGAACCGATAAACCTTATTGCACATCTCAGAAATTGTTACCAAGGAGAGCAGGCTGGTTTTCTTTTTGTTGCCATGCATGCTGCATCCTGCCTTCTCCAGGGAAAAAAGCAAATAAATAAAAAAAAAAAGATGACCAAACCAAAACCAACAAAAAACACTGAAGAAAACAATAACTTTCATGCCCTCAGCATGAGATGTCTAAATCACATGTGGACAATTGCATGTTTAAGTCATTAAATTTAGAAATTTAGAAATGAATACTCTGTATCTACTTAGTGTCTGTACTACTGTGGGACTGAATCTCTCAGTAAAGTCCCAACAACAGTAAACCCACCAGTCATTATTTCATGGCCATTGCTGCTCATGGCTGGTTTCTATACCACATCACATCTGTGCACTTCCTTCCCTTTATCACTCATCCTTTGATGATATCTTCTCCCAAAGTAGTAGCTCTGCCTATCTGTGCATCTGCACGAGAGCCGCTATCAGTTGCTGTTTGGGAATTGACAAAGGCTTTGAAAGTTGCCATATTTGTATGATTAGCAATAAGCAAAGTAGTATTTTCATCACTCGCTTTGTCACTGAAAGTAGAAAGTGGAAAAAAGCTGTTCTTTTTAGTGGACCAACATGCTACGCCTGGGAGACTTCAATAGACAGGGTACGGGGTAAGTGCGCTCCACTCTGCAGATGTACTCTCTCGGGGCAGGAGAAAGCAGCACCTTTCACAGTCTCGTTTAAAAACCACAGGAGAATGTTACAGCAAAAGCTGATACTCTGAAAGAGGAATACTGGTAACAGCAAAATACTGTGATTCAATTCCTCATTTCCCCTAAGAAAGATGTAATTTTGATGTGCCTCTGTCTCTCTCTCTCTCTATATATGTATCTACAAGAGATATAATGTGCAATGTAGAAATGTTACTGTAACACTATTTTGCCCATCTCAAAGGGCATCTCAGATGAAAGCAATGCTAGTACACACAAACACTTCTGTCTGAGAGCAGCTCAATGTACTTTACTTTAAGCATGTTTTCACTCATGAAACTTCAGGTAGTGCTTAGAGCTGATTTAGCAACAGTCACAAAACACTGTGCAGATATCGTTAGTATGAATGAGCCTATTCTAATTAACCAGACTGTCAGCTAAACCAAATGAATACTTTCCCTAGACATTTTTTGCAAGAGCTGAGCTAAACTGAATTCAAATTGTTGCAGTTTCAGTATACAAGAATGGTTTGATAACAGTAAGCTGAAATAAAGGGAGAAAGTCTACACACAAGTTTTTATCAGCACAAATCTGTCAGCAAAAAGCCTAACAGGAATCTGCAGCACTCTTAATGGAATTAACCCCCAAAACAGAATCTCTCAGCAAAATCTAAAAGATTGATGCCTAAAGGAAGCAACCACATATATCCTACAGCAGTGGTAGGAATAAATTATCTTAGTAGTAGAGCAAGTTAAGTAGGATCAGAACGAAGGTTAAAAATCCTAAACTAAGATAGCTATTCCTTGATTCAAAAGTGTGTGTCATGCAATTATAAACTTTTTTTATTCCCCTAGGCAGCCGGGATTTTCCCAGGATACCCATTCAAGTGTATGCTCAATCAGTACATATTCAGGAATTCACCTCTTGTCTATACAAAGTTTCAAGGAGGTCAAGGAGAATTTTGTCATTGCCTCCAGTGAGGCCAAGCATTTCACCCACCAATCTTGAAGCTGAAGTGAGGTCTTTGGATAAAAACTATGTGAAATGTAAACAGCACAAATCCTGGACACATTTAATAAACTGAACAGAATATCTTTCCATGTAATATTTCACTTAGTTTAATTTATCAACTTAAACAAACAAAAAAAAAAGGTTGACATTGATTCTTTTCTCCAAAGCAGAGATTTTAAGGGGTGAATTGTGACAGTCCTTTTCTCTCGAGCCATATCCTTCAGACAGCATGTATGCAGAAACATATTTTGCACACGCTTGAAATATTTTAATAAGATCTGTTCTCTCAGATGCCAAGCTCAAGTGCAATACTTAACACACCATTTTTTCTCTATGAAAGTCTGCAAAATCACTCAGCAATTGCAAGGTTCCATAAGCCACCCACTCTATAACCTGGGAACTAAGAGAGCACAGGGCTGAAAGGAAGAAAGAGAGAACACTTTCCATATCTTGGGAAAAGATGAAGTTGTAATGATTACCATGAGAGCAAACTATCTTTTGTGACAATTTTCTTCAGGGATGTATGTAACTTCCAAAAGCAAGAAACATCATCTCAATTCATTCTTAAAAATCAAGTGCTGTGACATACTAAAGCTTACTTTTTAGTGAAAGAAAATATAGGAAAAGGTCTGTTTTTATGACTTGTCAGTAGATACTTCAGAAATAATCTTGAAAAAAAAAAAAAAAAAAGAATGTCATTCCCCAAAACAAACCTATTTTTAAAAGAACCCCTTGCAGTTCCTCACAGTGGAACATGACAAATACAAAATATCAATATATAATTTAAGGTAACCACATGAGTGCCCCAGTCACTTTAGCTTTGTAAAGTTCTATCAAGTTACCTCACCAACTACCACACTCCTTTGAAATAAAAAATAAATAGGTCACTTCTGTGCAATTAAGTTTCTACTTGGGGATTATATTGTGTCATCTGAACTCATGAAAATGTCTGTCTTTATGAGTGAATTTCCCTTGAGATGAGATTTGTGGGAGGGATCTCTTTCCTCCTGGGCTACAAATAAATGTGTCCAAGAATGTTCCTGGGTGCTATGTTCCAGCCCCAAAAGGACAGTGTCCATGCTGGGCAGCTCCTTTAACCTCTAAAAAGGAGGAGCTGCTGACAAGCTGACTTGTGGGAATGACTCCTGAAATGTGGTAGGGAATAGCTTGGAAGAGTACTTTTTGGCACATGCTGAACTCACACTAGGCAAAGTCTTAACGCTTCACTAACGTGAGCAATTGCAATCCATTGTCCAGGAACATTTCCACCTACTGTCTGATTCAGGAGTAGAGAGGTGGCCAGAAACACTGTTGGGCGCTTTCAGACTTTGTACTGCAGTTGAGTGTATGCAGGAGAGAACAGGCCAGGCACAGCCCTGATGGAAAGTTCACTTTTCATACCATAACCCCTGCCTCCCCCAACCACACATATTTCAGAATAACTTACAGAGTCTTTTTCTTCCACTTGGGATGAAGGGGTCTGAGGAGAAGCCTTCCTCCCCAAGAACAGTATTGAGAGTAGTAGGCAGTGGTCAGTTAAGATAACCATCACACGTGACTATTTTGTTTTGTTTTGTTTTTTAATAATGGTATTATGGGATCCTCGTGCACTAGTTTTAAAGAACAAACACCATGTTTCTCCAAAAAACAAAAGACACTGAGGCATAAAAACATATGCATAATAAGAAACTGCATAATCTCCATCTGCAGAGCAGCAGAGGTAGAAGACACTAAACCTACTGGTGAAAGGTACAATGCATTCAATGAGTTCTGCAAGAAGGCATTGATGCTCCTGCTTCACTTTCCTATTTAATGCAACTGCACTTAGGTTGAGTTCACAAACTAAGCTCTTGGTCCCTTAACTGCTCTACTTACACATTTCATACTGCCATATACTTTGGGGGAGTGAGCGTGAGGGATTGGGGAGAGTGGGGAGGGAGTCACAAAACAGCACTTCATCAAATTAGCATTCTGCCTATGATAATCAAACAAAATTCATAAATAAAATGACCCAAAGCAAATAAAATAATTTTGAAATTTCCTCCTCTTTGCAATACTTTATGCAGGGGAAATGAGAGGGAGGAAAAACTATCAAGTTCACTTTCAAAGTTCACTTTGTGCTTTTGACAGTTTGTGATATACCAACATTGACATGTGTCTTACAAGAAACAACAACACCACTTTAAGTAAATCAGTAATTAATAAAACTGCACTACAGTGGAAGCTGACAAAGGTCTGAGTTGATTTTGAGACCTAAAGTGGAACTGTGTCAAATTATAGTAAGAGTTTTAAGTATAACCAACAGTGCAATTCACTTACAGTGCAACTAATTTTGAAACGTTGATTGTAATCGCTCTGATGTTTGTATTCATTTCTGAAGATGACAGTGGTAAGTTTGGTCATTTAAAAATTTTCCATTTTGATGTGGTTTTTTGAGACACACTGTAAGTATCAATACATTCTTTCATCAGTAAACATAGCGACAACACTATTTATGACTCATTCATATACACCATTTCTTGATCAAAGTAAAATCAGGGTGAAAAAGAAAAACTGAAAAACCCCCTTTGCTCACGGGGCTCTCTATGTCCGTAAGTTGGTGATTCTTCCTGATAGACGCTTGTGTACTGGCTCAGACTCTGCAAGTGAAACTTGTGCCTGCAGCCCCTAAATGGCATCAAGTGCTATCTCTCAGGTGCACCAAGTGGTTTGGTAATTATACAGCAGTCTATCAGAAAAGTAGAGCTCCTCTGATTATACAGTTCCTTACCTTTTAGAAACAGATTATCTCCCTTGGCAAGACCATTTTAAAATGTAATTTAAGCCCCTAAGTATTAAAATATCCATAAATAATCCTACATAATAGCAGACTACATTTTCAAAGCTTCTGATTATTGGTAACTTCTACTGAAATGGGAACTGATACATTTTAGTCTAGTAATTTAAACATTTTAGCCCTAAGCTTCTGTAATCAGTATGCACAGTTAAGTTAGAGGGAAAAAAAAAAAAGTTTACTACACCACACATAAAGAGAAACTTCAGATATGTAGCACAACTTCTGTTGCCTTTTCCCAAGGCTGAAAACACTGAACTCCCACCCTGTTCCAAGCAAAATCATTGCTACTCATGTCCAAAGGTAACTACACTGGCTCTCTACCGAACACTCCCTGTGGCAGAGGAACAGCAGCAGTTCATGCTTTTATGGTAGTAAGATCTCTGCCTCTTTCATCTGAAACACAGTGCCAGTGGGTTAAAACAAAGAGGAACTCTTTACAGACACATAAAGCATTTTTGAGTAATAAAAATCATACCAAAACAATGAAAATAAGATGTTTTCTGAAATAATGGCTTCAATGTCACATGAATGGGAAAAACAAGGTCATAGTTTGTCAACCTTGTCCTAAACTTTCAGACACAGAATACTAATGAGAAAAGCATGTTTCATCCTCCTCTTTCACCTTTTGTCCTATAAGTGGCAGTAAACCTTTATGTATTATGGCTAGGAAAGGTCAAGGAAAGGCTTAGGGACCACAAAGAATAAATATGAAGAGGCAAAAACTAAGACTGACACATAGGAGTTTCCACTGATTGAAAAAGGCAATATTTTTGAAGTAAAAAGTACTATATGTATCTGCACTTTATATGCATGTGGTTTTTGGGTCAAACAGTCCTGACTTCAATGAGGCATTAATTTTTATTTGTAAAATTCCAGTTTAAAATCAGATTGTATAAAGAGGAAAAAACACAAGTATTTTCATTGGTAAGGATTTGGTGTGCTTTGTCACCAGCAATCCCACATCTGGTGTGCTGTCTACCTGTAATCCCAATCTGTAATTGATTTATTTGAGAAGACCCAATATGACAAATGCTGACATTTTCAGTAAGACATCTATTCAATACTATTCATACAGACAGTAGTCAGTCGAGCGTGCTCTCACATTCAGCCAAATTCTTTCTGGGACTCTGCTGCAGTGACTGATTTGAGAAATTAGTGTCACCAGATGAAATCATTACTTGTTGTACCTGAACCCATCTAGGAACATCTGAGACTGTTCAAATCCATCTCTCCCAACTGCTAATTCCTAAAAATATTTCAGTGTACCACTGTAGAGCAGAAATGCATTCTGCTTCCTTCCAGCCACCTGAGAAAAAGCCCTAAGATTTCACTCATAACGAAAATTAATTATTTTGTATTTTGCCAAAAGTGAAAAGGGTAAAAACAGGTAATATTGTACATTTAAATGCTGAGAGTTTAGTAAGAAAGTGTAAAAAATCTGTTGGGTTAATCATCACGACCACTTAACTATTGCACTTACGCACCTGAAGAATTTTGGCTTTTGAAGACTGATATGGTAAATCTGTTGAATATGTAAATACTCACCTGAATATGATCTCAAATCCTTTGGGAACACATTTTATTTCCATATAAAGCACTATTTATTCTCCACTTGAATCCAAGTCTCTTTTTCTTTTATTTTTCTTTTTTTTACTGCTATGATCCCTATCTCAAAAAAGAAGTTATAATCAAGTTTCAAACCATTAAAGAGGAAAATAAGAAAAAAAAAATCTTGAGTTTATTTATAGAGGAATTTCTAAATATCTCTAAATTTGATGAATTTATTTGTAGCTCACATCATACAGAAAAAAAAAAAATAAAAATGCTATTTTTTCCCATTGTTATTGGGGTCAACTGTCAGTCCAATCCTGCAAGTCTCTATACTTTAAACAAACCTTGCAGAATTTTTAAGGCAACAGATCAAAACTCTGAAGCAACAACAAAACAAATGGAGCAATAGTAAGGGTTTTGCTCTATCTGATGACTTCATAGCAGTCTAAAATTAAAGTCCTATATGATGTATATCAAGCATGACTTTCATGGTTATCCTCAAAACCTGTGTATGGAAAATTTTCCTTGGACCTCTACTTTCCTATCTCAAAGGATAAAGTAGGCATGCTTTAATAACATTATCTCAATCCACTTGAAAAGCCCTCTTAATTCTTATTAAAACAATCTAATCTGCTTGAGGCAAGATTTTGGTTTTATTTAGAATACTAAACCTTATCTAATTAAGTGTAATATTAGGATTCTAACTAATATACACAAGCCAGCTTTTAAGAGTGCAGTGGGCACACAGGCCAATCCATACTAACAGAAGCCTAGACCCCAGTGCCATAGTTAGCCCTGCACACTACACTTCCCTGCATCCCTGTTCCCAAGAGTCACACATTCAACCCAAACCCTGGTAATGGGCTTACCTGAGGTCGGGGCGGGGGGATCCACTATTTATCCTCATTAAGAACCAAGTGGAAGGTGATGACCATTGCTCAGTGTTTAAACCAGCTTCAAATTTCACTGTCAACAAGATTGTTGGTTTTCCTTTTGCCTTAGAACCTAACTGGGTAGACAGAGAACTTACTATACTGCGAGAAGAACACACACCCACAATTTTAGTATTGGACTTCAATTAGTAGGACCTTTGAGTTGCACCCTGTTTGACTGCTATACTGCTCAGCCACCCCACAGTTTTCCAGTTTCACCTTCAGCTTTCTGTAGTTTTCTTTGCCTGAAAAAATAAATCACTGAAAAGACAGGGCTTGTCTCCAGTTCAAGCTCAAGTCAATACTGATGAACTGGTCAAGTTCATCAATACTGTGAAAACACTGGATTTACTGTCTACAGAAACCAGTGGGATTTGGGGTTTCCAACACATAGCCTAAAGGTCAAAGATATCCCTAGTGTTTGTTTTTATCAGCAAGACTAGCCCAGGACAGTTTAGGCACAAGCACCTGACCTAGTTCAAGAATGACAGTGAATGGAAACACATGATGCTTATCAACCCCTTCAAGACAAAATTGCTAAAAAGACCCCATAATTAAATAATAAAAATCTCTGTTTATCAGCAGCCAAGCACAATGTCACATATATACTCCAATACTCAGTTACAATATACTGATGCGCTTTAAATATGGACAAATTACTCACGTTACATTAGCTACCATCTTTCTGGCAAATTCCACTCAGAAAGCTAAATATATACTGTTCATCTTTGTATACCAAGTATCCAGTCAGCCGGTGCAGAAAGGAAAGAAAACGAGCTTACATTTTTCACCAGAGAGGTAAGAGAAAAAAAAAAAAGAGAGAAAGAGAACAAGCACTTTTTAATTTCACTTGATGATTGATAACCAATACGGACAAACACGCAGTGTAAGATTTTTGAGTACTACAGACCTATGTAAAATCATCCAAATACCAGATCTGAGATGAAAATTAAGGGGCAAAAAGACAGAACATTTACTCAGTGTTCTGATTTTCAACTTTTAGTGAGTTTTTAATTTATAGGTAATAACTTGTTTTTCTTGGAGGCAGTTCAGAAAAGGCTGGGAGACTTTTTTAAGTGTCAGCTTAAAAATACTTAAAACTATTCTTAAATGCCAACTTAAGAAACGTATAAATAAAATTGAACATTAAGACCTCTAAACTTTGAGAGACATGCTCAGAACAGGAAATGATAGTTTGTTAATAAAGAAAGGTAAATCATTCTCTAGGCTTCCGGTGGGAAACTTGGCAGGGAAAGGATTTTGACCTCAGTGGAAGGTAACTGCCACAAATGACAAATCAAGCAACTTTTTTCTTACATGTGAGGCAAATGTTTGACATAAGGCTGGACTGCCTTCAGATCTATCATTCCCTGTGGCATATTCTTCTACCTTTAACAAATAATCCTACAAGATTTTTGCATTGACCATATTAATTACTTTTCTTTTTTCCTCCTCTCTCACTGAATAAAGTCATGCAAGCCTAACATTTTTTGTGGATGATTACTTATTTCCTATTTGAAGCACAAAAGCTCACCACTTATAGAATAGGTCAAGCTTTGAGTGCCTATTAGCCTTAGTCTGGAATGAATTAATGCATTTTCCTATGTTCATTTTCCTTTTCTGTTGTAGGAACAGTATATGGGTCATCTGTGCAAAGGAAGGGAGCAAAAATCCTCCATTGTTTTCAGGTGAAGAAGTAAACAACACCAAAAGAATGTACTTCAAAAATCTCTTCGGTTTCATATTAGGCTCACTGTGAGCACTGTAAAATTTGCAATTAAAAGTATCAATTCTCCCAACTTAAAGCAATAAATGGGGGGAAAAAATGACAAGTAGCCCAGTTTAATTTCAAACGTTAATATATTTTCTATTTTATAGTGAACATATGCATCGTTCACCCCTTATTTGCAGCAACTATGACGTCCTCATAAAAAGGGGTGACATTTGTAAGATGCCTCTTAAAATAAATATTTCTTTTTATAAAATAATAAAACTTCAAATAAATATTCTTTACACTAAACAATATGTTGAAAAAATTAGAAAATAAAGGCTGAATTTTACTGTAACTGTACAATATACATGAAGTCCAAAGGGAAATCAAAGTCTTGCAATAGAAGGTTTCCATAAGACAAAATACAATCTAAAAACATACTGATTGATTCACATTCTTCCGAATGTACAACATATTAGTATAATATTTTGTGACTGTGCCATGTCTTATGGCACCACTTACTTTTCACAGTTGAAAATATTATTGTATATACAAAAATATAGCACATTATCTCTGGCAGAAAACAATGAAAAAAAAAGGAGTCATTTGCTAATTTACAAATTTTGCAAGTACTATTCACAAACAATAGAGTTGCCTAGGAGTGTCTGTGTTGCTTTAGCTTATGCAATATGTGGGTCACAATGTACTGCATCCCTTTTTTTTCCCTGTATGCCACTAGCTGGATTCTAACAAGCGTATCAGTTAAGATGGCACACACACAGAAAAGCATTTCACTGCAAACAGCAAAGTACATCCCCAACCCTTCTACTACAGTGCCAAGACCATAGCTGCTTAGTTGGTTGCATATGTATGTTAAAATCATAATCCTTGCTACTTTAGTATTTCTGGCTAGTGATGCTATGTTGGCTTTTCAAAGTTCCTAGGGGGCACGCTGGGAACTTTGCAGCAAACGGTGTTGGAGTGTTTACAGCGGCACCCAGGCCGATTTACCCGGTCGTAACAGCCCTGGCACAACTTAAGGCAACCCTTGGCTGGTAGGTAACACCACAAGCAAGGGAGAAAGAGGGACACTACACCCATGGCGGACCACCTCGTGCAGCAATGCGACTGACTGCAGGAGCAGGGGTTGTCGGCACAGTTGTCCTCGTCATCATTAGAGCAGTGATAGAAGAGGCCCTTCACACAGCAAACGCAAGTCCCGTAATCAACCACGTTCTGGGCTGAGCAAAGACACTGCTTGTCACAGATCCAACATGAAGGGAGGGTCCTCGGATAAGTGCACTCTTTACACTTACACTTCCCACAGTCTTCACACCTGTAGCTGTGTGCTCCCAAGTCTTCTTTGCTCAGCGGCTTCAGCTCACTCGACTTGAGCTCAGACTTGGGCTGCATTCGGACTATCCCATCAGCAACTGGCCCCGAAGATGATCCTAGAAGTCTTTGTTCTGATGAATTACTGCTCGTACTTGTCCTCGTACTGCTCCGTGAACCTGTGCTGACCGTGCTGACAGACCGGGACAGAGGCGCTCGAGGAGATGCGTGCGTTTGTGTGTGCTGGATCCGGCCAAAATGACGAAGCTCAGGCAAGCCATGGGGCCTTTCATTTTTGGGTTGGGCTGTTACCCGAGGAGCAGACTTGACGCCTGGCCGAGGAGCCACCGTAGGTCCCTCTGTGTACTCATTCGTGTTTCGGATGGCTCTGATCTGGTCCAACGACAGGACGTGAACCTGCTGCATCAGGACATCCCGCAGGTCGGGCTCCCCGTGTGGTCTCCCACTGTCACGCCGAGCCTGTAGTAAGGGCTGCGACCCACTGCCGTGCTGAGTCTCCATCAGTGCCCGGAAGCTTGCTCACCCCGGCAGGCTTAGAACACATCTGAAATCCTGGAGCGACAAAGAGAGGATTCACTATTGCAACACATCTCATGCTCTCTCCAGCAGCCTTTCAAGCCTTCGGGACCCCACAGCACTGCACACAATCAAGTAATGCATCAGCCATTAAAGAAAAGGAGTCACATCTGAGACAAGCACATGCACTGGTCAGCTGAGTGCACTTGCCTTGGCCTGTTCTGCCTACTGCTGTGAAGAGCTTAAGGGGATTCTTTCCTAGGACCATGCAGCTTAACTTGTGGCTCTAGAAAGTCTAAGTGCTCCTACACTTACTCCTGCTAACTAAGGCCTCCCAGGTCATCTTCTGGTTAGACCATGGCTTTTAAAGTGATTACATTTCAGCCACTTGAAATGACACTTCTTTTCACATCAGGCTACTGAAAAACCTTATATTAAAAAAAAACACCCACCCTGCAAGTATTCAGCAAGTGTAATGTGACCTGCTGATGACAGACATATAATTCTCCAATTTTGTTTAAAACTGGATAATATTTTGGTAGGCCAGTCTCTTTACACATTAAACTTTACATGATGTAAATAGGAAATTTTAGTTTAATACCAATGGTCCCAAGAAAAACACTAAATAGCAATAAAATGTTTGAGGTTAGACATTAAATGAGTTAGTGCTACCAAAAACTTCAACAGCACAAGTAAAAATATCTCTCTCCAGTATTTTACTGTGTGTCATACTGGTGCACACCACTGTGATTGTTATTTTAAGGCTCAATACTACAAAAGCAATGCTACCACAGTTGTTTGGGGTCTTTTTTTTTTTAATGTGTAAAAAATACCATAGACTGCATTTCAAATTGTAAGTATTACCAAGAGTGGCTTGCGGGACAGAGGCATGCATAATATAATCAAATAATGCCAGCATCCAAAAAGTCTACTTGATTGTGAATATTACTTTGAAGGATCATTAACTACAAAGCAGAAATGCAGACTTTAGAATTTAAATGAAAACCCAGTAAAAGACACAGAAGATGAAAACTTGTAAAAAACTTCCACACTCAAATAGGCAGAAATTTCAAGTACTGCCCTCTAAATTAGCTAATATTTGTTTTGCCTTTATCATATCTTAAAGTGGCTCCAAAATCCAATTACCTATACAAAAATCCAGAACAATATTTTACAATTAAAACCCAAGCAGGAACCAAACTTCTTACAAGGACCACACAATGTCTTCAATTATACCTAGAAAGAGCACCATAGTGTTACTCTGTACACATCAGTTACCAACAATAATACTGTACTGCAGTACAATAAAATATAGCCAAACAGTTTAACAATGAGTATCTCAAGACACTGTCTTTATTCTAACATCAATGCAAAACATTTAACCTTTTAACTCCTGGCTCCCTGCCTTCAAATGGCTTTTCTTAAAAAAAAATAAAATTATATACATCTATATATATATATATAAACAACCAACCCTCTAACTTTAAAGAGTGACCACCTGTTTTAAATATTGCCAAATCCTGGTTTTGGACACAGGATGTATGTCACGGTGTCCATCCCCCCACCCCCAAAAA
>VZRN01004516.1:170147-203528 GCA_013397935.1 Dasyornis broadbenti | reverse complement strand
CATTTTCTGCCCCTCCCCCCCTTCGCCCTTTCCCGCCGCCGGTCGCCGGCCGCGCAGGGAGCCGGAAGGGTGATTACTTGGGGCATTGTCCCGCGGATTAATGCGATTAGGCGGCGCGGAGGGCGCCCCCGTGCCCGGGCGGGAGCGCGGAGCCGGGCGGAGCGGGCGACAGGTCCCCGCGCCTCGGGCGCCTGCCCGCGGGCTGTGCCGTGTCCCTGGCAGCAGCGGGGTCCCCTTGCCCGTGCGGTGTGGGGGGGGGGCCTGGAGGCGTGGGATTTTTTTCTAATACGTTAAAAGACTCCTGGAGTCCCCCCTCTCCCCCCCAACTTTATCTCAGTCAGTTCCCATTCGTGCGGGGGACACGGTCTGCGAGCAGCTCGCGAACGTGACTGTTTGTCTTCTGGGCGTTTCCTGACACGGCCACAGCTCGGTCCCTTTGGTACGAGCTGGAAGCACTGGCGGGGCCACCGTGGCTCGCTGGCCGCGGGCATCTTGTGCCGACGCGTATTTGTACGGGTACCCCGTCCCCAGGCAGGCATGCACCGAGCACGAGTGTTCCCGTGTCACGTGTGGCACTGCCCAAAATACACACGGTGTGCAAGGCAGTAACGCGCTGCGCTGTTCACATGGACAACCCTCGGTGCAAAGCCCCAACCAGCCCTCTACTACGCGAGGCGATTTCGCAGGCACTTCCTCTCCTACACCTGCTGGTCACCGCTCTGTGGGAGGGGGTGGTCATTCCCCATAAAAACGTGTAGATAAAGAGGGCTGTGTCTCACACGGACGGCTTCGGGTTTTCGTCGTTTTATGCGCAAGTGTTCGTTCTTCCACAGTAATATTCTGAACCTGCAAACTGTTTTCCATACTTGGTTGACAATAAGGTCAGCCGGAGTTAAACGGGGCTCGCTTCTTTCCTTTCAAGCGGGTTCTACCGCTCCCCAGCCCGCACAGAACTGCTGCAGCCCGGCCGGCCGCCCCCTCCCCAGCCNGGTCAGGGCGTCTCCGCAGGGGCAGCAGCCCCGGCGCCGGGCAGCGCCGGAGGGAGCCGCGGGCCGTCCCTGAGCTGCCCCGCGGGAGGGGGCATCCAGCGGCCTGGCGTCTCCATGAGGATGAGCCGAGCAGCGACATGAGCATCCTCGGAGATGTACCCTGTGTGTAGGCTGCGCGCTCTGTGTCAGCAAGGCAATCCACGGTGTTCAGCTGTGAAGGACAAGCATGGGTTAAGATATCCGGGAAAGAGAAGACACAATATTCTTCTCACCGTAGCAAGACAAAAATCCCTTCCTCCCACATAACAAAGTCAAAAATAGGTTAAGAACTCTTTGTGCAAACCTATACACATGGGAAAGGTCTGTTAAATTATTTATCAGCGTTTATTTTGAGTACATAAATAGTATTTTAAACCGGAAAGTTCATAACACCATTTTAAAATCTGTCGGTCAGTAGTGCAATCATCTATTTCTACACCAGTTCTCAGCTACAGGTGTATACACTTTATATAGAGAATAGTCTCAAAGACAGATCTGAAAACAGTGAAGCTATTTTTATTCATGCCAGTCATGCGTGCAAAATGTTGAAGCATCAATGTCTTATAGCTCAGAAAAAAGGAAAAAAAAAAAGACCTAAAAATGAAGGCAGTAAAACTCCCCAAAAATACAAGAATACAGTGTCCTGGTACTGATGAGTTTGAAAGAGAAGCACTAAAGCTGGAAAGATGTGTGCACTAACTGGCACACAGTTAATCAATAAATAGTGCACAAATCTGCAATAATTAAGTGTANACCCCCGGCCCCGCAGACGGAGCGCTCTCCCGCCGGGGCGGGGGCTGCCCCTCCGCTGGCGCCCCAGCCCCCGTGGGGCTGGGTTACCCCCGGGGCTCCGGGGAGCGGCGGCGGCGCGGCCTAAGTGTACTCTTTTTTTTTTTGTGTGTGTGCTTGTGTGTGTTCATGTTGGGACCTCGACACTGATTTCTCCGACTTTTAATCTGATGGTACCTTGGAACCAGTTTTTGGAGGATTGCATGTATCACTCACATTTCACATTTCTTGTCATGGAGAGTGGCTTAATGCATGTGATTATGTTTCCCCTAGTGGTTTGCTGTAACCACTGCATGATTTTTTTTTTTTTTTTCTTTTAACCCAAGCAGACCTTGTTTTTTGAGATGAAGTTCTTGATTTTATTCTCAGCAGACGAATGTAACTGTTGTGTATATATGTATTTGTGTACACACCAACATACACATATATTCATATGTGTATAGATGTTGTATGTTCATGTGATATCCCAGTAGTAGCAATTCCAGTGGCTTCAGGTGAAAAATGGGTCACAGACATTTGAAGAGTGTATGACATGACAGACACCCATCTGAAATAGCTCAGACTTCTCTGCTTCATCCTGAAATTGTTCCACAAGTTTTCACTTGATTCGATTTTCAGACCAGGACCTGAAAATAAGTAGTTTCCCCTTTTATTTTGAAAAGGAAGTTCATTCATAAGGAATTTCTGCAAGGAAATGAGAGTGCAGTACTTTGCTGACTTTGAGAACATTTCATGCATTATCTCATGAGTTAATGCAATAGGAATATTGATTCTGCACCTCCTAAAAGGACCTAAGTTTGGCTGCACATTGCTTCTAATGCCCAGAAGTTCCACAGAAACTTAAACCTTTAATTGATTATCTTTCCATGTCTGAATAAGCTAAAGTACATAAAAGAATTATAGCTTTTTAAAAGTGATTACTTGTAAAGCTTTTTTTGCCTGCTGTTATTTCATTGAGGTTCTCAGGGCAGATAAGGCCACTTAGATAAATCATGGAGAGAAACAGACAAATCAAGTACTGCACTGTAAACAGCTGGACGTATTTATGAAGAAAATTAGGTCCTTGACTCAGTACTGCTAGTTTTGCTTTTGCAATTTTTATTGTAGTTTACCTGAAGGAAATCCTGGAATTTTCTTCCCTGAGAAGAGGGGGGAAATGAACATTGCATTCTGGGAATGCAGTCTGGTGGGACATGTGAAAGATAGAACTAATAGCTGCCACTCTGGTTGAGAATGCACATCCTCTGCAGCTGCTCAGAGATTGAGTCTCCTGCTTTTAGTGATGCTCAGATCTTCTGGGATTAAACTACTATTTTCAGATCTAGCTCATGATAGACACCTTCCTTAAAGTTGATGTAGGACAGATCCTGTGTAACTTTATCTCATCTGGGCATTATCTCATCTGCCCCAGTATACGGAGGGACAATTGCCAGAAGAGTATTTTCTTGTTGAATACCAAATGTACTTATGTAAACTTAAAGAATAAACAAATCCCTTTCCTGATCCTTCTGCAATTATACTGAAGGATACATACATTTAGTACTTATGCTATAATGTGGGGCTTTTGCAAGTAAATTGTTCTAATAAAGCTAGTATGCTCTTTGATGTGTCATTCAATGTTATTTGGTTATATTTGTGCCCTTGATAAAATCAGCATTGGGTTTTTGGATTTCAGCTTTATAAACCTTTCTAGCTTATACAATGCATTTTATAATTAATTCTCTCTTCTCAAATACCTTGGGACCAAATGTTCAAAAGTGGGACAATTCGGTGTGGATAGGACTAAGTGCATTTTCTTTGCTAAGCTGGTATTATAGCAGGCTTTTTATGGTGTATGTGGTGTATTTGTTTTTGTTAGGGTATTCCTCCTAATATTTTTGACTTTTTTGGTAGAAGTAATCATAAAATTGACAGCACAGACAAGCCTTGTCTGTTAGTGTTTGAAACACTGCACTTTCTATATTTGTTCAGTTAGAGGCTAGATAACCTTGGGCTTGACTATACTAGAATTTTATGCAAAATCAACCTATTGCCTATTAAAATGTTAATAAGTGCTAGTTTGGGAATTCCCAAAATCTTTTGTAGCAGGATGTAGACATTTGTGTGTTGACCTGGGATTAAAGTGACTCAGAAGAAATGGAAGAGATCAGTGTTAGAAGTTATGGGAAATTCAAAAGAAGGTTTTATGAAGAAACTTATCACATCTCTACTGTGGTTTGCAGCAGTAGTTTTCAAATTTCTTCAGTCTGTAGACTTTTTCTATGTTTTAAAAGAGAAAAAAACCATAAGGAAAGCAGAGAAATTTTTTAGAAAATTGTAAATTATGAGACCTCCCATTTAGAAGTAGTTCATAGGAATTCACAGATCACAGTCAGAAAACCACTGATGTAGAGATACCCGAACTAGCTCTAAACTGGGGTGTAGAAAGGTAAATGTAGTAGAAAGGTAAATGAATATCTTGGGTACTGTGAGCAGTGGAGTTGGAAGAAGACAGATGCCTGCTTTTCTCAGAATTGCGAGGTAGCCTGCATGGACCTCCATGCTGTAATGGCCACTCTGCTCCCAGAAAGTAAGGTATTTTTCAGGAGGTGGAGGCTGGAGTTCAAAAAATACCCCGAGAGATTAGCAATTGGTGACATAAATCTTGAAAGTCAGTCAAGGCATATAGAGAAGTCAGACTTACAGATTTTGCTCAGAAAAAAAAGTATCATGTTTATCCTGTTTACTGAGATTATTTTTGTTTTCCTCAGTCGTGAAAGACTTGTGTTCATCTGAGTGGCATACAAGCACATCCTGAAAGCAGAGGTGATGTATACAGCACAGAATAATTTCCTGAAGACTAATGGATTTTGTACAAAAAGGAAAATAAAAACTGGTGTTTCCCCATCACTTGTCTCAAAATCAGAACGCAACCAAAATAAAATACTGTCTACATGGTTACATCAATTAAAAAGAAGTTAAAATTGTGAAATACCCTAATCCTGCAGTCAGATCTGTACTGTCTTTTTTTTTTTTTCCCCCTGATTTTAATGGTAATATCAATGACAATAATTAAAATATTGGATATTCTATCACCGTTTTCTCCACAGATCTTAAACTAGTTTTCAGGAGATGTCGGTATGCCCATTTTAGAGGTGAGAAAAAACAGGGAAGAAAGAAAGATGCAACTTATCTCAAAAGCAAGAACTAGGACTCTCAGGTCCCAGTCCAGTCTCTGTGCTGTGTACATGCTGCTTCCCATGGAGGCCCAAGGTGCTGCTTTCCTTGTGACCTCCAGAGTCTTTCTGCATAACCACAATTTCAGAATCTGTGTCTAATAAAGTCAGAACTCCTTAAAAAAAGAGTATGAACTGTTAGACAATTATTTAACGTTGAGAGGGAAGAGGGCAAAATGTTTGATTATTTAAACAAGGTTATCTCTGCAGGAGCATCCACTCCCACCCCTTGATTAAAGAGTTCATCTAAACTTCCATCTCTGCATCTGGTGTAGTTACTCCTGTATCATTTGTGGTTTTGCAATCATCTTTTTCTGTATTTTAGGCAGGCCTATTACTTTCAAAAGTCACATAGATACAAAGGCAGAAATTAACAGAGAAGCTGAATCTCAGAGCTGTTCCTCCTAAACAAGCCCCCGACTCCATCTGGAGCCTGAGTGAAAGTCTGATGTGCTCCAGGCCAGGGAGGGAATTCAGCTGTCCAGAGCAGCTCCCAGGATGGTGTTCTAATTAATGAAAGTTAAAGGAAGCATTGGAAATTGCGTTACACACATAGACAATAAATCCACCGCATCTGGCAGAACAAGCTTACAAAATAAGCCCACTGGAAAACTTCCTTCATTCTTGAGGTTAAGTGTTTAAACCGTTTAACATATTTTAAGTTTTCTTATTGTTGCTTACTCACAATGCAATTCAAATTGGCATAAATGATATTCACTTCTGATGGTTTACGTTGTGTCAAAGCAGTTGTGTTTTCCAAAGTATGTGCCGTTCAATTTCTATTTTCTTTCTTAGCTCTATAGATTTGTTTTCTCCACAGGGACCGAAATTATGGCTCTATAAAATCCATTTTAGCTAAGGAAATTTCTGTTAAAGCTTTATTCAAAATCCCACTGTAGACAATAGAAATAAAGGCAACAACCTTTATTTAGTTGAATAGGTTTTTCATCAGGTAAAGTTTGACTTCTGTGAAGACAAAGTCCTTGCAGAGTTAGAGAATATATGTAAATATATGTCTAAATTAGACGGTCAATATGTACAATTATTTGTACGGATGGGAGATGCTGGGCCACGGCCCAGGCTAGCAGTAGTACTTTCAGGTTTGGTCGAAGCTGGAGCTTAAGCTGCAAAGGCAAAATCTTCCTTCAGCCCATCTTGAAACCCAAGGATTTTTTCTGCAGTAAAAAGGAATAGGAGAGGGAAAGCATTTTCTCTGGTGAGGGGGCGGCAGGAGGGAAGAGAGCTGCCTTTTGCCGAGACCTTCTCGGATTTAGCATTGCAGAAGCTGGTGCTGAAGGCAAGTCAATGAAATAGAAACGGGAATTTCCTCAGCTCTCCTTCCTGCTTCTGTCTTTGCCCGTCTCACCTTTTGAGAACTTGATTTGTATTTGTATACATGCGTGTGATCCCGATTTCATTGTTTGCCTTTTCACACAAGCACTTTCACCTACATCCCCCTCCCCTCCCTTCCTCTCATTTGGCAGCCAGTTGGGCTTCTTCCTGCCTTGAATACCGCATTCCCTGGTTATTCAAGCTCAGTCATTAGCACCCTGTCCCCCCACTGAAATTATGAATGAAAAGCCTTGTTGTTCTTTACAAATAACTCGGGCTTCCTCAGTCAGTCAAATTCAAATGGCAGTGACTGCCAGACAAAGCGCCTGTATGATGGACAGTCCTCTCAGCAAGCCATCAAGGCACACAGGAAGTTTTTAAAGGCACAATCTAGGTAGCGCAGCCTGGGCGTTCCCCCGGGGCGCGGGATGGGGAGCGGGGATGGGGATGGGGACGGGGATGTGGGGCAGCCCCTGCCCTCCCGCCCAGCTCGGCTCCGCTCCGCTCCGCGCCGGCAGCTCGGGGCTGGCTCGGCGGCACCTCGGGCACCTTGTCCCGGCGGGACCGGGCCGGGGCTGAGCGCGGAGGGAGCGGCGGGCTCCGAGCGGCGGCACAGCCCCCGCCGCCCGCACATTGTTCACCGGCCCCTTTCACAACGGGGGAAAAGGTAATTGACAGCCCCATTGTCCGCCCCGGCCCCCCGCGGCTTTAAAACACTCCGGGGCCCCAGTCACACGTTGTCAATGGGAGCTGTCGGAGGTGACGAGTGAAGAAGGGCTGTTCAGGAAACAGTTTGAGCCCTTCAAGTGGACAGGCCTCAGTGACTTCTCCGGCACTCCGGCTGCACAGGCAGCCCCTTCAAAAATAACCTTAAAGCAATAAATCATACATGTTTCCTGCACNTTTCAGCCCAAAAATTATTTAAGCACAGGAAATCAAGCATGTCAAAGTTTGGCAAAGTAGTTTGGGTGATTTAGCAATTACAACACTTCTTTCTCTATTAGCCAATCCTTAGGCTTTGGCTTTTTATCTCCTCATTTCCACTGGCTTCTGCATCTGTGCCGATGACTGGGGTAACACATCCCTTGTCTTCCACACAACGGGGGAAGTGATCTGTGTGGTTTGCAAGGAAAAGCTGTTCACTCTTTCACAGAAACTCTGTATCCTGGAGTTCAAAAAGATGTCATGGAATTAGCCCATCGATTTATTTAGGAACTAAACCCCTGAAGCTGAGAGTTACTGAAATATCTTTTCGTAGGCAAGTCTGGACCTCTGTACTTTACTTAGTGCCCTTTAACAATCTGATGCAGGCAGTGCTGATGTATCACCACGCATGATACATCATATATGATGTGTGTGCATAATAATGTGTTGGATGCATTAGCTTTTAAATACAATTACAGTTTTTTCTCCTAAGGCCTCTGCAACCTCAGGTTCTGTTGCTGCAGCTGGATCCACACGGGCCAACATTTGTGCTTGCACCAACCCCCTTTAGGAGCCCACCTGCCTGGGTCTGATTTCAGCCTTGGAGCTGTCATTTCCTGCCATCACATGAGGTAGTTAGTGCATGCTAACTAACTAAAATCCAGATCTGTTAGACTTAGTGTTGCCGTTTACCAATGCCCAGTTCTGCTAACATATTCAGTGCTTGGAACTGATGACACACTTAGGAAATAAAAAGCAGGGGTCAAATATTCTTTGCAGTGTTCTGCAATGTCCATGCACTGTGACTAAAACATTGTATGCTAGCCAGAAATGTAACTCTTAAAAAAAACCTGACAGAAAAGCCAGAGGATAAAGTAAGGAGAAAATCAAACTTTTCTGGAGGTTTGGAATCTGTGAAAATCAAGGTAAAAAAGAAAGAGCTAGCTAATGTGCAGCAGCATTAAATTCTCCTTACTCACATAACATAGGATATGTGTTCTTATTTCTTTAGTATGACACCTTTTAACAAGAAATAAAGAATATCACTGCTGGCTTACAGGTGGCCAGAGGGTATTTAATCGAAACAAATGGTCATGAGAAAGGAGGTGTGTTGCAGCAGGTTTAAGTCTGTGATCTGCACAGTTCACTCCATGGCATTAATCCATCCATTTTTGGCAGCATTGTACTGGTGGGTCAGGCCATGGAAAGGAAGATTTGCATATTTTTAAAATTTATTGAGTATTGTTAATGTCTGTCTTTCACTTGCAATATGATATGTTTATATGTCTGTTAATATAATTTCATCTCCTTGTGGGTGTGGTTTCATTTCATCTATCCACAGCACATTTCTGCTGTAGCTTAAAGACTAAGGTAACACAGACTTGCGAAGTGCCTGAGACTAGTTTACAGGCAATTTTAGCCAAACCTTACAGCATGCTGTAAGACATGGCCTTCCTGAATATCTTTCGAAATCTTATGGGAGTAAAAGCTGTTCAAAACCTCAGACCAGATGCTTTGGTAGGATTCAGCCTTTAGATTGCAAATTACTTCAGGCAAGGATCTCCTTCCTGTTTGGCAACTTCCTAGAACACTTTTGCAGCCGGATACATAAACTGCTTATTATATTGAGGAGGAGATACCCGTGTGGGGTGATTTACCATTGCTTACTTCCATCCCCTGAGAATCCAGCACCATATGGAAGTCGGAGGTTATCCATGTCCTGCAAAGGGAACCCATGATGGAAAGCTTTTGCTGTAAAAACCTGTTTTCTTACTCTACTTTGCTGTGACCAAGAATTACACATTCTCATATGTCACGTTATACTAACTAATACTAACCTAAGGTCTGTGCACATAGTGAATATAGCAATATTTTGCTGTTAAAATGAGTATTATTTTAGAACCTGCCACCTTGGGGCCTCTCAGGTGTGTTTTTGTGCTGGAGAGCAGTATAAAAATGCTCAGTTAACAAGTTTGCCTTTGCCCAGCAGTGCAAATTGATTGCTTAGCCACCATTAGATCAGTGGAGAAAAAGAATCCCACAACAAAACAATAATTAGGACCAAAATCTGTGCTATTCACTGACCTACGTGTAGGAGAGCACTTGAAAAGCCATTACAGAATATGTATGCTTATTCCCTAGCAGAGCTGAATCCTTCACTACACAGTTCTTCTCATCTCTTTGGGTAGGCAAAAGAAAAAAATCCAGTGTTTTGGATCACCTCTGGCAGAGAAAGTCAATGTCAGTACTTTCCTGACAGGCTTTTCCTACTTAGCTAAGCTCATTTTTAATAGGGGATGAGAAGCAAGTATGACAAATATTTTTCTTCCAATGTACAAACAGGTCTGTGAGCTAAGGCCGTGAATCCCGCCATATGAAAACAATGACAGCAAGACGACAGGAGAGCTGACATTATGTGCTGAAAGAGGAGTGACAGCAAGGTTGAGAGAGAAGCTTAACTGGACAGTCAAGTGTGAAGAAAGTGCAGCTGGACAGGTGTCTGTAGATGAGAAGATGGAAGCAAAATGTGCCAAGAACTAGTAACTGTCTGAAGAGGGGATCCACTTAATTTATTTATATTTCTTGCCTTATAGCCCTGGAGAACCATGCCTTGTCCCTGGATTGCAGTCAGGAAACTATTCTTGCTTTTACTTTGCCTTTGCCTCAGTCTTGCAGTCACACTCCCTTAACACTTGTTGTGAAATCTAGACTCTAATAAAGCCAAAGGGAATTTTGCCGTCAAGTTTAATCTGGCCAGGATTTTACTCAGTTCCTAAGTCCGGCAGTGTCAGCAATGTTGTAACTTGCATAGACCAAGGTTAAATTTGATAACAGGAGGGGAATTTTTCCCACATTTCCCCCCACTCCACGTCCCAAAAAAAAGATGTAAGCCACTGTTGAAGGACAGCTAATGGTCCTTAGTCAGATCTGTGTAAACAGTGTGAACTTGGAGAAGAAATACCCATTCGGCAAGGTATAGGCTAAACACAGCCTGCAAACTCAATTTATCCAGTAACCTACTCCCCCGAGTAGCTGCAGGAGCAGCTTGGGAATGAATTGCATAGCCCATTCATGGTTTCTGGGAAACATGGTGCTAGTTTGCATGCCAGTCCAATGGCGGACTCCCTGAACACTCTAGCTTGGGCTATGTGAGTCATGAGTTCTGGGATAGAAGGCTCTCACTGGCTCTTAGAAGGAGGTATTTGCCCAGACAGCCAGAAAAAATTGGGAACTACTGATTTAGATCACGGTAGAATTTTCTTTTGAGATTCTTGTCAGTGCTTCCACCGTTCAACCAGGAAGAAGTTGGGCTGCCAAATGAATTGAGGTTGAAACCTGTTTCTGAGCATATCTCTGGGTTCAGTAGCACATAAATGTAACAGATGAAGTTTTGAATCTTTTGAAGTCTATAGGAAAACTACCCTTGACTTTGATGAGGTCTGAATTTCATCTTTTTCCCATCATCTTCTTCTTCCCCCTTCACTTAATTCACCTCATGAAACAAAAACTGAGGCCCATGTGTGTTTTTGTATGCTGTCTAGATTCCTTTGAGCTGTGCACTAGCATACAGGCTCCATTTGTATGTACAAAAGCCAGCTATACATATGCAATTGCAGTAACAGTGCATGAGAAGATCCTCTACAACCTTAGGCTTCAACTTATGAAAATCTGATTCTGGACGGTTTATGGTTCCAGACTCTTTTAGAGAGAGTCAGGCAGCCAAGGGATGTGTCTGTCTGCTACATTTTTCAATGACCTTTTTACTTGGGAATAAAACCCGCAAGATGCTGAGTGCTGCTGTTTGCTTAAACAAGAATCCCTTTGAAAGCATGGTAAAGTGGGATCCAATTTTTTGAGAATCTGATAATGAGAATCATGAGGAAAAGAATAGGCCTCAGTTGACTCTGTCTTTAAGTTTTCTGGAGTCCTTTGTATGGATTTTCTAGTGCATAGAAGGGCTTAACACACATTTTTCCTCCGTCTGGAGTCAGGGGGTGAACAGCCCCTGCTGTTGTCAGCTGCGCAAGCAGTGCACATGTCATGCGTTTCATCCTCAGAAGTTCTGCAGTCACTTGGCTTCAGACACATGGAAGTTTTACCTGAGTAATGACAGGAAGATAAGGCTCATTAGCTAATTAATTCTCGCAACACCCGGGTCACACCCCTTCCGTAGCCAGCCGGGCACAGGTGTGTTGGACATGCAGATGTGCACAAACATGCCCTTTGTAGAGCAGCACGTCCCCTTTGTGCAGTGGCTGCTGTGCCCGAGCACGTGTTGTGCCGCTGCGTGAGGATGATTTGAAGATACATTTTTGGTAGAGGATTTAGCCACCATGCCCTGCGATACCTTATGTCTCATCTTGGTGAAATTCCCTACCTGTGTCTGCCCTGGAGTTCCAGATGCTGAAAGTTAATTACCCGAGAGCAATCTGACGCCTGTGTTACCTCACAACTGTATTTGTGATGCATAAAAGGGGTGCTTTTAGCACGGAATGTGCTATCATTAAGTTTTAAAAACATTTAATGGGGGGAGGGGGGGGCGAAATTGGAACAGGAAAGGACAAAGCTCCCCTTGCAGATTTGAAGCCCACAAAAAGCAATGCTCTATGCTCCCTCTGCTGGCACCAGGGCAACCAGTCCTTCCTCTCCTAGCTGGATTAGCACACCAAGGCACTGACACTATTTCAGCGTGAAAAATCTCATACATATAATGGCACTACTTTTGTTAGGTGTAATAAATAATAAGCCGTTTAAGTTTTTTTTTTCCTCATTCTGTTTTTCACAAACAAGGGTTTGCAAAAGAAACAGAAAGCATAGCTAGGCTGCATGAATCTGCATTTATGCTTATGTCTAGCCTGAATACACTGCTTCTTTTTACATAAGCTACAACCAAATGGGGGAAAAGACATATCTAGGGTATCATTCATAGAGAATAGAGCAATAGAACTATATTATTCTTATTTTCAGTTTGTTGTGGTTTTTTCTCACGGGAATCTTACCTGGGCTGAGTGTTGCTATGCTATGACTTCTAGTTTTCATTCTAGCTATTTTGGAGGTTCTTATGCTGTTAATATTGGTAACCTATTTATTTATATGATTCAATGAATATTAATTAAGGCTTTGCTTTTCCTTTAACAAATGGTAATACGTGGTAATATTATCCTTTACTGAATGACCATTTGCACTGGTTTCATGAGCTGCAGTTTATCAAAGGTAATTTATTTTTAACTGTTGTGACTTTTAAAATATTTCCTTTGTGAAATTATGTTTATCTAATTTTAACTGTCAAATTAAAGAGAAGAATTATTTTCCAATTATTTTTTTTAATGCAATACTTTTGGATGATTCTGATGAAAAAATAATGCCAACATGGTATTATTTTTTTTATTACTTCTTTTATCTGGGTATGACTTTGTTTGCAGTGGAAGCATTGGTGTAAGTGGACAAGAACTATGTTTTTTTCTAACTTTAGCTAAGAAACAGTGCAAAACCTTTAGTCGAATGACTGAAACATCACTGATCAGGTACCCCTTGAGGAAGAAGTGCAAAGATCCCTCTTAGTGGAGCAGAAGTGAGAGACATGTGCAGACACTGGCTCTATACTGACTCTTCTGTGCTGTCCTTCCTGGAGGGAAGCAACGAAGATGCCTGCCCATCAACAGCAGTTCATTGTTCTGTCTTCTGCCTCTTTTTTACCCACTTTGCTTCATGCAAAGAAGGATATAGCTGGAAGAAGAGCTGGGTTATCAGAGAGCAGACCTTTTACAGCTTTGCAGTAGGGGCTACTTTGGTATGATATAGAGACTTTGGTGTAGTGCAGATGGGGAAAGCACATCTTATGCAGACAGGCATGGCAGAAGCTAAACTCACGGTTGGCCGAGGGCAAAATATCAATGTACACATACACTACAGATCAAATAACTCTTGGACAAATTGGGGACGTTCTCAGCTTCAAACAACATTCTCAGCTACAGTCCCAAAATACTACGACTAATTGTGAAGGCTTGACTTACTCTTCTCTCTCCAAAACCAAAGACGGTGGTTGATGCTATGACCAAACAAATTTCTTAAACCAGTATATTTATTTAGTACAGAGACACTACAAAGAAAAGACATTTGGAACCAATTAAAGAAATATATGCATATCTAGTTTTTCCCTGAGGCTTATCTTTCCTTAGATCTGAAGGGCCTAACAAATTTCACCAAACTTCTTTTTCTTTTTCTTTCTTTCTTTCTTTCTTTCTTTCTTTCTTTCTTTCTTTCTTTCTTTCTTTCTTTCTTTCTTTCTTTCTTTCTTTCTTTCTTTCTTTCTTTCTTTCTTTCTTTCTTCTTTCTTTCTTTCTTTCTTTCTTTCTTTCTTTCTTTCTTTCTTTCTTTCTTTCTTTCTTTCTTTCTTCTCTTTCTTTCTTCTCTTTCTTTCTTCTCTTTCTTCTCTTTCTTTCTTCTCTTTCTTCTCTTTTTCTCTTTCTCTCTTTCTCTCTTTCTTTCTCTCTTTCTCTCTCTCTTTCTTTCTCTCTTTCTTTCTCTCTTTCTCTCTCTCTCTCTTTCTCTTTCTCTGTTTCTTTCATTTTCTTTCTCTTTCCGTGTTTCCTTAGACAGTTTCTGATAACTACTGCAGGATAGGAAATGTTTGTCCTGTTCCACAGTGGGAGAAGACATTTAAACTTATATATACAATTCACACAAAAAATACCTCTCCTCCTTCCCAAAGATTGTCGCTGAATAAATAAAAATGAATAATATTTTGCACTTTAAACAATATATAGTCATTTATATCAAGCAAAATATTTTCAATAGGCAAGCATATAGTGCTGGGATTCTTTAAAATGCTGCTGTGGTAACTTGTGTTGAATGGGCCCTGGTATTGCTCTGGCAGCTTCCCCATTGCTGTCTGCTCAGGGGATTAGCCAGGACCTAGCAGGACTGAAGGGAAGGATTGCACGTCAGTTGAGCGGAGGAAGCCAAAGGGAGAGAATGCAGGTGGAAGACCTTTCTTGAAGTTAAGCAGTTAAACAAAGAATAATAAAATGAAGAAAGTTCAGTCTCAACTGAGCTTGGGGCTGGTAGATTATACAACCTAAAGCAAAACCTCATACTATGACCTTCTATTTAATTTGGAGGAGGCAGGCTGATGGAGAATTCTGAACTGCGGTGGCATAAAAGTTGCTCTGAATTTAAGCCAAATAATATACCAAAATACACAATTTCCTTTAGTACCACAGTTTTAAAGGAATGTGATTGAGAACCCTGTCCTGAATGCAGAAAGCAAAGGGAAAAACTATGTGACAGTTGTCTGTTGATAAACCCTATTGTGCAGTCTCAGAGTAGGCTGTAGTTGAGCTTCTGCTGTATTAAGCTGGGATGTGATAAGTGTTCACGGCAGCTGTTTGAGTTAAGTGAGGTGAGTGGGTGTTTGTGCTTCGCTTTCCCAGGTACTGAGAGACCATTGGTCTCTCTGGGGAAGAAGCAGTTGATGTTTATTTCTCTTATTTAAATGCAAGTAGTTTTTGTTTAAGACTGAGAGATATCCTTGTCAATAATTTGATCAGAAATATTAAAATCCCACAAAAGATTTTCTGATAGGAAAGAGGTCCTTCCCCATTTCTGTCTAGCTTTTGCAATATGACCCATGGTTATATATTCTCTTCCCTGCCTAATTGCAGAGGGGAGTGATAGAGCAGCTTTGGTGGATGCCTGGCATCCAGCCAGGGTCAACCCATTGTATTTAGTAACTTAATTTCATTGACCAAACATAACTCCCAAAATTATTATTCCCCATAATTTTTTTTAAGGAGCCTGGTAAGTTGTACAACTGCCATAGGTACCATTCTGCTGGATCAAATATCAGTCTGTTTCAAAGGTTTGTACCAACTGTTGGGAGGAAACATGATCGTACACTAGTATTACATCTCACAAAAAAAAAAAAAATTCTCCTTATACATGCACACTCAGAAGGCAAATCTTTCTTTACTGGTAACTGGATTTTGAAGTGATGCTGCAGTTTGCTGTAGCTGCTCAAGCATAACCTCAAATAAAATGCTTTGCTTTTATTTAGCCCACAGGTTTATGAAAATGGATTTTATGGATAATACATTATTTTCTTACGATACTTAATTTAGCATTGTTTTAAAGCTTATTAGTAACACCCGCTACATGGGTAATTTAGAACAAAGCCATCTGACTGATAGCCTAAGGGATATTGTGGCCCATAGGCCATTTCTAGTCCTCAGGACAACTACATCAGATAAGAATTATTTTCCCTGAGAAAACATCTGTGATACAACCCATCCCACAGTAGTCAAGAAGTTGTGTAGCATGAAGGTGAATCAGTGTTGGGAGTCTGAACAGCTCACATAATATGCATCGGATGTGCACAGTGGGAAATATAACGGGTTTATCATGGGTAGAATGGACATAAGATGACTCCAATCCTACTGAAATTTTTCCCCTAGCTACACCTGTGAGAAACCTTGTATAAATGTTTACCCAGTTGCTGGATTCACACAGTGGTATGCCCAAAAATGAGATTTAAATACACATATAAGAAGGAAAGAACTGCTGTGCTAAGGCAGATGGACTGTGACAGCACATTCTCATTTTCAAGAACAATCTTAGGGTAAGTGATGATGAAACAATCAGAGAAAAGCTAATGGGTTATATGAATATTTACAATTCTGCATACTGGAGAGAATTTGTGTATCTTGTCTTTTTCCCTTTTTTCTCCAATTTCAATAGCATTAATAATCTCCCAGACACTTAACCTTATCTGTAGCTATGCTGTAAAGGTGGAATTTATCTTCAGGAACTTATGGTTATTGTTAATGGAACATGGTTAATCGACAGAAGCAGGCACTTTTAGAGTATTTTCGGTGGCTGCTACGGGTTAAGATGAAAGACATCATGCCACTGCTCTCCAGTAGCTATAAAGGAAACCAGGATGACAAATTTGGAGGTAGATGTCTTTAAATACTATAATAGCTTAATCACAGAGCTCTTTATTAGGTCAGGTGTAAATCAGTGTAATTCAACTCCTATCTCTAAATTTCTTTGTAGCTTTGGATTGGGAGAGCACTGATGATAAACTGGTGTTTCATGTAAACGTATTGGATTGCCGTATGTATTCAATATGTATGTATGAGACAGAGAAGACAAAAGGTCTTTCTCTAAGTTAGTTTCATACCAGAGATACATACTGGAACAATTAATATAACCTAGGATAATATTAGAGGGAATAATAATGCAACTGTGGTCATAAACCTCTCTTTCACACCTGCAAATGGAGAAACTGATTATTCCTTTGGATCCTTTTGCTAGATTTAACCTCTGTTCTGGAGGGAAGTTTATCCTCTCTGTATGAGAAACAGTATTGACTTGTGTTGCAGCATGCTGGCTGCTGGATCAGCTGTCACCAGATAACAATGTATAATTGCATACTGCCTACATGAGAACATCCTGTCGCCTTGTGTCCAAGAATAACTCCACTGCAGAGTATATTGTTCTGCAGGGTCACTGCCAGTGAAGTCATGTGCTGCAGACCTCCAAGAAGAGGAACAGTTTCACTGGTCCAAATATCCATATTTAAAATTAAAAAAAAAACAAAACGCCAAAACAAAAGAAAGAAGAAAAAAGCCCTCCCTACTCTCCCCCCCCCAAGCCCAACCAAAAATACTCAAACCAACAAAGCCCAGCCAAAGAGACTCAGTGACGAAGTTTGCAAGAAACAAAAATTAAGCCTGTTAAAGTAAAGGAGCTTTCTTTTCTTGACAACCTTAACGCTCCCTTTATGCTACAACTTTTAATCATATGATTACACAATTTTTTTTTCTTTGGGGCCTCTGACACTTTTAATACACGACATAGATTATGTTCTTTGATTTTCTTCTTGCTTGACATTTCCTAGATGTTATTTCATACTGCTGATTATTGTTTGCAAACGTAGTCTCAACATTCTTGTCCTTGTGTTCTTTCTATCTCTTGCCGACATTGGAGGCAGTTGTAGGTGTTACAGCTGTAGGGGTTAAGGTCTTGCCTGACTCTAAAGAAATTCAGTATATGTTTATGCGTGGGAAGACACTATAATTTGTTTTTCTTTCCAGTCTTTTAAGTGGTCTTTCCTCTCACCCACAGTGCTATAACACTGAGATAGTTACTGCCTTAAATATTCTTTTAGAGTTTCTGTAACTACACAAATAAAGAGCAAAGAAATAAAAAGGGTTTTTCTGTGTATTAGGAAAAAGTGAGTGTTCTATTTGTAATGGAAAGCACAGATATACAAGTATATCTAGCCTCTCATAATAGTAGTTCATTTTAATTTTTCTCTATGCTTTTCATGGGCTCACATTGCTAATGAAATATACAATTGCCACAGTATTATTTTATAAACATAGGCACATAGGTGTGGACTTTTATCCTTTTTCTGAGTGCATAGTGGAATGGTTAATTTTAGATTACTGGTTACTAGTGAGCAGTGTTCATCATGCAGGTATTACTTTAGTTGCGAGGTGAATACTACATGGTTTATATTATAAATTTCCTAATTATATACTCTTTTCCTTAAGAAATAGAATTTTATAAAGCTCAGGTTTTTTTGGTTTTTTGGTTTTTTTTGCTTTTTTTTTTTTTAACAGTTATTGTGATGAGTAATGCAGTGTTCTAATAAGACTGGGCAAAATGCACGAAATTAAAATTGATAATTTTAGACTGGGTTTCCAAAAATTTGATGACACTGTTTTTTCTGTCAGATCTGCTGGCAAGTGGATTATGCTGTCCTTTTCATTAGAAGAGAATGATTGCTGGCAAGATGAAACAGTTTTGGTGTGGCATCAGAAAAAAGCACGGCAAACACAGACATGCATACAATACTGCCTCAGTCAACCTGAGAGACAAGTCTCCTGCCCATTTCTTCCTGCAACTCCTGGCCAATAGGCATCAGGTGTGGTCCATTTTGGAGATGACAGGGCCCACAGCAGTGATGGTGTGTTGGCAGTGGTTATATCTTCCAATAAAAGTGCACCACATTTTTCGTTCATATTGATGGCTCCCCCGTGTTCCCAGCATGGTGCCATTAAAAGCGTTAAATCATTTATTTTATTCCTACTATAAAATACTTCTAAAAATGCACTCTTTCAATAGCTCACATCACTGTAACACATACAATCTAAAACTTCTGAAAGCAATTAAGATTATGTTTTCCCATTTCATCCCCTTTGACTGAAGATATTACACAATGACAATACCTCCTTTTATTTTCTTACCTTGCCAATACCAACTTTTTCAACCAATGTTTCTATTTTTTCTGTTAGCTTAACCAGTTAACATTAGGCATTTCTAGCAAGATATTTATTTCACTTATATGTATTTTGTTTCAGTTATATTAAAACTCACTATTGTATGTTTTCCTAATGGTGGACCTAACAGTCATCTTTGTTAATATTGTTCTTTTTCTTATTTTGCTCTCTTAAACAGGCCTACATAATTCTGTGCACTTTTCTGGTGAAATTTTAGTCATTGTGAACTTTATGGGAATTTTGGCATTGACTTCAAAAAGGATAGGATCTCACACTTGCATTTATCGAAGTGTATTTGTATTTTTCAGTGTGAGGAATTCTTAACATGGAGCTTTGAGAAAGTAGGATTAGAGTAGACCTCAGGAGGTTAAAATATCAGACCAAAAGGGTACACTGTCCAGACCTAATAAAAATAATCTTATCATAAAGATGACATGCTATTTTTACCATTCACAAAAAGCAGAGCTAAAAAAATTGTCACCTGAATTTTTCAATTTTCTTTTAATTTAGAATCAACTTCACGTATCATATGCATCCATTAATTCATCCTCCTAGATTTCCTAACAGTGGGAAAGCAAGGATGGGATTTGTCTCATATGACTTGAATCATGCACAAATTAGATGTCTAAATCTAAATGAGGCGGCCTTTTATACCCCCAGGATACAAGTAGGTATCTCTGGATGTGATGTGTCTGATGTTATTCCAGAAGCCAGCACTATTATGCAGAGTTTATGTCGTGGTTTAACCCCAGATGGTGTCTAAGCCCCACAGAGCTGCTCACTCACACACCATTCCAGTGGGATGCGGGGCAGAATTGGAAGGGTAAAAGAGAAAACTCATGTGCTGAGATAAAGACAGTTAAATAGGCAAAGTGAAAGTTGCACGCACAAGCAAAGCAAAACAAAGAATTCATTCATCACTTCCCATGGGGAGGCAGGTGTTCAACCATCTCCAGGAAAACAGGACTCCATCATGTGTAACAGTGACTCGGTGTTGTTTAACCCCAGTCAGAAACCAATTACCAGGCAGCTGCTCTGTCACTCACCCACCATTGGGTCAGCGAGAGAATTAGAAGGCTAAAAGGTAGAAAACCTGTTGCATGAGTTTAAGACAGTTTAACAGGTAAAACAAAAGGCATGTATGCAAGCAAAGCAAAACAAGGAATTAATTCACTGTTTTCCATGGACAGGTGTTCAACCTTCTCCAGGAGAGCAGGGCCCCATCACACATAACGGTGACTTGCAAAGACAAACACCATCACTCCAAACATCACTCCCTTCCTTCTTCTTACTTCCTCATGTTATATACTGAGCATGGTGCCACATGGTCTGGAATATTCCCTTGGTCAGTTTGGGTCACCTGTCCTGGCTGTGTCTCCTCCCAGTGTCTCAGGTACCCCCCACTTCCTCACCTGTGTGGCAGTAGGAAAAGCAGAAAAGGCCTTGGCTCTGTGTAAGCCCTGCTAAACAATAATAAAAACATCTCTGTATTATCGACCCTGTGTTCAGAACAAATTCAAAACAGAGCCCCTTAAAGCCACTATGGAGAAGATTAACTCTACCCCAGCCAAAACCAGCACACTTGGGAAGACAAACACCATCACTCTGAGCATCGTCCTTTTCCTTCTCCTTACCCTTGCTTTTTCTGCTGAGCATGACAACATATGCTATGGGATATCCCTGTGATCAGTTGGGGTCAGCTATCCTGGCTGTATCTCCTGTCAATTCCTTGTGCACCCCCAGACTACTTGCTGGTGGGGTGATGTGAGTAGCGGAGTGACTTGTCTGGACTCTGTGTAAACCCTGCTCAGCAACGATTAAAATGGAACTGTATTATTGACATTATTTACAGCACAAATCCAGAACACAGCCCCGTACCTGCTACTGTAAAAAAACAAAAACAAACAAACAACTCTATGCTAGCCAAAATCAGGACAGGTAATTTCCTGTTTTTCTTTGTGCATCGTGAAAAACCTAGAGGGTCTGGCTCAAAGATATTGCCCACGATGGATCCTATGAACCACACCCTAAATTTCCTACAGTCTATGCCAAAGATAGGTCTCTTGATTACTCTTGATTTTTGAGTACTTCAAAAGTACATTATGTGTCTCAATGTGGTCATTTTCTGGACCCATTCTAGACAGTTGAGGATGATTTTGAAGGAGTTGGCTCTGAATTGCTCATAATGTTTTTTTCTTGCTAAATAAGATACACAGTTCAGGTTGGTATCTTGTTTTAGTTCCACCTTAAATTTAATTTTCTTTCCTTTTCCTTTCATTGGTAGAGTCCCTTTTTATCTTTGTACTTCTTTTCCCCCTTTGGAAACTACATAAGTTTTGTTATTCTTCTTTTCCCTTTTTGGCCTATTCAGATGTAAGAGTCCTTGGATTCCTTTCCTGCCACTCCTTCCTGTATATGTACTTTGAACTCTGAATAGCCCTTGTGAAGACACTCTGACCACTGCTTTGCCTTATATCTCTTATTTTTTCCCCCCCACAGATGATTTTCATTCCTTTTGCATTTTCCCCAAAAGTTCCCAATGTTTTTTCATAAAGATAAGCTTTAAGCTTTTATTCTTATCCCATTTTCAATATTTTATGTTCTTTAAAATGTTTCTGAAAGTGGAGTGCAAGGGAATCTTGCACCTTTTTTCTCTCTGAAAGATTTTCTTCCTGTATTGGATTCAAGTGCTCTGATTTCATAGTTTCAGTGCCCCACTTCCCAACAGCTGAAACTTTGACCCAACTCTTCATCTCTAGTTTTTGGTATTCACTGTATATGTTTGACAGCTTTGCATCTGTATGCACTATCTAGAGACTTGATCAACTAAAATGCAGTCAGAGGTTTGTGCCTTCCCTGGCTGTGTTCCAGAGTGCTGGCCTAAGGGATATGCATGAAATTATTGCTATGCAGGTTTTTCGTTGCTTTTTGTTTGCTTGTTTGTTTTTGGGTTTGGTTTTTTTTTTTTAATTTCTTGTATGCTCACCTGAGATTTTTACCATTTTACTGTTGTCACTGTCAAAATGATAAAATATGTGCTTTGAAAGCGTTATATATCATATTTTACACCTATTGATTTTCTTCACCCTGCCTTTCCCATGCAAACTGCATCCTGTCTTTTCAACACAAGGGAATTATCCCACTAAGTTTCAGTTAGTCTTTCCAGATCATAATCTCCTTTATTTAGTACAGCACCTTCCAGTTGTTGCTTGTTTCCCCGCACATTTGCGTCAGGCATTATATTCTTGTTATCCTTCATCTTTTGCTTCAGAACAATTTTAGTTTCTCACCTAATTTGTATGTTGGAAGTACAAGATGGATTATTCAAATTAAGTGAAAGCTTTCCCTTTCCCTCCTTCTCCTTAAGGTTTGCAGCCTGCCTAACAGGCCCTGCCAGTTCTGAGCCCAAGAGGCTGGCAACCCGTCTGCATAAGGGGAGACAGTGTAATCCAAACATTTGGCTGCGGCAGCAGGAGGCATTCCAGTGATCTGGGCATTCAAACTCCTCCAACCTACTCCATTGCATCTTCCTTCTCCTGGTTGGCTTCCAGCATGAGCATTTTACTTTCTTCACCCATGCTTGACATGGGGAAGTCTTCTGCAAATTCCTTATTTGCACAGTTCCAGTTAATTTTCTTTTCCTTACTATCTGAAGAAGCAGTTTCTTGTATATTGTATCAATATACTTTATTGGTGTAATTTGTTTCTTTAGGGAATATGATGATTAGAACTTCTGGAGCATTACTCAGTAAATCTAGCAACACCTTTGTTATGACAGTCCTTTTCATCCTGGCTCTTGATCATGTTTTGCTTATGTAATATTTTGAACTACTTTCCTTGTATGCAAAGTAATCAGTTGGGACTGCTCATCCTTTCTGCCTTTCTGACAGGTCTCTTTCAGTGCTTGTGCTGTGGTCATACATAGTTGGAACCCTTTTCTTCATATCGAAAAAATAACACACTGGTTGCAGGTGTTAGCACTGTTTCCACACATATTTCCCATCTGCTTTTCCTGTGGGCTTTTTTAGGATTCTGCCTTGGCACAAAGCTTTGCTTTTTCTCCTCTTCTGTATGTGGGGTCTAAATTGTCTCATTCTTTTTTTTTCATTAATTTTGTCTCTTGGTCTTTGTCCAGCCCCTGTTTCAGTCTGCCTCTCCAGTTTGCACTTCATTTGGCTATTCCCTTATCATTCATAGAGTACATCTATTCCCCACTGGGTTTGTCCATGGAAAGGTCACGGACATAGTTTTGAGCTGCTGTTTCTTCCTGTTCTTCAGGCTGGTTTGCAATGCCACAGCCCTTTGCAACCCTTTCTATGTTAGCTGCACCCACCCTGTAGCTATTTCCTGACTGCCCAGTTTTCTGCCTTGGTTTGCCATGTGCTACCATCTGCCTGAGGTAATCCTAGCTAGCATATATAATTAAAAACGTGAGGGGGGAAAAGTAGGGGAAAAATAGACCTGTATTTTCCTGAGGAAGGAGGGCATTGGGAGATCCATCTTCGTGCCGCAGCTACCTCAGAGACAGGTCACATCTTTCTCTTAGCTCTGGCAGATTTTGCTGCCAAATGCTGAGAGATTTGTTATAGCCATGGGTAATCAAAGTAAAGAAAATTATAAAGATCCTTCAGTTGCGTGTCTGTAATCCATACAACAGCCATCATAACGCTTTGTTTTCAAATATCTTTTTCTGAACAGGGAGCACAGTCTTGTGGAAGAGGTACAGCCATTTGGTTTGAGGACAGAACACCCCATGCAATGTCATAGTCACAGAACCATAGGATCACTTGAATTGGAAGGGACCTTCAAAGGTCATTTAGTCCAACCCCCCTTCAATGAGCATGCTCCCTCCCTGAACCTGTGAAGAAACAGTAGGTTTTCCTGGATCAGTAAATGAAAAAGTAAGGAAAAAAGCCCAGGCATTATTATTTACTTCAGAGCCAGCATGTTCCTTCTCCATATCATGCCCTGAGACATACCTCAACTGCTTTGTACCCCTAGAGGTGTTCAGGGGAGGGGTAAGAGCTGCTGGCTGCCTCCCTCTGGAACAGGTCCACTCATCTCTGCATTGACTGTCATCCTTATTGTACCCATGTATAAATTACCTTGCTTAGATAATATTCTCCATATGGCCATACTACTGCCACAAATAACAGAGAATGGTGGAAATAGAAGGAACTTCTCTCTGGTTCAAGGCCAATTAGGCTTTTTGCAAGCTTTATGGAAGCAGGTTTAGGATCCCTGGTGTAGCTCTATACACAGGTGGGATATGGGGCTCTGAATTCTGCTTTTTGACCTCTAGATTCTTTGAGGTGAATTTGCCGGCAGTGATTCCCTTCAGGCATGAATTCCTCACCAGAAGTCATGATGTGGTTTAAAACCACTTTGTTTAAGGGAGCTTTGGGCCCGTTTACCTGCAAAGCAGGCTCCCTAAGGAGAAGAGGGTGTTCAGCCTTGTTCTCTGTATAGGGGGTTAATCAGAACACAATTTTCTAAAAGCACTATTTAATTTTGCTATCTTGTATTGTTGACTCCTATTGATACTCTGCTTTGTGGATGATTTGCATTTTCATTCCATCATATTTTTTTCCGCATCTTATGAAATGGCTATGTAAATTTTACAGGCCTCTCTTAAGATGAGGTGGCTGAGTAAAAGTTACAAAAGAGTCTATTGCAAACATTTCAGAAGAGAATTTTGTCATTTTGTCAAAAGGAGCCACAATCAAACATTTATACTAGGTGAAAAATAACATTAAAATCAGGGAGGGGGTAATTTTGCAGTCTGCTAGTAATTTTCCATTCTCAAGAAGCAGGCAAAGTTTTGTCCAAAACAACTCAATCTCTGCTCTTCTCACTAATGTACATAGCATGTTTGATATCACATTTCATTGTGTAAACTTTACTTTAATGCTTCTTATTACTTCTGCTCAAGTAACCCTGAATTAATGTAGTATCTGGCACAAGATGCTACTCCCTATGGCATTGTTTCAAAACTAGTGCCTTTGTGTTGCACAAGATGGAGCTCTCAGTGTCATGGCAGAGCCTCCACTTTAAATCTTCAGTCTAGGAAAGCTGTTCCACCTAACAAAAACCTGACATCCTACATGAACTTCTGGATCCCTACCTCAGGGCATCAAGCCAGCAATGCAAGATTAGGACCTAGTTATGAAAAGGTCTTATGTTCCTATGAACAGGAATAAGAAAATTTTGGTTTAGAGACTATATATGGAGAGCATTAGGGAAAGGTCTTTAGTTCTGTCTGTTGCCAGTCCAAAATCACTGTAAAAATACTTTCTTTATTTTGCTGGGATGGACAATCAGAGAAGCAGGAGAGAAGGAAGGAAATGAGAGACTGTCTGATTATGCTTCTATAAATGTCCTTCAATACCTTGCTAATGTGGTTGGGGGAACTTTTTCAGAACTGAAGTTAACAAATGTGGTTCTTCTTGTCCAGTTAAAGTGGGAAACTTACATGCACCAGGCTTGGCTAGAAAGCTCCAGGAACGCTTGTCTTTAAGTGTGTAGTCATACTGCATCATTTGCTGCGTCAACAGTGGCCAACAGAAATGACAGCTAGAGCTGCATATAACATAGCACTGTCTTCTAGGCTCTAAAACCTCAAAGAAATCCTTCATTTGACTGTATTGTATCTATCCTAGTGATGGTATGATATTATAACCACTTCCCACCATTAACAATATTTAGGTAGATGGCAGAAATTGTCATAATATATTAAATAAAAGAAGGGAGGGAAGAGAAGTAGAGTTTTGGATACTTTATTGTAGGCACTGCTCAGTTGTTGGCTCAGTCCCAGGCTCTGGGAGGATCTCTCCAAATAACTGTTTCTGAGTCAATATGTGGCAGAGTTCTGGGTCTAATTTGTTCTAGGGACCACCTCCAAAACCAGTCACATTTTGTTTTGGTCTCTGGCCCTGTTTTATTTACCAGCATAGACATAGCCATTGGGTTTGGGTTGGCCTGTGGTATTATGAAGCTTTTCATGACAATTCTGTTTCTCCGTGACTTCACCTCATCAAATGTCAGCTTCAAAACTCAGCTTGTCCAAATCCCCAGCTGCCCTATGTTATATTTCCTCTGTCCAGCACATCTGAAATTCCAAATGTCTATGATCTACTGTTTTATACAAATGATCATCTTTGTGGTTTGCTTTTCTGTTCTTGTTTTGTTTTGTGGGGTTTGTGGGGATTTTATTATTACCTATGCTTTGATTTTTTTTGTTGCTGTTTTCGTTGTTTGAAAATTAGATCTGAACTCAACACAAATCCAACAGAGTTAAGTTCCTTCACATACATCTTTTTCATGTCTGTATGCTGGTGAAACTGTCTTTTTCACTAGCTTGGCTTAGCCAGCACAAGTATGTGCAGAAGAAAAAGTTTAAAATATATGTCAATACATGTCAATACCTTGCCTTATACTCATTTCTATTAGAAACGTAAAATACAATAACTAAGGTTTTCAGCTTAAGATGTAGGAATTTTACAGCATCCAATTGTTTTTAATGAAGCCAATTTCATTTAGAGGGAGACTATGCATCTCAAACTCCAAGATATTTTTTTCCTTTTAAAGAAAGTTGAAAAACATCTTTGATGGATATAATCGTTCTTTGTGGAGGCCTGGAAAGCGGCCTAGTAAGCTCTTGCAATCAATGGCCTTATCTATACACCAAATTAAAGGAATGAAAATTATGCATTGGCATAAGAAAACTATATATTGATGTGAGAATCATAAATATTGATGTGGAGTTTGTGTAATGGATAGAATGATTTCCATAGTTCTTTTGAGAAGGGAAAAGTGCACATGGTAGCAAATTGGTCAAATTATCCATTATTTTGGTTTTGAGCTTCTTAATTTCAGAAAATATTTAGGGCATGTTGAGAAATAAACCCTTTGACAAAGGTGCTACACAGTAAATCGTATCCTTCAAGATTTCACACTTCAGATTGTTTTTTATCTGTGTTTTACTGAATTAATCTTCTGTGTCAAACAATTACCTGCCTAAGGAGAAGTATGTGGATGGATGTGATAGGCTCAAGAATATTTCATTGAAATATATAAGAAAATCTCAAAATCATAGCTCTGGGATTAATAGTTGATAGAAATTCTTGTATTTCCCACATTTGTATTCGTGTCCATTCACAGGTGGTATCTCCAATCCCAGAATCAGTGTTTCTGCAAGCCATTAACCTTATAATGTAAGGCAAAGCCCCAATTCAGTTGATATCACTAGATATTAATTGTTCTGAAAGTCTGAACTTTTTTCTGCATAAAGTTCATTTTATAAAAAGGATTGGCATTGTGCAGTGTTGACAGCACAACATGAAAAGTCCTGCTGAGCTTGTCTATACACATTTTGCTATGGCTGAGCATAAAATTCTTTGCTATGCAACTGAATGAATATGAAAAGAGAGTATGAATACATGTAGCAAAGAAATGAAGTGTTTTTGAAAGGCCTTTCCTCTGAATGAAAGAAGAACAACGCAAGATTGGCTAAGAATCAGCAAGTTGGTTATATTTTTTTCTACTTTGGGTGGCTCTGAGGTTTGACTGGGTGCCAGTTAACAAATTAGGTCATTGATATGTTACTTCTGCATATGGAATAATTCTTGATAACTGTATGGTCTGTCCACACATGCGAAACTAATCTTAATTTCCAACATCCTTCTTTCTCATTTGGGGAAAGAATTTTTATTGTCAAAACAAAATCTACTGATGCAGATTTCACTCCCCCCTCCTCCCTGTCTCCCCCTTGCCAAATAAGAACAAATGAAAAGGAAAGAGCTTGTCAGAAGTTATTTCATTTCAAACCACCTCTCATCAAAAAGAATAATAAACAAACCTGAAAACAGACTCTCAATCCTCTTAGGCATGTTATGTTTCAGTTAGAGAAAAAGGACACAGTGTCATTTTCTGTGACATGTAGGTAAAACCTTTTTTATAAGTTTAAAGAAAAGCTAGCCACAATGTATTAAACATATATATATATTATTATAAGTTATTTCATGAGCCTGGGTTCTCTTGGAGTATGAGAACTAAATGCAAAGCAGCTACAAAGTGCTACTGTTAGGATCAGGTAGTGATTTAGGATCAGGTGGTAACTGACACATATTTTGCACAAGATGACTTAGCAGGAGCTCAGCTTCCTCCCCCTGCTCTTCAGTTTTTGCATCTATGAGTTTGCCGAATGCTGTGCACTGATGATGTCTACATTTGGTCCCCCTTCTGGATTGCCTCCTATCTTCAGTGTTGCCAGCTTCTCATGTGTTCAGCAGATTTTCAGCCTCCACCGCCAGCACCGCACAGCCCTGTGCCTCCCCATGGCCACCTGGCAGGGAGACAGTCTGTCTCCCATTTTCATCTCCCACTCCTCCTCTCCCACCCAGATGGACCAGCAAAAGAGGAAAAGGAGGAGAGGGAAGGGGAAGTGGTGGCTGGCAATGGTTCCTATAGAAAAGTCAATTAAAGGCTGAGAGTTGGGAAAGAAAGGATTAAAGAACTGACTGGGCTGTGATGCTGTGTAGGGAGCAGGGAACTCGGGATGACTTGGAGAAGTGCAAGAGAGGAGGGGGAAGAGAATTTGGCCACAGGAAGACTGAGTGTGCGGTAGGGAGGATGAACCACAGGAATGGGGACTTTGGAAGAATAGTGAAGGCAAGAAAATTGATGATAATAACTGATAATTTGAGGAGAAGGAGACACAGGAATAGAAAAGCAGAATAAAACAAGATATTAAGATTTTCCGTATGCTGTCATGTGAGACATGGTCCCTGTCATACTATTCAAGAATTTTAATTCCGTAATTCTTGTTCGAATGTCATGTAAGATGTTGATAAGTATGTTTTCTGTAAATTATAAGTTAGGTATATCAAATGGGGAGAGAAGGTTTCTTGCAATGGAAAAACTGAAATAAGGTGTACACTGTAATATACATTATAGTGTGTAGAGTGAGCTACAAACAGCATATTTCCATATGCTCTTTTCTTTTTCCAATTGTCCTTTCAAGCTTTTTGCCATGTAGGTGTTGTCTCTGCAGCCAAACAAAGGATTGCCGAAGAGAAAGTTGAAGAACTGAACCTTCTGTTGCAAGTCAGTACATGTGCCTATATATTTATGTATAAATATTTATATTACAGGGAATTAGAGGCCTCTGTGACAGGATTGTATGGAAGACTGAATGATAAATCAGGCTTGTTTCTGCCTTTGAAACATGAATTTATTGGACTGATATTTATAGACAAAGCACACCTTAGATGATTAGTTCCTTCTTGTTTGTTGTCATTATTATTACATATTCAAAGCAGTTATTCCTTAACAATCCTATCTTAAATTACCTCCTGATTGTCTGCACTAGTTCTCTGGCTCTATTCCTAGCTATGCCAACCTTTTCAAGATACATGTGCCATAGAAAGGATGATGCTCAGCAATCTGGGTGCAAGTCAGTCAGTGTCACTAAAACCAGAGATCTCTCCTTGTTTTGACAGTGTAGACAGAACATGGGTGACCTTGGAGAAGCCACTGAACAAACAGTGAGTTTTTCTATTTTGGCTGTACTGTGTTGGATTAAGAAACTGCCACCCCTAAGAGCTCATTCCTAGCCTCCCTAGTGTATTTATTTGTCTAGAGAATTCAAGATTTATTGATCTAGTGCAAAAAAATTGTATGATGATTTAGTGTACTCACCAGAGAATGGGTGTGCTCACATCCTGTCCCTCTTTAAGGCTTGTTTATATGGAGGGTAAAAAAATGTATACTCACAGCAACAGCAATTTCCGCTTCTACATATTGGGACTGGACTACAGTTTATTCTCAGAAATAGTAATGGTTTTGTTATCCAGTTTAGTTTCACTAAATCTTCCCATTTTTGGAAAATCAGGAAGAGATACTCATCAGCCTTGCTATTTTTGGTTTATTTATTGTTGATTTGTCCTATAAGAACATTCTTTGATACAGTTGTAGATGTTTTCTGAATGGATTGCAAGTTACTCAGAATTTATTGTTCAGTGTGTCTTCATGAAAGAACTTTTTTACCTTCATTAATAAAGTCACAATGCAGGCCTGTGGTGTTAATGTAAAAGGAAAAGGAGCATTTCTTCTGACACTGAATAAATACATTTTGGCCAAAAGATCTGCTTGGGAATCCGTGCAAAATTACAGACATGCTGTGCAAGGTTTTTATAAATGAATAGCAATGGTATTTTTTGCCATGACATTTGTGCAGATGGAATGAACGAGCCATGAAGACGCTTCATCCTCCACGTACACTGTCTCAGAAGGGTGTGTTACTCTTCTCTCTACAGCTCTGCATTGTCTCGTCCCTCCAGGGACACAACTGATACTAATCTCTGCACCTTGTACTGCAGTCAGACAGAAGCTTTATTAATAATGACAATGGCACATCCTTTGCAGTGTCTTCCTGCTTCACTTGGAGCCTTCTCAGATGTTATCTTCTTTGTTTCATAGTAGCTATAAATACAAAAGTATTTACAGTGAATTGTTTCCAAACAATTAATTACTGAACTATGCACTAAATTTATATTGGCTTTGTTACTCCCAAACTCAAAGCTGAGAGCAGAATCAGTTAGATAAATGCAATTTTTCATATTTGGGGCATGAAAGATATCTGATCTATCATCATGGAGTCATTTTCATTTGCAAAATGTGAGGTACCATCTTGGGCAAATGTGCCCCTGGATAATTTCATGTTGGAATTCAAGCACTAACTAGAAAAAATAATAGACTTGAATTTTGCATTTGATAATTGTATTTACAATAGATTAATAATATTTAACATACATGCTACATCTTTTCTTGATTGTAAGTCTCAAAGGAGTCTAGAAATTAATAACATTAAACATGCCAAAAATGGAGACACCAGAGATTAGCTAACGTGCCCAAGTCACATTGCTCTTGAGAAGCAGAGTGTGGAAATTAGGTCTTTAGCTGCTGAGACAGGAAAGTTACAGTTCTTTTGATGTTTTCAAGTGATGGTTTTGGGGTTTTTTTTGTCATAGGCATCAACAAAAAAACTGGGTAACTTAATGACAGATACGAATGGATACAATTAGGTAAAAGATATCTTTAACCCCATAAGGCTTTTTTCTCTAGTTTTCACACAGAAGTAGAAGCAAAAATTTTCTGAAGATTTGGAAAGGATCAAGTTTAATGTACTGATTTTTAATAGTGCATCCCAGAGTTCATAAGTTTGGCTGGCACTACCACTTTTAACTACCAAGATTGCTAGTGGTATATTCCTTTCTGTAGCTCAGACAGCAATTAGAAACCTTGTTCTGAGAAAACTGAATGTTATTCTGGCCTGTACATACTCTGTAATTGCTCCTTTGTGTTGAAAAAGGTGAGAAATGTGGTATTCTACAAGATATGGTATACTGCAAGATATGGTATACTACAAACTAATAACCCAGGCTCTTCAGATTAATTTGAACAACAAATGGGTTTACTGGAAAGGATATTTGTATGCAAAATCATGTGCAAGGGGTGATATTCCTAGTACTCTACCAAAGTGAGTTTTCATGTGACTTTCATGTGAGTTTCCTGTGAGTGAGTTTCAGTCAAGGTAGAAAAGGGTTTTTTTTTCATTATGTGACATGATAGAGACTAAAGTGATGTTTCTTCTACTGTCATGGTTGTGCTACTGATCTACTTTGGTTACTCTGGGAAGTATTTTATTCACCATTATGAATGTAAGCATAGGAAGGAAAAACTTGAAGTTGAGGGCTCAACTTGAAGTTGAGCAGAGTCAGACTGGCACAGAAACTGAAGTGCTGAGGCAATGATGATTCCTGTCAATATGTGCAGACCTAGAATCCTTTAATTGCTAGTCATAATGGGAATTTTTTGTATCTATTCCTGCAAAACATGCTCATATAAACAGGAGGTTGAGGAGAAAGGAGTCTCAGGTGATGGAGCCATCCCACAGGAGTTATCAGCAGGACAAAGGAATTGGTGGAATTCCCCACAACTCAATCTCTCACTCCTTCCATAGACATGCAATTTTCTGTCTCTCTTTTCTTTTGGGAGGGAGATTGCCAGGGGTAAGGCAATAGTAATTTCACTGCCACTGTGGATACACAGTGTTGTGTTTCTCACTTTCACCATGGGAAGGTAGAACTAACCTTCAGTCAAACACTGCAGTTCAATATTTGGTAGAGGATTTGAAGCAAAACGGTTTTAGCAGGGTCCAGGGGACAGTTGAAAGCACAAGTAATTTTGAGTCTGAGAATGTCATACTGCAAAGCACCAAGCACCCTTTCCTGAAGATGGCACACGATGCTACCCAGAGCTTAGGTAAGAGGCACAGAAAACCCTTCAGAAAACATCCTTTTTTTTTTTTTTTCAGCCCCAACCCTTTGGGATCATGAGCCAGGGAATGTTAAAGAAGCTGCTAACCCTAAACTGCTGTGGGATGAAATCAGGCAACTGCTTCAGAGAGTGTACATATGAGGAAATGATGTCATGCAGCACAGGAGATATATCCTGACCATGATTGTCTGCATCAGACCCTTCTCTTGAAAACATCAGCATCACCAGCACTACTTTTAATTCCCTGAGAAATGTTATTGACTCCACAGTGTCAGCCAGAGAGAGACAGAAATCCAATTTCCTGTTCCAAGAATGAGGAGCAGTGGTTCAAATGCATTAAGCTCTTGCCTAAGTTGTATCTTGCCAAGAACTTAAGATTAATTATTAATTCTTCCTTGTTAAGTGCGGAATATGTGCTTGGTGGTCTATAAGGCATTCAGAAACCCAGCACCTACAGCTAACTGCTTTCAATTTCCATACCTGACCCTTTGTAGCCATGCTTTCCTATCCCATTGAACCTTTGTTTGAATGAACAAGGGTAATTTCAAAGACAAACTATTTACATAGGACGATTCTGGCGGATATTAATATTTAAATTACAGTAGTCTCAACTGGATATAGAAAGAAGAACTGACATGAATATACCTGCAAAAGCCAGTAAATGGAAACATAGGAAAGTAAAATTCTGCAGTTGTGTGTTCATTGTGTTCCTAAAGTCAGTTCCTGGTTATAATCATTATAGTTTGATTGCTATTTCTGGTTTGTGGGAATAAAGAGAAAGAGTAAATAAATTTTTTTAACAATAGAGTTTGGAAAGAAAATGAGACATCTGTGGTCTCATTGGGATCAGAGTAAAGCCAGTAGTGCATTTTCCATTAGCTTACATTTAATAGGATCTAAATTTGATTTAATTTAATTCTCAGTTTTCTGTAATGCATTTTATAATGTAGTTTAAAGAGGCTCCAAATTTGAGATGACAAAACATTTCCAAATATGATGCAGCTAATATTTAAATAATACTTATCCCTAGAGGTATGTTGTAGTGGTTGACACAGATGTCAAGGTAGTGAGCTCTCAAAGCTTGCTGATATTTAGAATGGCTTGTTGGTGTGCCTGATATGGCTCTGCTGGAGCTGCAGCTAAACAGGTCTTTCTTTGGCAAAGTTTATACTCATTTTCCAGACAGAGGAAGCCATGCTAGCAGAAGATTTTTTTTTGGCATCACCTGTACATCACCTGTAACACAGATATCACTGTTTTGGACAATGGAGAGTAGGTCCCCACACCAACTGTGCTAGGCACAGGGTGTCCCCAGAACAGGGAAGCATGACCTGGGAGCAGAGTTTTCATGCTTTCTATAAATATTAGACACTCCCAGAAGTCCATCTAGAGATACATTGTCTCTAATTGCAGCCTTTTACCACGTTCCTACTTTAATTTTATTTTGTAGTCATTCAGCACAGGTTA